>CM072935.1:39627500-40117500 GCA_036971965.1 Nyctalus aviator | reverse complement strand
TCAAGTGAGACAACTGGTCCTGTGTTTGCTTAGGCCAAAGGAGAAGTAATTCAGAAGCATGATTCTTTCATTTAAAGGACTATCATCTCCAGTTGCAATCAGTCATGACTCCTGGATGCAATCCAAACAACTCCATTTAATCAGAATGATTTCCTTCCATAGGCATTCTCTGCTGTACCACTACCCACAAATCAGTGTTCAATAAATTTCAGCCATTTCTTCCAAATACACTGCAATCATACTTTATAAATCCACCTATGTGTTGGTTTTTCTGAGCCACAGATAAATTAGACCTTTCTTGTTTTATCCTAAGATAGCTGTCTAGTCATGTACTCAGAGACTTCAACCAGAAGCCTTCCTTTTAGGAAGCCCGTCACAAGTAAGAGGGGACAGTCCGGAATGAAACAGCTCCTTTTAGGAGCAGCTGTGGTGATGTGTGAGCACTGGGACAGATGGCCCCTTTTCTTGTGAAAGAAGTCTACAGTCCCACAAGCGGTCAACATTCAACAGCTTCCCTAAACAAAGCTTGAAGAGAGGAATCCAGTCAAGAGGAGCTCAGGTGTTTGCTGCGTTGTGTCTGAGCCCTATGTGTCAGGGGCCTAGCTTTATTCTGTAGACCACCTGTTCTGTTCATTGGGGAGGTCAGTATCTGTTCAAACATAGTCCCTTTTGTCTGTACATTCAGCAAATGCCTTCTGAAATCCTAGATTGTTGTCTTCAACGGGGATTACAAAAACATGGATTTCTTGAGAAGTGCCTTTCCACCTGTGTTTGTTTGGATCCCAAAATGTGGGAAGATCTTGGCAGCCAGGGTATCTAGGGGATGCTCAGAGAAAAGTGGTCATGGAGACTTTTCAAAGAACAAGTTCCTCCTTTAAAGTGGTTAGAAATAGGAAAAGAACTCTTGAAAACAGCCACAGAATATTGGACTAGATGTAACCTTGAAAGATTTTATTTCTCCCTTCTATGTTAGCTTTCCATCTAAGACCAAAGACTGTAGTCTATTTTAGAAACCCTCCAAGGAAAGTAATTTCCCATAACCTTTCCCCTGTTAGCACTCTTTCAACTTCTACAAAGGCCTCCATTAGAAAAGTCTTGATCATCTATATGTTTCTAATGCTCATTGCTGCCGCTCAGACCCGATTCCTTTGCCTTCTCATCTGCTGCTCCTACCCTCCACAGAGGGCCTATCGTTGCCGAAGCCCATTATTGCATCACTTTGTGGCTTCTTCATTAAGGCTAAATAATGAAAGATTTTCCCTCCTCTTTTTGTAGTTCATATTTTTTAACTCCTAATTATTTTTGTTGTTGAAAATTTGATTGGGGATTTCCTGTGTCTGGAAATGCCTTGAACTTTGTAGCCCAAACACTCATCCCATTACCTTTAAAGTACACCACATAAAATGAGACAGAGAATGAAGAAGCTGCAAAGGAAACAAAACTTCACAAAAGCCAACTATAAACCACCGGATAGTTATCTTTCTGGTTCATTATTAAGAAAGACATTTATAAAATAAAACATGTTTGAAAGTTGAGTGGGCATCTCATTCATTGAGGATTGATCAACAAGTACTTGCTTAGGTTTAGATAAATATCTATAAAACTCACAATTTAAAATGCATAATGTTAAAGCTAGGCATGCCAAAAACCTAAGTATGACCCCACTATATATATATATATATATATATATATATATATATATGTATATATATATATATATATATATATATATGATTTGAAAACAGCCTGAGTTATTGTGAAGGCAATTTGGAGGATAACATAGAACTGCCTTGATTTTGTTACTCTTCCATGTTATCTTAGAAAAAGTTTATTAAAATACATTTTGACACTATTTATCCACTGGAACTTTAACTTCATTGGGAAAATGGTTCTGAGAGTGGTGAGAATGTTGACTAATGTTCATTCCACATGGGATTACACCACTTTCTGAATCAGAGTTTCCTGTATTGCAATATATTTTCCATTTTTTCCTGAGAAACAATCCATTTGGGCTCATTACATGGCCATTTGTTAGTCTGGGCCATTGTACTTGTTTGTGACTCCGGTGAAGTCATAGTGGGCTGGGTCTGTCCGTGGACACAGCATGCAGCTGCTCGGAGAAGCAGCCACCCGGATATTTCCACCCAAAATCCTGCTTTCCCAGAGTCATAAGTTTTTCATTAATCATCCAGATTTGTTTACCTTTGATTTGCTCATTGCATGCTGTACACAGACACCGCTCTGTTGAACTTCTTCTTTTTTTTTTTTTTTTGGAACTTTTTATTGATGTGTAATAGTCTAAGAGAAAGGACACAGACCCTAAGTGCACAAGATGAACTGCCACAGACAGCACCCTGTGAGCCGGTGCCCAGACCAGGAGCCAGAGCGCGACCAGCACCTCAGCAGCTCTCCTTGGGTCCCTCCCTGGCACTCGCCCTCTCCACCTTGGGATACTGCTCTCCTGTGCTGCTTGTTTTTATATTTCATACAAATGGAATTATACATGATACCTTGTTCTGTTTGGCTTTTTCCATTCATTGCATTGATGAGATTCAGGTACCTGTATCATGTATTGTGTTTGTTCATTCTTACTGCTCTGCGACGTTGCATTGATCAATGCACCATCATTCATTCATTCTGCTGTTAGCAGGCCTTTAAATAGTTTCCCTCTGGGAAGGAGACGAGGACTATTATGAATATTCTATAGACATCCTAGTCCGTCTATTCTGGTGAAAGTACATGTACACACATACGTTTCTGTTGGACTTACAGACAGGAGTTGCACTGCTGGGCCATAGGGTGTGCAGATGTAGTAGGTAAGCCAGTTTTTCAGAGTGGTTGTAAGTACTTATACTCACACCAGCGATGTATGAGAGTTCTAGTTGCTCTACCTCCTCACCAGTATTGGGCATTTTCTGTCTTTTTCTTCTTAGCCATTATGGTGGATGTATATTGAATGGCGTTTAATTTAAATTTCTTGGATGGTAATGAACCTGAGCACCTTTTCATATGATTATTAATAATTTGCATGTTTCTGTTTGTGAACTGTCTATTCAAGCATTTTGTCCATTTTTCTACCAGTTAACTTTCTTTTTGTTACTGTTTCATGGGAATTCTATATAATCTGGATATGGGTTCTTTGTTGCATATATGTATTGGAAATACTTTCTCCTCTTCTCCGGCTTGCCTTTTCACTCTTTCAAGGGGGTCTTTTGATAAACAAGTATTCCTAATATTTTAAAAGTCCCAATTTACTATGTTTTCTTTTATGGCTTGTTTTGTGTGTGTCCAGTTTAAGAAGTAGTTTCCTACTTAACGTTGACAAAGCAGTTCTATGCTTTCCTCTAACACTTTTGTTTAGATTTATAATTCACATGACTTGATATCCATATATCGTATGATACAGAGATCAAAATGTTACCGACTCTTTCAGGTTGGGGACCCAAAACAACGTCTTTCTGTCCATTTCCATTCATGCTGGTGGAATGAGCCTGAGGTCTATGAAGTGGAGCAGAAACTATTCTCTGATCAAGGCATGGAGGAGGGGGAGCTCACGTTCTGACGGCACCTTCGCCCTGACCGGGAAGTAGCCTCTGTGTGTACAGGCTGTCGTGTGGAGAGATTCCATTCCTTTAGGCATGCGTAGTTATTCTCCTGTTGCCCTCCGCTCTTCCGCACCTGATTCTTCTTGTGCACGATGCCCCATCGGCATCTTGGTCTTTGCGCTTGGCCCTCCTCGTTTTACCATTGGGAATCCTCCTTAGTTCATGTGAGCGAGCACAGCTCCTGACACAGGGCAGATATTGAGAAACATTAGGGCATTTTGGATGACAGCCTAGTGACAAAGATGCTTTCTCACTGGATGTCCTAACCCAACATCAGTTTACTTACTTTAAGTACAGTGTGTCCACAAAGTGTAGTTCCATTGAATTTATTTTTCCCGGAGAGAATTACTAATGATTCTCAGAAAGAAAAGGAAAAGAAAAAAAAAAAACCTAAACCTAATAGCAATTCAAAACAACATAATATGTAGATTACTTCACACTAATGTAAATTGAAGTGTTTCTTAAACCTTTTTCTGTTCATTAGAATTTAGTTTGTAGCTTTAGCAATTTATTCAACTAAAGTGACTGACAATGCGCAAAACACAATCATTTGAAAAATAAATTATTGTTTTTACTTTTCCATTTGTATTCAGTTCAACACATGTTTATCCTGTATCTGTGAGAGTTTGGGATGGTTGGAAATTTGAAGTTTTGAGCTCCATTTTTACGTCATATAATAAAAGTGTCACACATATGACATAAGACATTTTTCTTAGTGTTCAGAATAATATTAATAAAGAGAGGAATAAGGTGAGAACTTTTATTACTTTTAGGATGACCTTACTCCCTTTTGTGTAAGGCCTCTGAAGTAAGTCTTCCACTAGCAATGACGCAGATCTTCTAAGGTATTAAAACATGGAAAGAATATAAAAGTTTCATTTCTGTATTTGGAATGCCTCTGAATCTTGCTCTTTGATGTCATTTCTGCTTCATCTTATTTGTTTTTCTTTTTCTTATTTGTTCTAGGTTGTCCTGGTCAGTGGACATCTGGACAGCTGGGACGTTGGGCAGGGTGCCATGGATGATGGTGGTGGAGCCTTTATATCATGGGAAGCACTCTCCCTTATTCAAGATCTCGGTAAATATTTAGAAAGTTGTTAACCAACATGTGAGGGTCTCTGTAGTGACATGTTTAACTCAACACACAAAATAGTCAACAGATTAGTTACTGTGGATTCTCCTGAGGTTTATATGCTTTTTGTTAGTTGACTCCAAGAGAAGAACTAATTTGTCCCCTTAGAAAAAAATTTTTTTTTAATTCAAGTGTTTGCCAGACAACCAAAGTATCCAACATGATCAGCCACTGGGGGAAATGAACAAGCAAATGAAACCCTAGCAACTGCAACCACATCAGCTAGAGACTATGTAAGGATACTGTGACGAAAAGGCACCAGCTCCCTTGACTTCCTTTTCCTTGTTCATCTCCTTTTTAAAATTGCATTTATTTTATTTCTATCTCCCAACCCCCTACCCCCCACCCCCACTCCCTGTGTCCTTTGGCAACTATCAGCTTGTACTCTATAGCTATGGTTCTGGGGTTTTTTTTGGTGTTTTGGTTTTCTTAGTATTCCACAAATAATATTGTATTTGGTTTTTCTTGCCTGACTTATTTCATATGGCTTAATAGACTCTAGATCCAATCATGTTTGTTGCTGCAAATTATAAGAGTTAATTCTTTTTTTTATGGTTGAGTAATGTTCCTCTGTGTGTGTGTGTGTGTGTGTGTGTGTGTGTACCGCATTTTCTTTATCTAATCATCTATTGATGGACATCTATGTTGCTTCCATACCTTGGCTACCACTAGGGCTGCAGTGAACATATAGGGATGCCTTTATTAGCATTATTGTTTTCTTTGGATAAATACCCAAAAGCCTAATTGCTGGGTCATATGGAAGCTCTTTTTTTTTTTTTTTTTTTTTTTTTTTTTAGAATTTTCCATACTATTTTTCATAGAGGCTGCATCAATTTGCAATCTCAAGGAAATTATCAGGCTGTTAAGATAACTTTGCTGCAGTTTTCAATAGTGCACAAGGATTCCCTTTTCTCTACATTATTACCAGCACTTATTTGATTTATTGATGATAGCCATCCTAACAGGTGTGATGTGATCTCTCCTTTAATTTGTTTTCCTGGGGATTAATAATGTTGGCCATCTTTTCATATATCTGATGGCCATCTCTATCCTCTTAGGAGAAATGTCTATTTACTATTCTTTGACCATTTTTAAATTGGATTTTGGGGGGGAGTGTTAAGTTACATAAGCTCTTATATATCTTGTATATTAACCCTTATGAGATGTGTCACTTAGACTTTCTTCTCCCATGCAGTAGGTTGTCTTTTTGTTTTGTTGGTCATTTCCTTTGCTATGCAAAAACCTTTTAGTTTGATAGAGTCCCATCTGTTTACTTTTTCTTTTGTGCCTTTACTCAAGGAGGCATAGCCAAAAATATATTTTTAAGAACCTTCTCAAAGAGTTTACTGCCTATGTTTTCTTCTAGGTTTATGGTTTCCAGTCTTAAATTTAACCTTTAATTTATTTTGAGTTTATTTCTGTTCATAGTGTAAGAAAAGGGTCTGGTTTTATAATTTTATTTGTATCTTCCAGTTTTCTTAATAGCACCCTTTGAAGAGACTGTCTTTACCCATTGTATATCCTTGCTTCCTTTGCTGTAGATTAATTTGCCTATAAACAAGGATTTATTTATAGGCTATCTATTCTAAACATTGATCTACATATCTGTTTTTTATTATTGTGACTTTGGGGTATAGTATATAACTAGTAGGTAACTTTGTGGTATCAAGATTATTTGCCTGTGGTTTTATTTTTTCATAATGTCTTTGTTTGGTTTTGGTATCCAGGGTAATGTTGGCTTCATAAAATGAATCTGGAACCATTCCTTCCTCTTTAACTTTTTTAATTCCTTGATAATTTCAAGGGAATTATCAGGATGTTAATTTTCTTTGTATGATAGAAGTCAAAGAAAGAAATGTCGGGCTGAATGAATGATTCCTTTAGCCATAATAAAGAATAGTAGACCTTCCAGGTAAACCTAAACATGGAAGAGATGGGCAGACATAAAAAGGAATGGCTAATAGTGAAAGCATTTTATTTTTATGACCTTATTGGTAAGCAAAAAAACATACTTTTTTTTCTCTGTGTACTGGTCCACAAGATGGATTTTGAATGAGGTTAGAAATAATAAAATAGTCTGAAGTGAGAGTTCTGTGTCTGAATTAAATGCCTTATTAGCAGAATGTTTCATATTACAACCGTGAAGAAATTCCGGTTTCAGCTGTAGTAAAGATCACTTTCGCGTAGGCTTTCCATTGCTTACTTCAGTATTTATGTGTTTAAGTTTATTCTTTTTATCCAGCCTCTAATGAGCCCCTCTAGCCCTGTAAATTGACCCATTAAATAATAGTTTATCTTAACAGTAGTCTTGCTTGAGGCAAATTTTTGGTGTATCATTTTGATTTATGTTTTTTTTGTGTGTGTGTGTGTGTGTTTTAAAAGTGGAGAAACGGAAAGATTGCTATCCATTTATTTTTACTTCTAAAACAGACCAGCATTTCCCAACCTTGCCACTACTGGCATTTGGGGCCAGATGTGAGGTCTGTTCTGTGTATTGTAGGATGTTTAGAGGTATCCTTGGCTTTTACCTACTAAATGCTCATAGCACCATCTTCCCCCAAATTGTGACAACCAAAAATGTCTCCAGACATTGCCAAATGTCACCTGGTGGGTTGGAGGTGAGGGAGGCATAAAATTTCCCCGAATAAAATAAACTAATAAAGAAATCTCTAGGAGACCTAATACAGGGTCATGTTTTTGGAAAGTAATCTAACTGGAAGCCTTATATTGTATATAAACCTTTAACCCTACTAAGAACCTACTATGTGAATGCATTTTGTAAAATCTGGGCATACAGAGAGATATAGAGTATATCCTCTGTCCTTTTCTTTAATTTAAATTTTATTTTTCAATTATAGGTTACATTCAATATTATTTTGAGTTGGAGATGTAAACATGTAACTACACACATAATTACAAATATAGATATCATTTCAAAGTCTACTTATAGAATTGGGTACATTTTGAGAAAGATAAAGTCCAGCAAATAAAACTGGAAAATACACAGTCCTTCAGAGAAGATCTCAAAGACTCTAGATGTTATTTTTTCCCCTCCTTTCCCTTCCCTTAAAAATTATTCCCTCGGCTATTTGTTCTCTCTGCCCTAAACTTCATTCCAGAATGAAGCAGGTCCTAGAGATGAGGCAATGAGATATCATACATCTCCCTCCTTAGAAGTCACAGATGATTATTTTGGAAGTTAATTTTCTTTCAGTGTGTTCAGCCAGCTTGATTGGAATCAGAATGGTAGAGTGCAAAGAGAACCGGACCAACTTGAACTGAATTTTGTGTCACTGTGCCACAAACTACTTTATTTAGCTGTGTCCAGGCCATTTGAATCCTTTGGGCTTCATTTTCTTCATCTCTATTCAACTCTAAGCTTCTAGGGTATTTTATCTGCTTTCGATGGGAATAAAAATCATGTCTCTCTAGGCTTTCAATCTTACTTCTTTAGTAAGATTGGACTAAAATCACCGCTCATCATAGGACTCTAAATCACCGCTAATTGAGTTGGATTCTCTTGCATGGATAAATGTCACACCAGGCAAAGGTGATGTATCTCTCCCAGCTTTGAAAGTACTCTGACTTCAGTAGCTTTTGAAGGCTAGTAATCATTCCTTTAATTCAGGGCTTAACTCTCTTACTGAAAAAAACCTCTCTACACGTATGAATAAAACTCTAAAATAGAGATTACCATTTCTTTTGAGTATGTGTTAAGATGCAGAATGCATGGTATACTGTTTAAAAAGCATACTGTGTGGGTTCAGATCCCAGCTCTGCAACTTACTACCTATGTGGCCTTAAGCAAGTTACTTTGCGCCTCAATTTTCTCATCTCTGACATAGGGCATTAACAGATCCTACCTCATAGGGTTGCTTTGAAAATTAATCTATTTATGTAATGTACTTAGACCAGTACCTAACCCAACCCAAGTACTATTAAATGTTAATTTTTATTACTTAGTAAGCATGACTACATCAGTAGCATGTTTTTATGCAAGAGAGAATGATGAATTTTGTAGCCTCATTCCCATCAGTGATTACGTTGTCTCCTAACTTAACATATTAGTTATAATGATGTAACTCTAGAGCCAGCTGCTATGGTAACCCTAAATATCCTTTCTCTTTACTCTTTAAGTCGCCATCTCTTGTACAATGGAAATCTAGTGACTCCTTTACTTTTTTTTTTCCTTTCTTGATTAAGGTATTACAAATGTATCTTTATCCCCCCTAATATCCCCCATCCTCCAATCCTGCCCTCACCCTCACCCCTGTTGTTTGTGTCCATTGCTTATGCTTACATGCATGCATACAAGTCCTTTGGTTGATCTCTCCCTCTTACCCCCACCCTCCCCTACCTTCCCTCTGAGGTTTGAGCATCTGATCGATGCTTCTCTGTCTCTGGATCTTTTTTGTCTCCTTTACTTTTCTACGTTTTCATTCTAAATATTCAGGAATCCAGGTTTATCCTGGTCACTTTCTGCTTCCACTTCCACTCAGTACCTCACCTCTGTGATTCCTCACTGAGCCTTACTCTTTCATTTAAAAAATTAAAATGAGTGTGGATTTCTATTTGTAGATCGCCTATGTGTTTGAATATGAAGAACGGGGTTCAGCGTGTGCCACTTAAGTTCTAGATGACAGTGACTGATAAACTTGAATAAGAAATAGGACTTTAGGCTAGAGGCCAAGACATGGGTTCATAATTATATTACTTAATTACATTGAGCCCAAGCTGTTTAATTGGTGAAATATGAAAGCTCCATGGAAAACTGTTTTTTTTCCAAGAAAATGAGACTCCTTTTGATTGCTGTTACTTGAAAGCATGTCATACAGCACGCCTGCTGCCAGTCCCTCAGTGGAGCTTGTTAATTTGAAGTGTTGGTGTGGTGGGGCTTTCAGATACTTGGGAATATTGTTCTACGATTCATCCTTCTTGTCTCTTCTTTCACTATTCTTTTTAAAAATAATTTTTTTTTTAACTTCAGAGAGGAAGGGAGAGACCGAAACATCAGTTATGAGAGAGAATCATTGGTTGGTTGCCTCCCACATGCCCCTCTCCCCCACTGGGTATCAAGCCCACAACCTGGGCATGTGTTCTGACCAGGAATCCAACTGTGACTTCCTGCTTCATAGGTCAGTGCTCAACTACTGAGCCATACTAGTCAGGCCGTTCTCTATTCTTACAGATTCACTCTTTTCCCAAGCCATCAGCTATACCTACATTTAATTAATCTAACAGGAGAGATATTTGTCCTTCACAAATATAATCAGTCATTTCCTGAGTAACTGTCAACAGAAGGCTTTTTGCTGTGAAATGCTATTGAATGCTTTTTTTGTTTCTGTGGTTTACTGGACTTGAAACTGTTTGTGTAAAATGTCTCCCCTTGGAATGATCTAGTGTCCGTGGACAAAACTAAAGGCCAAAGATGTTATGCTTCAAAATATCCATTTGGAATTAATAAACCATCATCCATCCCAAAATATTTCCAATATTACTATTTTCTGTCAAGTTAGAATTTTGAGTTTTAAGGCCTGCCCAAGGGAAACATTAGAATGAGCAGCACTACCTGGTTGTTGAAATATGGGATACATATTAAACATCTTTCTAGAGAAATATGAACATGAACATCCTGATGATGATTACCAGAGAGCTTGAAAGCCCCTGTGTTAGAAGAACGTTTTATTTATATATTCCTGTACTCATTTGCTCAACAAATACTTGTGAGCCGACCGCTTGTTAATATGCCAGGTGTCTGTGCCAGAGAGCAATGAGACATGGTCTTTGACGCCCTTAAAGTGGGAGAGACGTTTAATTAAAATTTTTTATAATTTACAAATTAATTCCCCCTGATAATTCTAGTACCCACCTGGCGTCATGCATAGTCATTTCAATTATTAATTATATCAGAGGCCCAGTGCACAAAATCCATGCACAGGGGGCGGTGGGATGTCCCTCAGACCAGCCTGCATCCTCTCCAATCTGGGATCCCTCTCACAATCCAGGACTGCTGGTTCCCAACTGCTTGCCTGCCTGCCTTCCTGATTACCCCTAACTGCTTCTGTCTGCCAGCCTGGTCACTCCCCTGCCAGCCTTATTGATGTCTAACTGCTTCCCTGCCAGCCTGTTTGCCCCAACTGCCCTCCTCTGCTGGCCTGATCCCTCCCAACTGCCTTCCTTTGCAAGCCTGATGACCCAGAACTGCCCTCCCTTGCAGGCCTGGTCCCTCCCAATTGCTCTCCCCTGCTGGCCATCTTGTGGTGGCCATCTTGTGTCCACATGGGGACAGGATCTTTGACCACATGGGGGCAGCCATCTTGTGTTTTGGAATAATGGTCAATCTGCATATTACTCTTTTGATAGGATTCCCTATGGTATACTTTACATGCCCATGGCCGTTTTGTGACTACCAATCTGTACTTGTTAATCCCTTTACCTTTTTCATCCAACTCTGCAACCCTCTTCCCATCTGGCAACCAGCAGTCTGTTCTCTGTATCTACAAGTCTGTTTCTGTTTAGTTTGTTAACTTATTTTGCTCTTTAGATTCAATATTTAAGTGAAATCATACAATTTTTGTCTTTCTCTATCTTGGTTCTTTCACTTAACCTAATAACCTCTCGGTCTATCTATGTTGCTGCAAATGGTAAAATTTCATTCTTCTTAATGGTCAAGTAATATTCCACAGGGAGATCTCCTATTTCAGTAATAAATATTTAACACCCACTTCATGTCAGGCAGATAAAATGGTAAGGTACAGGTCCTCCCATCAATGATCAAAATCAGGCAGCAATGGCTTCACATGGACAGAGACATTTGAGTTTGAGCTAAGTCTTAACTGAGTGGGAGGTGGAAGGAGAAAGAACAAAAGTAGAGCTTGTGAAAGTACATAGTTTGGATAGTGGGGTAAGTTTTTGGAAGCCTAGAGCAATAGGTGATTGCAGAGAGGTAGGAAATGAATCAAATGAAAGATGAGGGTCAGTTTATCAAGGGCATTGGATGCAAAACTGAACGAGGCAAAGGTTTCTTAATTGGCATGGTGCAGTAGGCAGCAATGAGAGGCATTGAAGATTTTAAGCATAAAATTGGCATGATAGAACTTCTTTCTAAAATAAAGATAACTGGGCATATTAACCTTTTAATCCGCAAAGAAGTGTGATGAATAGAACGGAGACACAGGAAAATGGAGTGGGGAGACCTCAGCTATATTGAGCCTTGAAAACTACAACTTTGGAGTCCCTGGAAAATTTTTATTTGCTACGTGGCTGACAAGCCAGCTTTCACCTCTCTATGTCAAACCAAAGAGGAAGTGATGGGGTTCCCAAGCATGCTGTGTTCTTCGCCTACACACTTCTCTAAGACATTGCACTAATGCTGCATTTGCAAAGCTGTGGTTTACCCAGCTTAGAACGAATTCTCTTCCAGTAAACTTGACTACAGCAGAAGTCTGCAAACAAATAAACAAGAAAATATACTTTATGGTTAACTGGATTTTAAAAATTCTGCTAGAAAATGAGGAAGGGCTTAATTTAGTTTATTTCAACTCTGTGAACATCTTCAAAATCAAGTGCTAGGAACAGAGTTTCTCGTAGGTATGTGATGGTAACAGCAGGCCCTATAAAGTAATAGGAGAAGTTCACATTGTAAGAGCACTGATTTGTACTCCTGCTAACACTCTCCTTACAGTGGGTAATCATCATGAGGAGCCGATGCCCAGTTCACGTGCTTGCCTGACACCAACATCTCCAGACTGTACAATGTGACCCAGATCTCATGGATCTTTCAACTCTTGAAAACCTCTTTCCTTAACCCTTAAATATCTCAAAATCTGCAGGTAAATGAGAGGCAGTAAGGACAGCAGAGTAACAGTATACTCTGTTGGAATATCTTGGACTCACATCTTTCTGTGCTACTTAATAGCTGTATTATGTTTGACAAATGATTTAACCATTTAAATCTCCTCTTCTTTACAATGGGAACAATTTATCTTGAATAGTTGATAGGATGATTTGAAATAATTTAGACAGTTTCTGCCCTGCCCATCCCATCCCACTAAACTGTCAATAATAGCAACCATCCTTATTAGTATTAATTGCCAAAACAATGGGTAGGAATGTTCCAGCAGAGAATATACTCTTAAAAGTGTCTTTATCTTTGGTATCTTGCTGTCTGTATTCCTTTTCACAATTCAGCTTGGGCATGGCCATTCCCAAGGTAGAGAATTTCTCATAATAAAAGAACAATAGATGGGGTAGCCAAGTTCACAATCACCCTAGTATACTCACCATCCATGAACATATCTATGATTCTCTCCTCATTGCTACAGAAAAAACACTTAATAGATGCTTCATAAATGTGCAGAATTATAATAACACAGGGTATAGGGATGGATTTTTTTTTCTTTTAAATGTTCGGGTACTTAAAATTTAATTAAATTTATTGGGGTTTCACCGATTAATAATCCTATATAATAAAAGGCTAATATGCAAATCGACCGAACAGAGGAATGACTGGTCGCTATGCTGCACACTGACCATCAGGAGGCAGATGCTCAACACAGGAACTGCCCCCTGCTAGGGGGGAGCACCTCTCAGCCAGAAGCCCTGAGCTGGGCTCATGGCTGGCAAGCACAGCGGACTCTGTGGCAGTGCTAAGGGAGGCCCATATGGAGCAGGCGTAAGCTGTCAGTCGGACACCCCCTAGGGCTTCTGGACTTCGAGAGGGCACAGGTCCGGTTGAGGGAACCCCTCCCCTTGAGTGCACGAATTTCGTGTACCAGGCCTCTAGTATTGTATAGGCTTCAAGTGTATGGTTCTATAACACAATATCTGTCTATTGCATTGTGTATTTTACCACCCAAAGTCAAGAGCTTCATTTTTTTCTGTTCACTTTGCTCTCTCTACCAATGTCCTTGACCTACTAACACTGTATATACTAGTACAAGGATTTATAACACTTCTGAAGAAGAAAAATAATAGTAAAAACAGGAAATAGCTGTCAAAGGCATCATAATGTACTAGAAAGTAATTTGAAATATAGAAAAAAGGGGGAGAGAAAACAAAAAATCAAATTTAGTGCTTACTGTTTGCAATTCGCCCTGCTGAGTGAATTCTCAAGTAATCTTTCCATTTTTTAAAATAGACAAAACCCCACAATTTCTACCCATTCTTAGAAGGTCCTCATGCATATCAACTGAAGATGACCTCTGGGGCTTTTATTACTGCTCTTTCTCTATAATAATGGCATTTTTAAAAAAGGAATGTATTTAAAATCTGACTGAAACTGTTGTGAGTTTTTGCTTTGATTAATGTGAATGGGAAAATAATGTCAGGAAATGTTTCAGAGGTTATATTTCTGTTCTCATCACCAGACCATATATCCATTTAGCCATCCATATTCACTTGTTTCAGGCAGCATGTTGGAACAAAGGATATTTTATGAATTTCATTCTGGAATTATCCCTTTTCTGAAAGAGAGAAATATGAATGTATCTTGCATCGTTGAATAATTTTAGATGAAATCATTTGAATCTCATTATTGGGTACAAATAAGGAGTAAGAGGAATTTTTGAACGAATTGCCTTCCTGGAACTTGATTATATGTTACTGCAAAAGAACAGTGGTTAGGCTCACAAAGCAGAGATTTGTGATAAAAAATGCCATACCAAAAGAACCATGTGTCTTACATTTTCCTTTAATATAATAAGCCGACATTAATTGAACCATATATCAACAAACATTAATTCAACACCTGGGAGAAGGGAGGAGATAACCAAAATGTATGGGGTATATCACACTACCTTTTTAAATCCCCAGAGCAGCCTGCTGAGGGTTGTCTATCTCGGGCAGGTGCCTGGACCTATCTGTGTTTTAGCTCTTATCAGTAAAATAGATGGCAGTGTGCTTGCAGGGCCGTTATGTGCATCAAACACACATCTGTCAAGAGTTGCCAGGATGAAAGGTCAGGGGCACACAGCGCTGCTCCCAGCAGTGTGCTCTCCCTGACTCAGAATCCAAACGGAGCTCTTTGGTGAAGCGAATTCAGACACAGGGAAGCAGGGGGACCTGAGGGAGGTTATGGTAAGAAAAACATCACTAATGCCCTATGACATTTTATAACAGGAACAACAGTTTACTGATTACCCATGTATAAAGTCTTATTTGTTAGATAGAGAAAATCATTGACAGTAGCAGTGATGGTCCTTGCTTTAGGACTTAAATGGAGGTAGGATCGACATGCGATTTCTCATTCAGCTCTTAGACTAATGTGAGGAGGAGGGCAGATGCTTTCTGACTAAGGATGAAGTAACAGTGACAGTTAGTTTGTCTAGAGCACTGTGCCAAACTCTGAGCCAAGGGCTGCGGATGAGCTCTCATTGAGTCCGGAAGATAGGAATTATTCTCATTCCTTACCTGGTGCTGCTTACAACGGATAAAAGTGGAAAAGCTCACTTCTCTATCGTTAATGTTTCTCTTTAGGTTTTTCTTTACCCTTTTATTTACAACTGGGACATACGTAAGAAATAAAAATTGCCCTGGCCAGCTTGGTGAGTGGTTAGAGCCCTGTTCTGGAGACCTAAGGGTCATGGGTTCATTTTCAGTCAGTGGCACATACCTCAATTGCAGGCTCAATCCCCAGCCCAGTAGGGATGAGAACTGGAGGGAACCAATCAATGTGTCTCTCTCATATCTATGTTTCTCTTTCTCTTCGATGTTTTTTGTTTTTCTCTCTCTCTGTCCCCCTCCTCTTTCCCCTCCATTCTCTTTCTCAAAAATAAATAAATAAATAAATAAATAAATAAATAAATAAATAAATAAAATAAAATGGAAAAATATTCTCAGGTGAGGATTGAAAAAAAACAAACAAAAGAAATAAAAAATTGCCAATGCAATTGAAACCTGTTCTGCACCTCACCTCTTCATAATTCATCCCTTTCCCCCTCTGCAGTTATAACCAATGTTCTTATTATTTTAACATTATTCTGTGTCTATAATTCAAAAACTATCATAAAACTTTTGTGACTTTGAATTATGCAAATGATATTTTCTTTGTATTAGAGTTTATTCTATATTATTTTATCTTATTGAAATTTTAGTACATTAACTTTTAGTCTTTCCTATTTTTTTTTAACATACCTTCAAATCTAATTGTGTCTATAGTGGTCCGTATTTTCACTGTGATTTTTTGAGATCATATTTGTTATTTCCCTGCCCTGATTTTTTTTCTTTTTTAATCTGAGAACTCTTTTCATCTATTTTTTGGGACGAGGGGGATTCTCTATGTTATTTTATTATTTTCTCAAATTTTGCCCTCTCTAATTCTACTCATTCCTTCTGCACTCCTCAGAATTATCTCATTCTGTAGCCCATGTCTCTCAGTCTCACTTTCATATTTCCCATCTCTTGATCTTTTTTTCCTTCCTCTTTCCATTTTTACTCCCTCTCTTCCTCATTTTCTCTCTTCCTTCCTTTATCACTTCTTCCTTTATTTTCTGTGAGCTATGCTATGCACTAAGCAATAGTTTTTAAAGTTCATGCTTCCTAAGCATTTCTACATGTTTTATGATAAAGGAGTCCCTTTTGCACCAGCTTGAGCACCAGAAGGCCGAGTCCTTTACTAAGAAAACAAGACACCTTTTATTCACCTTGATGGTTGGCATCTGGAGAGACAACTAGTAAGTGAGGACAGTGACTATCTGTGACATCCAGTGTCATAGAATATTGAGGAAGGTGTGAGGAGAACTGGAAAACACAACTATTAAGACTATCCTAGGCCAGTGTTTTGTTTTTCTTGTTTTCACCTTTATTTTCTTTGCAAATTTTTTGAGGGAAATGTATAGATAGATCTCTTAATGATGACTTATTTTTAAATTTTGGTCATCACAACATTTTGTAACAGCCACACATAACAGATGACCAATGTTACTGTATTAAGTTAATATTCTTGCAACCCAGAGCAAATAAATGTTACAAATTTAATTTACTCAGGGAACTGTTTCACCTATAAAGGTATAATTTTGTTCTATGATTTTAAGAAATTCACTTCTAGAGCCCCTTTCATGATCCTAGGCTTGGAAACACTGGCATAAAAGTACTGATTAGAGTCCTAAAAAGAGAAAAGTATTCTTGTCTGCCTCCTTCTCTCTCAAGATTTAGCTCCTGCTGGCTGGTTAGACACTGCACCTGCATTAGCTGCTAATTGCCTTCTTGACCCAAGTCACAGTATCTTCAGAGGTTGGCAATGCAGCTTCTAAGTTGTCCATTAGCTTTTAAGGATATTATTTGGGCAAGCAGGAAGATTATCACACAAAATCATGTTGTTGCCATCCTTGAAAAATGACCCCAATTTTCGTATCAGCTTATAAAATCCTGAGTAGTCAAAGCAAATGTGTTCTTATCAGTGATTCTGCCCAGTGTTAGTAAATGCAACTTAATACAATCATCCCTCACTTAAAGATTGTTAGTATCTGGTTTTGTTTGTTTATGCTTTCAAAATTGTGCCTTAGAAAAATGTATACTGATTTTTCTTAGCAATTATGAAGCAGGTCTGCTCCAACCACCAGCACCAAAGAAGAAACAAATCTCTAATTTGAAATCTTAGCCTACTCTAAAGTCAGCCTGTCATTGAAGGACAGCAGGCAAAGCACTAGTCACTGGAGAGCCTGGGGAGATGGTGGGAGGATGAATCAGGAAGCTGAGGGAGGGGGGGTGTTGGAGAACGGAGGCAGCATCTCCTCATTGCTTTATCTAATTAGAGAGAGCATATTTTTAGAATGGACCTTGCTAGAGGGATAAACAATACACTTCTATTATTCAGACTTTGAATCACACTTTTAGCCTTGTAACCCACCTGATTCATCCCTGGGTACTGTTTTATTCACAATGAAAAACAGGTCATTAAGTAGGGGATGAGTATATTAGTGAGTGCACTTAGGGTTCTTACATTTAAATCTGGGGAATGTGGATAGAGAGAATAGAATGGGGAGTGATTTGGGTCAGTGACCTGGAAGGAGTAGGCGTAGGTCTCTGAGTGGGCACAGGTAGGAGTCATATGGAAAATGGGCAGAAGAGCATCCTTCACATTCTACAGGGGCTGCTGCCTGCTGTGTGTACTCAAGGGTATTGCATGGTGTACCTACTTGCAGATCCTCAAACATGCTATACTGTGGCACCTCTCATCATTCGCCTGTCTCTGTGTGTGCACTCATTGTTTCCATTGTCAGATTTGAGCCCCTAAAGTATGCTTCTAATCTTTGTAGGTCAGCACTCAAGAAGATAATGCCTATAATAGTGTTTGTCAGACGTAGCAGAAGTGGCCCCTCTCGAGTGCTCTGGGCCAAAGGGAAGCTTGGCTTTGAGGAGTGGATCCGTCAATCCACAGAGGCCTCTGGTCTCTAACTGAAACACAGGCTGGTAAGGGAGCATGACTATGGCTAGAAGGGAAAGGAAAGTAGAGAGAGAATGACGCTAAAGAGACATGACCATGTGGACGCGGAGCCTGCCCCCACGAAGTACAGTCAGTGGAGTGACGCTTGGGCGCATACCATAAAGTCCGATGGGAGGCCCTATGTCCTAAAGTCCAGGGCTGTGTCTGTTTATCTGGCCATCACTGCACTGTCTCTGTGGGTTAGCCTTCCTGTTAATCATTTACCCTTCGTTTACTAATTTTTCTTTCGCCCTTTCTTGCTCCATCTTAAACATCACGTTAATATTAACTCAGAAAACCCCTTTTAGCCTCGGCAGCCTCCCAGGCGAGGTGCTTTCAGTCCCTTTTGATATACACATGTTTAAAGTGACAGTTACTGCCTCTAAGAGAAGAAGACAGCGTTTATTTAATAATTTTTCAAGTGGGGAGATTAGTTGTGGTCACCGTGGGCGATTCTTCGTGGTTCTCCAAGTGCTATAAAAAGCAACGTGGCGGCAGGAAGTGAATTCCCCTGAGGAGTGGTCCAGTCATTGTGAATTGCTGGGATCATATCTGAAGGGATATTTCTTTCCACACTGTCTGTCAGCAACTATGCAGGGTTTGCTTTAGATTCAAAAATGTGTGAGATGAGCTGATCTCCATCCAAGTGTTGTTTTTGGATCTGACTGCTGTTCACTGGTTTAGTTGTGGGGTATTTTTGTTGTTTAACAATCCCGAAATATTACATTCACGTGCAATTTTTATATGCTCTTTTCTTTTCCCTTTCACTTACTGAAGGATGGCCAAAGAAGAAAATCTTTCTCTTATCTTTTCTCATTACATTCCATTTTTAATAAATCATATTTCTGCTATTCTACACAAGTCATATTTCTAAAAAAAAATATCTTATCTACTAAGATTAGCATTTTCCCTTACTACATACACATCTAGGGTTTTTGTTTTCTTTTCAAATCTTCCAGACTAGGGAAAAAAATGTACTATTTGTAAGCAGATGATTTAATTTCAATAAATGCCTTCTTATTTCTCTCTCCCTGTGATTTATTGCTTGAAACCATGAGAAACATCCAAATACAGATGCTGTTTTCCAGCTTTGACGAAACCTTGTTTATTGACCTCATAAACTTTGGAAGATTTATTTTAGGTGATTCCATGGTGAAAGTAACAGTGTTAGCAGTTAAAACCTTAAAAGATGCTATAATGGAGAGGAAACCTTCGTTATTCTGCTTCTTGTTAGGAATAGCCAGCAGTTTAAAAGGCAGATACTTGTTAATGAGGAGGAGATAAAAATGATCAAACGGAAATGCCTCCTCCTTCAGTTAAATATGAACTGAGGGCACTGCACAGAGTAATAAAATTCAAGTCTTGGAGAAGCTTTCCCTTGATGAGTGCATGTATATGTGCTATTCTTATTTGGTTTCAAACATGCAGTTGCCTATGTATTTGTTTTCTTTGAGGGAAATACATCTAGATCAAAATAGATTTAGCAAAATCCTTGCTCTCTATATAAGCATGTTTAAGATGTCGTGTTTTCCCTGGCTGTGTTGAGACAGACAAGATTATCTTCTGTGTGTGTGGATTACGTCTGCGAAAGATAGGCTGTCGCCATGCCTTCTGCAAAATGGTCCCACACACCTGCCAGGAGGCAGAGGCCATCCCCATCATCCTGAGCCCTGTCCATAGAAGGTGGGCCCTCTGCAGAGTCCAGTCTTGAGGCACTAAATGAAGGCCACCACAGTGACCAATAAGTCCCTTGATCATGAAAAGGCATCTTCAAGAGGAAATAACTCTGAAGAAGTGAGCATGACCAGTTTTACAGGATATGACTGGTGACGCATATCTTCCTAGCAAGAGCAGTGAAAGAGAAATGCGCACGTGAGCTGGACTTCCTCAAATTTCATCACCCTTGGATAGTAACTTCGGGGTAGGATGGGGGAATAATAGTGAACTTCAGCATCTAACAGTATACCATCCATTCTTCCTTCTGGTCCAAAGACCTTGCTAGTTTTACAGTTTTGAGATTCATAGTTTCATCTAAGGCTCCCATTTTAGGAGAGATGGAAACCACAGGATGGGTCTTATGATAGCTATTGAACGTAGACATTTATTGGCTGGGTTTCAGGTGACTCCTAGGAAAGTCACAGGTGTCCTGATAGATTTTTAATGGATACTAATAAAGATCATTATTATCATAAGCAAAGGGGCTTTTGAAAGTCATAGTGCAATGCATAGACATGTTTTCTAGCTTTTCTTGGAAACCTTTTCTAAAATAGTTGTCCCCTTGATTTAAAGTAAAGAAAGGAAAGGACTCAAAGTCACCTCCAGAATCAATTGTAACCTATTTCATCTTTTCCCATCCTC
The DNA here is from genome assembly GCA_036971965.1 of Nyctalus aviator. Taxonomy (NCBI): domain Eukaryota; kingdom Metazoa; phylum Chordata; class Mammalia; order Chiroptera; family Vespertilionidae; genus Nyctalus; species Nyctalus aviator. Next base: position 40,096,982 of record CM072935.1, on the reverse strand, counting down.
ATATATTCACCATATTCAACCCTCAGTTGGTAGAAAGGGGTTCTTGGAGATAGGCAGCCATGCAGTCTAGCAATATAGAAAGAACCTTAGCCTAGAAGAATAAAGACCCAGGTTCGGAGCCTGACTGTGCCATTTACTGTTTTTGAAAACATTGTTTAAGGGCTCTTAACAATCCCAGCTTCAACGTCTCATAAGAAATATGAGTAGTTCCTGCCCTGCATCTAGGCATTCTTTACCCATATTTCCTCCACTGCTAATGGTCAGCTACATGTAGACAGGGTCTACATGTGTCTTGTTTACACAATATCTCCTGAACTTGGCTCATAGTAGGGTATGTACTGTATTCATTGTCAGTTGACAGAGTGACAGGAAAATGTTTAAAGCAATTATAAGCGATTATTATGATTTTCATTATCTTTGATGATACTCTTCTGCTCTGTAGAGGGTGGTAGTTTTTAGTTTTCCATTTTTCACTTTGTGACTGGTAAGGAACTGAGACAAAAGACCCACAGGGAATCAATAGAGACCAACCACAGACCATTGATCATAAGTGATTAACTCTGAAAGTTCATGGTATTTGTAGATTCTTTCCTTGTCTCAGTACCTGGCACCCAAAGTGGATGGATCTGACCTTTACTCAGGTCTGCTCTGTGTGACTTGAGGCATGTGTGCTAGCAGTCACCAACAGTAAGGTGACCTTCTTATCATCACTGGCCACTTTTCTACAATCTTCTTCTTTGGTCTTTGTTGTATGAGTATTTTCATGACAAAGATAAGCTTCTAAGCAGATGTGATTTTGCCTGAGTATGTGCACGTTTCCAAGGAGGATCTAAATTATCCAGATGAGCTCTTACTTTAAAATCCCTCCTACACGTAGACTTTGAGGCATGGAGAAAAGAGGACCGTTGACATCAGAAAGGAACTTTTTTGAAAGCTTCATGTAGCTGATAGTCTATTATGGAAGAAAAACATTAAGAAATAATTATATTTGTGTAGAATGCCCATCTGTAGAGAGGGTATTATTATTATTCTTATTTAACAGATGATAAAATTGAAGCCCAAAGAAGCAAAAACTTTTGCTCAGAGTTTTTGAAACAGTAAATGATACAGTCAGGCCTCCTTATTACATAATAAGGAAAATAATAATGTTTACCTCAAGGGATGTTATAATAAATCAGTAAGAAAATATCTATGAAATTATTGAACACAGAATCTGGCCCAGAGTAAGTATTCAATAATGGGTGAGTGTCCACTCACTTTCCCTTCTTTCTTTTTTCCGTAAGTTAATCTAAATGACAAGTGACAGAATCAAACGTCAGTCCTATAATGGTTCACCTGAAGTACTTCCTCTCAATTCATATTCACCTTTCAGATTGCTTGTTCTACTCCCATTTCCTGTTAACACAAATTGGAGGGAGTAACATGCCCTTCATTTGTTGACAGAGACATGAAGGGGCAGCACACTGATGAATATTTCAGTTCAGGCAGGAATTGAATGTTGCTTGTGAGGTAGGCTATCACTGCCACCTGCATTGACCATACATCATCCCTGGAAATTAACTCACCTTCACCATAGTCATTGAGATGGAAACAGTGCCTGTACGTTAAACATCATTTTCAAAGTGGAAAGGATGAAGGGCTAACACAATATATACGGTGCATCCATATCTATAATCATATTAATATAAATGTTTTAAGATAGTGTGTTGCAGGATTGGGTTTGCGTATATGTTATTTGTTTCTTGGATAAGAGCTAAACATAAGACATAATAGTTTTATGTGAAAATATAATGATTACCAAGTTCAGGAATCAATGTCCTGTTTCACATCCACTCTTGCTCACTTTAGTATAACCTATGCATCATCAGGGATGTTGGTATAAGAGAATAACAACGTTGTTTCTGGTATTTATAGGCACAATGGGTGACAGTCCTATATCTTTATCAATTTTAAAAGTATTATCATTCATTAAAAACATTGTAGATCATTTTAATGTAAAGCAATGATAGACATATGTATAAATAGGTTGCAAATGAACAAATATCTGTTTTGTTTTCTCATTTAAGACATTAACCCTAATTCTTTACTATTGGATCTATAAATGCAAATAAAATATATCGATGGGTAGATGAGCCAAACAATAAGCATGTATTTAAAATCTTATATAAGATAATACCCTTATATACATACATAGTAAAACCAATATTTGCACATTTAGGTGTGGAAGCAAATGATTAGTGCCTTTCAATAAAGTTAATATATTTAGTTTCTATAGTTATGTATTATTTTATTATATATCAGTAAGAATAGAAACTACTCTAAATATTTCAAGCAGGGAGAGATTTAATTTAAGGACTTAGAGCATATGGCAGAAAGAGCTAATGTTTATCTAACATTGTATTGTTCTCTCATCCTCTCTTGCTATTAGTTTGGGACCTTATGGTGGTCCTGGCCAAAGGACTGGGAAGGGGAGTGAAGTATTCATTTCTTATGGTTAAAATGGTCAAAAGCTCATATGTATTTTCTAACCACTGAGTTCCCCTGGAAGCTATCTAAAAAGATAGAAGAATTCTGGTTTTCTGAGTCACCAGATGGAGGGGAGCTCTCCCTAACTTGCACTGGACTCTGTGTGAGCCCAAGGTCAATTGTGACTAAACTAAGACACTGAGATTTGAGAGTTTTGTTTGTTGAGACAACTATGGTTAATTAACTTAGAAATTAAGGGATCTATAAAGATGTCGGAAGGCCTGGGAGAGAGAGGATCAGGGATGCAGTTACTAGTATTCAGAAAATCATGAAGCACAGAAACTAAAGAAACTGTCACCAATGACTTCAGCCACCCACAGCATCAGAGTAAGTGATTTGCAAGAAGATACTTGGAAGCTGTTGGCAAAAGCTCACATAACACCGTCTACCAAGCCCCAGGTGACTACTCACCTTAAAGGAGTAATGGTGTTTTTTGTTTGTCTTTTGTCTTTAATATCTCACATGAAGGAAGCTTATTGTTTTCATCTACCCCCATAACACTGCTGGCATAGACTCCAGGAAATTTAGTTCCCAGGAATAATCCTTATGATACCAGAGAAAACCAATTTGGTTTGAGCTGCCAAAAGAAAAAAAAAATCAATCTGGCATACATAGGTAGCCCATTTATTAGGGTGATGCTATGTCTAACTTTTTCTGGAATAGTCTCAATTTATTCCCGTTTAACCAGCGTAATTATTCTAACACCCTATTTCAATCTCAAAACTTTCCCTGTTGGAGAGTAAAGTATATGACCATCTATCGATGATAAGAATACCTGATTGCTTTCTTCAGCAGACACTACATATATGCAAAATGCTAATCATTGTGCTAAGCACAGGAGACATGGATAAACAAAGGTACATGTGATCCTGAACCTCATAGAACTTACAATCTGTTTTGGTGAATGATAAGGGCTTAAATACAGCAATAGTTATAAAGATGGAGCATAGGAGACATATTTGAAAAGTGTTGAGGAATTAAACAGTACAGATCTTGATAACTAATCAGTGTAGTGGTTAAGACCCTTAGGTTCTTGAGTCAGATTGTCTAGGTTTGAATATCAGCTTCACCACTTATTAGTTATCTTAATTTGGGAAGTTACCAACTAATCTCTACTTCATTTTACCAATCTTTAAAATAATAATATTTGTTGTAAAAATTAAATGAGATAAAAACTTATAAAGCTTATGAGTGACTAACATATAGTAAACACTAAATAAATATTTGTTATGATCACAATAATGGAAGATGAGGAGGAGGAAGAGGAGAAGGAAATTTTCTTTTGTAAGAACTGAATATGAAAGAAGAATCTAAGAAAATCCCCAGGTTTCTTACTTGGGTGTCTTTATGGTGGAGTAAAATAGCAAATGGTTGATTCATGTTGGGTAAATAATGCAGGCAGTTTGGATATATTACTCAAAGAGTAAATACAGGAGAAGCCATATAGGTGGGGCAAAAAAAAACACATTAGGTTCTATTATCTTGTATTTGAGCCATGTGTAGGGTATCCGAATGGCAACGTCTAATAGGCAGCTGAATATTTAAGTCTGGGCTCACATGGATTTCTGAGCTGAAATCTAGATTTGTGGTTCTTTAGGATCTAGATGGTGGTTGGAACCAAGAAAAAGTGAGAGGTCAGTTAGAGTACTGAGAAAGAAGAAAGGGCCATTGCCTATCTGAGGTAGGCCAGTGTTTAAAAGGCAGAGGAAAAGAAGCCCTTGAAGAAGTCAAGATGCAATAGCTAGAGAATTAGAAGAGAGCCGGTGAGGGATATGAAAGAAGAACAGTGTCAAGTGCAAAACACTAATAAAAAGGATGAGGGGGAAAAAATGGGTTCCAATGCGTTAGTCAGTGGGGGCTGTCGGTGACTTTAATAAGAGTTGATCCAATAGAGGAGGGAAAGTGGAAGTCCGGTCACAGAGAATTGGAGTGAGAGTGGGAAGAGAGGCTGTGGAGATAATGAAGCATTATTTTTTCTTCAGGGCACTTGACTGAAGGAGAGGAAAGGGCCGACGGGTGGCCAGGGGCTCTTTAATAGCCGTGGGTGGGATCCTTTAGTCCCAGAGTTCCACAAGGGCTTTGCTGACCAGGAAAAGTTTTAGGTTTCATGACTTTCAAAGCCCTTTTCATCTCCAAGTGTTTATTTTTCCATGATCCTCTATTTGATAAGTTTCTAGGTTCAGCTTTTATTTTCATGGGGTGATACCTGTAGACAAGATATAAAATCTATCTTATCCTAACAAATTTAAGTTAGAAGTTAATTTAAGTTAGAACTTAGGGGTACTTAGGGAAATATGCCTTAGGGTTCAAACCATATATAGTATATTTATGAATAGAGTTTTTAATATTTTAGTATTACATATATTCAGTTTTTTCCCACACTTTATTCTTTAATTGGCTCCTCTTTTCCACCAGTTGCTTATCTCGGAGAATTAATCGTTGTGATCAATGTTTTGTCATGCCTGTTTTGCCAGCTTCTCAAAAGCATAATTATTAAACCTTTAGGTCATAACATTGGATGAGGTTGACTGACTGACAATTCTTTTCAAAAACTTTAACATTTTCCTCCAGAGCCGTGGCTGGTTTATTGACCAGAGCAAGGCAGTTCGGTTGCTACTAGTGAAATAAGGTAGGTGAAGCATCTGGAAATGTCCTACCAGAGGAGCCAATGGCCTTGTTTTTTTAAAGGTCCCACATCTCCCATCCATCACCTCTCGTCTTGCTGAGGTATAAGAGAATCAGAATTTATAACTGCATCATAATTCTGGGCTGTATCCTTTTCTCTGAGGTTTTCTGTTTGGAAAGTCTCTTCAAATGTTTTCTTAGCCTCAAGGGAAAGTTTCTCTGAGAGATACCTCAGTTTTGATCAAAAGCATTCATAAATTCCCTTTTCATTTTTTCTCTACCAATTAAGGTCCTCTTATCTGGGTAGAATAAACTCATAAACATAGTCCCTCTGGTTTATTAGAAAACTCCCTTCGGCTAGAAGAATCAAAGTTTTTCATAAGGACATACTCAAGGGAGCTAGGAAAAGGTTACTTTTCTCTCCAAAGAGTTCAAGACCTATAATTTAATTTTCCTCTGATTTTGGCCAAGCTCAGACTTGATAGTATAACATAGCCTATTTGTTTCAGTTAGGGATTTGTCTCTGTTATTCCAATTTAATTTAATTTTTAAATTATTGATGTCATTTTACTTTTTTTCATGCATGTATGTAAAGCCTTCTCAGAATTGTGATACTACAATATTCTATTCCTTTAATTCCAAATAATATTAGTTGAAATATGCACCTTTGATGTGAGAAGATTTTCAAGAGAAAAAAAATCTTTCTCAATGAAAGTATATATTGATCATAATACTGCTCTGCTTTTTAAAATATTAAATGTAAAAATTATGCTCTTGAACTTGGAGAAATATGATATTAATGATCATTTCGCTTGACTGAGTCTTTCCACTTGTGAAATTCATCATTAATTCATATTTTCCACCTATTCTTAATCCATCCATTCAACCCACAATCATTGGGAAGAGTATTAATTCTGAATCTCTTGCTTAGCAATAGACAGTGAAGACTACCTTGGGATAGTCAGCATTTTGAATTTGTAAAGCAAGCCATATATCATATGTCCTAGCATAGCATATTTCTTAAAAGGATTTAACATTTTTTAAAATATATTTTAAAATCCCACTTGAGGCAGATGGAAATTATATGGTAGATTTCTTACATCGCCATCACCTCTATTCCTCTTCTTATACTGTCCCCTCAGTCTTACATTTCTTTACCTGTCTAGCAACCTTGGTTTATGTCTGTTATAGTATGCTATGCTACCCCAGTCATCATGGGATAGCATGATTATGATGAAAGAGACTTAAAAATAAGAAACAGATATGTCTAAAATCTTTTTATTAAAATAAAGGAATAAATAGTATCTATTACAAAAAATAAAAGAACAAGAGTTTATGAAATAAGAACTAAGTGGTAATGAAATTAGAATGTACAGATACAGCCCTAGTCGGTTTGGCTCAGTGGATAGAGTGTTGGCCTGAGGACTGAAGGGTTCCAGGTTTAATTCAGGTCAAGGGCATGTACCTTGGTTTCAGGCTCAATCCTGACCCTGGTCAGGGTACATCCTGGAAGCAACCAATAGATGTGTCTCTCTCATATTGATGTTTCTCTCTCTCTGTGTCTCCTCCTCCCTTCCACTCTCTCTAAAAATCAATGGAAGAATATCTTCAAGTGAGAATTAACAAAACAAAAACATGTAAAGACACGAAGAGAGCCTGTTAAAATTATTAGAAATAAAAATGGATGGTCATTTAAAATTTTTAAAATCTCAATAGAAGGAATGGTGTCAGAGAGAGACTGTAAAATAGCACAGATAAAATTTAGGTTGTAATGAATAATGCATGTGTATAGTGGATCAACTCAAAGAAATCTAAATGCAAGGTAAAAAGGAATTGAAGAAAAATCCCAATATGTTAACAAAGCTTATCTCTTAGTAGTGTTGTGACTGGGTTTTTTTGTTTTTGTTTTTGTTTTCTATTTTCCAAGTTTTTCCTAATTAATATGTTTAAGAGAAAGGGACATTTATTTTTTTAAAAAGAAAAATATAATTAAAACAATTTTTATGGTGCTAGGGAAAGGCTTGAATGGGAAATCATGTGTTTTCTCTAGCAATTGTATTTATGATCCTTTCACATGGATCAGTTTAAACTCTGTTTTGATTGGTCAGCAAAGATAACTTCTCCTAAGCTAGCAGTTAAGAGTGTGAAGAAGATGGCAGGAAAAAATTTTATCATAACTTAGATCCTCAACTATGCTAAGCAGCTTTTTCATGGGCTTTGACATGTTAACTGCATGTAAAGGTTACTAATTACAAATGAACCTTATCTCTTTATTGAAGATATTATCAGTTTAATGGGGTGAAATCTAAATGTGTGAGCATGAATATATAAAGTTGAGCTTTGATATTTTTGTTGTTGTGGTTGTTCTGAATAGTGTCAGTTTGTAGTCTTTTAGAGCTAGTCTCTTCACTCCAGAGATGTGTATACCACATATGTGCACACATGGCTGCACTGGGTAAGGGGGATATTAAAAAAAGATCATTGGCCTATTTCATATGGTCCATAAAATATGCTGACCATGACCACCAGTACCCCAGGTACCTACCGCAGTTTAAAATCTTGAATACTTTCCCCAAAAATGTATGGTCAGGGAAGCAAAATCTAAGCCTCCCAGTACCTAACAGAGGCCTTTTGTTTCCAGGCAGCTGAGGCTGTCAACTGGTCTGAAATCCCTGAACCTGTGGTTTTCTGAGGGGTTATTTGTGGTAGTCGGATGAAGACCCTCGGAATTTAATAAAAGTGGGGAAGCAGTTTTGAAACCAAGAAGGCCATTACATTTTGCATAAGAGACAGAAGTGAGATTGAATAGGGGTGAAGGAATCTGAAATTTGAGTTTCCTTTTCTGAATCTCTTCCCATACACATGTTCTGATGTTTCCTAGATTTGCCCAAACCTGACTCAAAAAAAGCTGTCCAGAGCTTGAATGCAGCAGACACTCTCATAGGCGTTTGTTACTCCACTATCCCTGTTCCAGTCAGTAAACAGGATGACAGGGAATTGCTCTGTGTAAATAAATAAATAAATAAATAAATAATAAAAAAAATAAAAATAATCCCACATGTGTTGGCTCCAAAATATTTGTCCTATTTAAAAAATTTCCAGCTCCGATTTCTTAGTCCAAAGTGCGGTTCAGCAGATTCTGTTCTATATAAATTGGTTATTACTCTCCCTCCCCCTTCCTTGGACCCCTGAGAACAAACAAGAAAAAGTAATAAAAACAAAGTACTATTAAAGGGTAAATACAACAGCCAGATCCCTCACATGTTATGCCAACAGCCTTGCTGGCAGCGGGAGGGCCCAGGTGCGCGGGGAGCCACTGATCTGGTCACAGAGCAAGCGGCAGGGCCTGGAGACCCACAGGCTCTGAAGGGAGCCCTTTGTTACCTGACTTCGGTGGCAGGTTGCTGGCTCCCTTTTCTGCACAGAATAGTTGAAACTTGTCTTTCAACTCAATAGAGTCCGCGGGGGCAGAAATTCTTTTTAGTTTGGCAGCCTAAGGATATGAGGGAAAACAAGCAACATAGAAGCCAAGCATGAAATGTGCTTCCAGAAGGCACATGAAAGAGAACCAGGGGAAAGCAGATTCGGCCTCAACCCTTAAAAAAGCGTACCAGTGCTCCCAGTCCCGTCTCCCCCACCCCAAGCTGTGTTTGCTGGACCTCGTCTGCAGACCTCCCTGCAGGCCACAGGGGCCCCGAGGTCTTTAGCAGCTGGCTCTGGAATGAGAGGGGCTTCTATGAAGAAAGGGGAAAATCTTCCATTTCATTTAGAGCTGTACACAAGTGTTCTGTGTGGCTTCCTTTTCGGCCTGGCACTGTTATAACAGAAGCCGAGGGGTGGTTCCTTCAGCCGGGTCTTTGAGGGCCAGTGTCTGCCCACGGGGCCCTGTGCGGCTGCTGAAAGCGGGCCCACCCTGCAGAAATGCCCACAGGTACTGCCCAGCACAAAATGGCACACCCAGAAGCCACCGAGAACTTGTTTGCCTCCTGACCCGCGGTCTCATTTTCCCTAAAGAAGCTGTTTTCAAAACCAACAGTGTCCATAGCCTGGTAATAGAAGGTCATGATTAACACACCAGCGTGGGCGCAGTCATAGGACTCTTTGGACACTGTCCTTAGGGAAAGCCTTTACTTACTCAAAAGAGAAAGCAAGAACTATTTATAAGATGACAAGTATGTGTAAATGTTCAAAGTGGATTGTGGTTTCTCCAAAAATAAACACACACACACACACACACAGACAGCCAGAACATAGTTGTGCGTTACAGTCTAAAGTGACCGAATTCTTGAAATTAAACTTTATTCTAGGCACTGACATGTGTTTTTTGAGATAGGAGGGGGAATCGTTGTTGCTGACAATAACAACAGGCTGTTTTTCTTATTTGGGAACGCTGACGGGAGGAAGCCACAGTTCGAATGCTGTCAAGGCATAGCATGCTTATTTAATGTTTCATGCTGTGGTCTGGTAGGCACTGAGATGCTCGCTCTGGTGCCGTTATTTAATGCCGAAATAGTGAAATCGTCCGGCTGAGATTAGATTAGGCAGCTGACTCCCAGTCCTCCGGGTTCAAGGTTCAGAAATAAATCAGCATTGTTAACCCTGCAGAACCCTGTGAACAGATGTCCGGCCGGGGTGTGGGGGTAGTGACCCGTCCTCTCTCTTTAGGTCCCTGTGATTTCCAAGCCTTGAGGAAAAGACATGACATCTCTAATTTTTTTTTAAATCTCTTTAATACCAGTTGTCATTTGAAAAATTTAAGAAACATTATTTGTTCAGAACAATGTGGTATTTTGTATCCCGTGCAATGAAATAGAATTCGGTGGTGAGCCACACCAAGGAGTGTGGGGAAGCTGAGTCCACGGCCCAGGAGACTGTGTGATCATGTGCCTGTTTGTGCTGGGGCATTTCAGGCTCTCTGTTTCTACAGATGTGTACAGATGTCCCTTCAACTTGGGTCCAGAGGAAACCCAGTACCAAGGCAATAGCTCTTCCCTCAGACTGGGTTTCTCTGTTGTCAGGTTGTGTATGTGTGTGTGTTCATTTTATTCTTACATTTAATTTATTGGGGTGACATTGGTTAATAAAATTGTACAGGTTTCAGGTATACAGTTCTACAATACATCATCTGTGTATTGTGTTGTGTGTTCACCACCCAAGTCAAGTCTCCTCCCATCACCATTTATCCCCCCCTTTATCTTCTATTTCCCCCACAGCCCCTGCCCTCTGGCAATCACCATACTGCTGTCTATGTCTGTGTTTGTGACTGGCAGAGATGGCACTTTTGTCATTGGAGTCTTATGAATGTGTATCGCTTGACTTCATCTGCTCTCATCTTCCTCAGATACCTGTGCCATGTCCCATAGGACTAATCCATAGTGAGTCAGCCCTAGCCCAGTGGGCTCACCGAGGGGACCCACTATGCAGGAGAATAGGCTTAAACCATGGGCTTAGGGATCAAAGAGACCTGGGTTCAAGTCCTGCTTCTACTGCTATTATATATGTGACCGTGAGTGAGTTGCTTCATCCCACTAAGCCTCAGTTTTAGGATCTATAAAATAAGGGAAAATAATAATACGTACATCCTTGTGCTATAGTAGGATCAGTTGAGAAAAATTAAAAGAACTAATTTCACATAAAGTGCTTAGTGTATTGCCTTAGCACACAGCAGGCACTCGATAAACACTAGCTCTCTTTTACTTTACCTCCTTAGCAAACAGCTCTATTCTCTGGTGAGTGTTCTGTTCTGTCAGTGATCCGCATGATGTCTTGGGAGTCTGTCTGGTTGTATTTCTCACATAGCTGTGTCTTCACCTGCTGGCCTGGCTGGCTCTCAGGTCTCGGCTGCGTACTGTCTTTTCTATGCCCTGGCTTTGGAGACCATCTGGCCCTGTGCACAATGCATCCTTACTGTCCAAGGTGAAACCTCCCCAGCCACTCTGCATTGACAGCCATAGTGCAGCCAAGCACTGGAGCTCCAGCAGATCAGCCCCTGGGACTTGCTCTCTGTCTGCATCAGCCCTGTGCTAGTCTCAACAACCACAGTACGTATGTTGATGCCTCAGGGAGCAGGGCCACACCGACACATTCATCTCTGGATTCTGGGATTCCATGTTCGACAGGTGCCAGCATTCTTGTGACTTTGTCCTAGACACGTTCCACCTCCCTCCCTCCAAGTCACATCTGATTTTCCCTTGTAGTGGAAGCTGGGCCTGAGGAGTGAGTGTGGTTTGCTGACAGCCTTCCCGACTGTGGTAGTGTAGGGAGGAGGCGCAGAAAGAGACAGAGTAAGGTGCCCACCTCTTTTCTCCAGTTTATGACAGTGTTATTTATGGCCACCCATTCCTGTTTAAGGAAATATTTATCTACTAGAAAAAAAGTGTAATTCATTCTGTATATTCTTTAAAAGAAAACACAGTTCACCATCTGCTTTCACCATCTGAAATGGGTCTTAAAAAATGTCTATATCATCTATACCTGAGTCATTTTGTTCTCAGGATTTTCTTAATTCTTTTTTTTTTTAGCATTTTTTTATTGTTTGAAGCATTACAAATAGTAATACATATGTCTCTTTTTTCCCCCCTTGACTTCCCCACAGCCTCCTCTTCCCTCCCCCCCCCTCCCCCGCTGCATACGCCTTCACCTCCCCCCCACCCCGCTTGTCTTGTATCCATTGGTTATGTTTATATACATGCATACAAGTCCTTCGATTGATCTCTTACATCTCCGATTCCGCCCCAACCTCCCTGATTTTCTTAATTCTTGATAAATTTTTATTCTTTCTTCCTTTTTCCCTCCCCTACCTTCACCTTTCTCCATCCCTCTCTTCCTTCCTCCCTTCTTTCCCTCATTAATTTATTCATTCAGTAAGCCAGGTGAGGGAGTCAGCCCTCTAAAGATAACAGAAGGTGAGACTGTTATTAGTGTGCTATGCATGGCATGTAGTGGGAGCCGGGGATGGTGGTCCTCAAGTCCACAATGTGATTGTGAATAATTTCTGTGACCTGCAAGTAGCAGGCTGGTGGTGGTTGATTCACCGGCATGTTTTGTGTTGCCTTTGTACTGCTTTTTCTCTCTCCATACTTTGTGTTTATATCAGTCCCCATTTTCCTGGGGAAGGTTGCACTGGAAGTTCAAGGTGGGGTTAGAAGGTGGGGTCCTAGTGGAAATGGACATGAAGAGTTGAAAACAGGCCCTGTCCACTGCTCTGATGATGCCTCATGACTTAACTCTGATGAGGCTGTACACGGCCGACCCGGTGACGCAAAAGTTAGAAGTTAGCTTTGTTTCTTATACTAAAAAGTCAGAGGATATTCTCAAGGTAAGGAGGCCTGAGCTGGGGTGGTCTAGTTGAAAAGGCACTGGCACTGGTTAAAAACAAAACAAAACTTGTATTCATGTGCAGCCTCTAGCATTTTTAGATTTTGTTTTCTTATCTGTACCTTGGGGATAATACTCCCCAGGTATTACAGTACTCCCACTATTTTAGGATGATTGTGAAAATTAAGTGAGATAATGTCTGGAAAGATCTGAGCTCCGTTTCTGGCAGAGTGGCAAGTACCCAGTAAACCCTGTTCCCTTCTCTCCCCAGCCTCACCTTCTCCCAGTTGGCCCATTGTCTCTAACACAGTAGCAGTGGGAATGTAAATACTTTCCCTATTATGTAATTGCTCTCCACCAATCTGTTCTTTAGTCATAGTTCTGCTCTCCCTCCAGATCTATCCCTAAACTCAATTACAACTCTCCCTCCGGTATAATCTCCCTCTCTGCAGAGAACAGTGAAAACCTGATGTTTAGAAAATCATTTTTCCATAGGAGAACTTAATACCCTACAATGTTTTTAATGAATTTCTGTTTTCCAACAGGATTTATTGTCGACACAACAATTAATGTATTTACATTTGGAGCTCATTTTTCACAATACTCTTGACAAAATATTTTCCCCGATTTGGGGGAAGCCCTGAGATTTTTGCGCGCAGAGAATGCATCCTGTTGATTTGTCTACTGGATGCTAGGCTTATAATTTTTTTAGATTCAGTTCAAAAATTTCTGGAGCTCAGGTTCTCAAATTACAAGTCTTCAACCATATAAAAGGTATTATTCTCCTTCTCTCTCTCCCAATTATTTCAAGTTAGTGATTATGTTCAGACCCAGTCTTTTAAGACCTTTGTCATTCTCATTGCTATTGATCTGGGTATTCCAGTGTTACTCGGCTTCTGAATGTTTTAGGGTCTTATTGCTTATCTCCATCAGCCTACAGAATGTCATTCTTTGCATTGGTCCCAGCTCTCACCTTTACTGTCCAAAACATTTGCTCAACCAACTGTCTATAGGCCATATTCATGTCACTTTGTTTCTTTGAAAATTGGATAGTTTTAGGTAGAATTTGAAGGTCCTAATGTGGACCTCTGATATAGGGACCAAATACAGAAACTGTTAGATTATATTTTCTAAAGTGAGAGTTTCACACACACAAAAAAAAATTATTCAAAAGTTATATGCACTCCTATGTTCATTACCGCATTATTCATGGTGGCCAAGACATGGAAACAACCTAAGTGTATCTCAATATGATTGGGCAAAGAAGATGTGGTACATATACAATGGAACACACTACTCGGCTATGAGAAAAGAGGAAATACTGTCATTGTGACAACATGTTTGCATCTTGAGAACCCCATGCTAAGTGAAATAAGAAAAAGTCAAGACCCATAAGATTTTGCTCATATGTGGGATATAAAACTAAAAGCAACAAATGAATAAACAAGACAAACAAATGCATAGACACAGAGAACAGTGTGGTGGTTACTAGAGGGAAGGGGGTAGTAAAGGATAAAGGTGGTGAAATATATGATGACAGAAGATTTGTAAAATGCAATATACAGATGATGTACATGTGACTTATTTTCTGTACCTTTCAGTTTCCTTATTTGTAAATGGGGAAGCCAATATCATTTGCTTTGCAGAATTAAATGAGGTAGTGTTCCTAAAACTATATGAGATATTGTCTGGGAACATCTTAGTAGAGCCTCTGGTACAGTGCCCAGGAAATCTTGGTGCCCTCTCTCCTAGCTTGTGCTGAGTGTTGGCCATCTCTAAATTGGCATTGGTGACACTGAAAGTGCTTTTACCACCATAGCATTGCTGGCCTCCAATTCTTTCCTGTACTGCTTTTCTGTCCAACTTCTCAGTTCTATTCTTGAATCCGACTCAAGTCTCTCTTTCTGTGGTGTAACCTCATTTTCCATCCAGAGCAATAATAACTTGAGTTTTTAAAAAATCAGTTTTCTTTGGATGAATTCAAAATGCTTACAATAATGATAATGGTGATGGACATGATGCTAAGAATGTTGTGGGAATTTCTTATTCTCCTTATCTTCTAGATTGTAACTTCCCTGAGTCAAAAGAGCATGTCTGCCTTATTCAGCCCTGAATTCCTCAGTCCCTGGATCAGAAGTAATTGTTGAATGATTGAGTCTGATATTCTGAGTACCGTTGATTGTGCCATTTTATCATTCAGATTTCTGCAGTCAAAATTAGTATTTATTGATTTATATGTTCACTTCTATTACAGAATTTTAGATTGTTCTTTTATGGAAGAGAAGTAATAAATGTATGCCTGTACATCCAAAGATAGATGAGGATGATGTTTTTAATAAGAATGAATGTCGTAATTAAATAGAAATAAGCTAGAACAGGACAGGAAATAATGCTTTTGAAATGTTAGTATCTACACAGGGGGAAATCTAGTAGGATGATTTTAAGAGTTGAGGACAGGGGTCCTGGGGAAAATTCTGAGAATGGAGACATCCCATTCCTCCCCTCAGTAAGCACATAGCTCTGCATGGGTCCGGTTTCATTCCAGTGGTGGCTTACTCACCAGCTCTGAACACACCCCTGTGAGCTCGGCCCCAGGAAGGCAGCAGATGAGCTTGGAGAATCTTGCTGAGACAACAATCCCTGCGGTCTGAGGTGAATTTTTACGAGCTCCTGTAAATACTTATTGACTATTTAAAACTACTCCCTTACCCTCACAACTTATATAAATAAGGTGGGCATATGACCTGGAAAAGCAAAAGGTCAGATAGTCCATGACATTGGCCATGTAAGGTTCATCGATGTTGAAGCATTGAAATTATCTTTAGAATACAAGTGTGTCTCACACTTCCCGTAATTGAGGAATGAAAATGTTTGACATAAACAGCACTTCTGGAAGGCCAAACACTTCTCTTGAGAAAGTTCTAGTCCCATGTCCTTATGGGGAGGGCTCAGTATTTGCATTACAACACAACTTGGGCCCTATAGTTGCCGTTTGCTGTGGAAAATCCCAGAAATGCTCTCATCTCAGCTGCTTGCTGGAGCTGTATTACTTTCTGATAATCCCCGATTCAAGTACAGACACATTTGTTCTTCCTCACACAGCGTGATCTTCACAAGAAATAAAATTTGAAGAATCATATTGGTGAGTGTAAATTTGTAAGAGAAGTCTCGGTACCTGTATTTGATTTGCCATCATTTTCTTAAAAAATTGTACTGTCAAACTCTCCCCAGTTGATGTTTTTTGCAATGTAGAACTCTTAA
Source organism: Nyctalus aviator (assembly GCA_036971965.1). Lineage (NCBI taxonomy): Eukaryota > Metazoa > Chordata > Mammalia > Chiroptera > Vespertilionidae > Nyctalus > Nyctalus aviator. The sequence goes on along the minus strand of CM072935.1, from coordinate 40,081,253 downwards.
CAAAAGTGTGATTCAGAGTTTAAATCAGTCATTAACCAGGCTTCTCAATTTCACCTTGCAGATAAAACACATCTAAATAATGGTAGGGACGAAGAAATAGCATGTTTTAAAATGCCAACTAGATTAGGCTTCTGATCCATGCGTGATACTAACTTTATCTTTGAAATATATTGATGAAAGGGCCACACTATCAGGTAATTTAAATAAGAGAAGCAAATGCACATATTGTAACTTTAATCAGACACTAGATTTAATTTAACATTTGTCTCACTCAACTAAAAAAGGCTAAAGATTGAGTGTGCCTGTGTATAATTATTTTAGCCGAATATGAGTAGAATGTAGAAAAATAGATATAGCATATTGCACACATCAAAACAACAGCGCTAAGATGAAAAGTTTGACGTGTACGTAGAAGCTAATATTTTCATACATAGTTGGTGGGAATATAAATTGGTGACCTTTCTTTAGGAAATATGTGATGTGTTTTAAGAGCCTTAAAAATGTTTATATTATTTAGATTCAGTATTTCTACTTTTAAGATCTTGTCCTAAGAATAAAAAATCTTAAATGTTTGATAGTAGCTAAATAAAATTAATCATTTTTAAATTATTGATTATAACAGATAAAGGACATATATACCATGATTTTAAGTAGAAAAAGTGGTATAAAACTATATATATATATAATGTGACTATTTGCATGCATGTATATGAATACATTAATTTAAAAATTATAAGGCAATATAACAATGCCAATAGGTTATTTTTGTTTTCTAATTTTTTATTATTTTTCTCACTTTTTAATTTATTTTATATATTATTATTGTGTTGTTGTTACTCCACAATACCAGAGAATATTTTTTCCATTGATTTTTAAGAGAGAGTAGAAGGGAGGAAAGATGGATAGGAGGGAGGGAGAAAGGGGGGGGCGGGGAGAGGTATATCAATGTGAGAGAAACATATCGATTGGTTGTCTCTAGCATGAACCCCAATCAGGGTTGATGTCAAACCTCCAACACAGGTACATGCCCTGAATGAGGACCAAACCCGAGACCCTTAGGTGTGTGGGCTGGCACTCTAACCTCTGCACAACACTGGCCAGGGCTTAGTTTTCTACCTAAATTTGAAAGAAGGATAATATGTATATCATTCTTATAATCAGAAAATATATCGAAGTAAAAACTTAAAGAGAACTGACAGAGTTTAAAATGCAAATATCTATAATTTAATATAACTAGCTGATGGAAGGATTTCTATTAGTACTATATATATATATTATCAAGAGATCTTGATGTACCAAATTTTGACTAGATCTATCTGTGCTACAAAAGTAGGTAAATGTAATAGCAACCCAAGCACATGTAGACGTTAACATAAATCTGAGTATCTAGGCTATGGGGTCTTTTCACCTGTGTAATTAGGGCTTCAGTTTTACATAAAGAGCATATCTTAGCAACTTTATAAACTCTGGAGGCACGATTATGCTTTAGATAAAATGAAGAGGCCACAGATTTTATTTATACTTATATCAATATAGTCAGTCAGCCAGCATTATTAAAAAGAGAAATGAGTCTTAGGAAATTAACAGTCCAGTGGAGAGATCAGCATTTAAGTGTGTTTGAAAGTGGAAATAAGGGGTATGTATGAAATCGCAAAGGAACACCAAGAAATGGGTAACCAACTTCACCCTAGATGTGGGGAAACCTTCCCGGGGAAAGTAAGGCTAGAAATGGGCTTTATTGAGTGAATAGGAGTTTTCCAGATAGGAAAGGAGCATGTACAAAGAGCCAAAAATCTGAGGTAGCCTGGCATGTTCGGGGCCCGGGAGGAAGTGTGATGTGACTGAATGTGGGCTGAGAGGCAGAAGCAGGAGATAAGAGTGGAAAACGGGGCTCCGGCCAGAAACAGCCTTCACATACTGGGAGTTACAGTGCTCCTGCTTCAGCAATGACTGATTGTGATTTTCCTGGCTAATAGGATCCTAATCATTATAATGAGGTAGGATTTTACATTCTGTTCCCTTTGAATTACGGAAATGATAACTGTTATGACCTGTTCCACAAAGTAGGCTATAAATATGATCCTATCTCTTTAATTACTTTACAGTTCATTATCCCAGCCTTCCAGGCCTCATTGGCAAAAAGTACATTATCTGCTCCTGAGACCCTCCCACTGCCTTAGAGGGCCCAGGAACCCTGGGGCTTTCCTCGGACGAATAGCTAGTCTCCCCCCCTGATCCCCCCCACCCCACACACACACACACCTGCAGCAGAAAATGCACATGACTACTGTCCCCTCTGGCAGAATATAGAATCCTATTCTAAAACTTTGATTCATGTGCTTGCCTTGGGCCCGTGCTGTACGCCTAGGAGCCAGGGCCACAGTTTGAAACACGATGACTCCACCAGTTCTACTACCAAATACAATTCGCACAATTCACTTCATATTGCACTGTGTTGCTATGGTTATTTTTGCTTTATTATTGTTGTTATCTCATATACTTAAAATTCTTAGCTTTTAAATCTAGTTTGGATTTGAGAGTCACAATATGTTATCATTTAAAATTGGTCAATATAGATCGCCTTATATTAACTTTGTCCAGTTTTCAGATTTATTAAGCATTTTTACTTTATCGCACCCACAAGTTGAGAAGCGCTAGCAGGGTCGCCTAAGACCATCGGAAAACACAGATATTTACATTACGATTCATAACAGTAGCAAAATTACAGTTATGAAATAGCAACAAAAATAATTTTATGGTTGGGGGTCACCACAACATGAGGAACTGTATTAAAGAGTTGCGGCATAAAAAGGTTGAGAACCACTGGTCTAGATATTGAATGAAGTCCCATGTGTTCCTTGTAGGTTTAGGGACAATGAGAATGTCAAAGGGGAGAGAGATTTGGGGGCCTACTCAGGTTTTTTCTTAACCACTGGCTTCCTAACCTTTCACCTTGAATCTGGAGTCGGTGCTGGTGTTCCTGCTGATGGGACCTGCGCTTCTCAAGGGCTTGAAGGTGGCGCTGTTGGTCTTTTCGGGACAGCCACGCACTCACAGCTACGCTGTTGTTTGGAGCTTTAGCATTCCTTGTTTCAATGGGCTGCTTCTATCATTTTGGTGGAACATCATTGGTTACCTGGCTCATCTGAGATGTGAAGGAGACTAATTCTGTATGGTAACGCTTTTCAAGTGCAACACCAAATCTTCGGGGATATTCATGGCATTTTCTTTTAAAAACTAATTTTTTAAAACCCGTGCTAACTGCCTTTTGGTCTTTATTTAGAGCAGTGGTCACCAACCTTTCAGACCTCATGGACCTCAGGTTGGCAACCGCTGACTTAGAGAATTCCACCATTTTAATGACTTGGTGCTGTTTTGCTGATAGGTACAGAGCTATGTAAAGAGAAGGTACATTTCCCCCTTTTTTACGGATCTGAAAAATGTTTGGAATTTTTATTTGCTGTACTTTATTCTGTCTAATATTTTTCTGTGTTGCCAGCTAAGTGTCATTTGATTTAAACTGACATTAAACACACTTCTTGTAGACGAACCAAATGTTATGATCTCTAGCTACACTGATTAGATTTCTCCCTCCAGCAGTTTAAGTTGGTGCCATGAATGTGGTGAGCAGGTGGTTTGAAGGGAGCAGGCAGTGGGCAACGGAGGGTTCTTTTTCAGCAGGCATTTGAATGCCCTTGGCAGGCGTCCTCTCTGAGTATTTAGATTCCCCTTCTCCCATTGGGTCAAAGTGTGTGCTCTGTGCTTGGATAGCCATTATGAAGATTTATATGAAATGTCTATTATATGCCAAGCTCAGGATAGTCTTACATACACTCCCATCTCATTGAATCCTCACAGCCACCCTGTGAAATCATGATGGCTTGGCCTAGAATATTCTCTCCTGTCTTCAGTGTAGGAGGCAGCAGTCTGGCTAGATCGGTTTCCAGTGGTTCCCCAGCAGGTGCCTAACGAGAGCAGAGCTCAGCAGATCAGCCTGCCTTGCTTGCCTTTGGGAGTGAACTAGCAGAGGGGTTTTAGGAGATGTGGCTGGGAAGGTGGTGGAGGGCTTTGGATTTTATTCTCACTTGGACACCAAGGTTTTGGTTCATTTCTTCATTCATGAACTATCCTTAGGGCACCTACTGGGGGCCAACACCCGAGGCACTGGGGGCGTCACAGTGAGTCAGAAAACACCAATTCCTGTCTCCTGGAAGCTTACATACAGTCTGGCTAACTGGGGTTTTGAGCAGAAAAAGGAGGTGATCTGGTTTAAGTTTAAAAAGCACTTCCTGGCCGAAACTGGTTTGGCTCAATGGATAGAGCGTCGGCTTGGGGACTGAAGGGTCCCAGCTTCAATTCTGGTCAAGGGCATGTACCTTGGTTACGGGCACATCCCCAGTAGGGGGTGTGCAAGAGGCAGCTGATCAATGACTCTCTCATTGATGTTTCTAACACTCTATCTCTCTCCCTTCCTCTCTGTACAAAATCAATAAAATATATATTTTTTTAAAAAGCTCCTCCTGGCTGCATGCGGAGCGTCACCTGCAGAGAGGCGAGGACCGTGGCAGGGGGGCCGTTAGGAGCCACTACATCAATCCAGGCCAAAAAAGGGGGGAGGGGGCGCTTGGGCCAGAGTCCTGGCAGAGGGAGGAGTTGGGTTCTAGGCAGACTTAGAAGAAAACACCAGTGGGATTTGCTGAGCAACTGAGCGTGGAAACGGCTTGCCCAGGCTTTTCCTGGAACTCGGGACAGCCTGCGTCCTAAGCCTGTGCTTTGCGAATAATGTTAAAATCCTCAGGTGCCAAGTGGCTTCACGGCAATCTTCAGTTTGGTGACAAAAGTAGCTCATTTTCTGCTCCTTGGCCCCGGGCTTATGACAGGAGAGTGTTGTCAGTGCTGGGGAGGCAGGGCATCGCTCTGTTCACCGGGAGAACTATCAGCGGCTGCAGTCCAGCAGCTGTGGCCTTGAAGGCCGGGGCAGCACTGCATGGATGTCCTTGGGATGTGCAGTGCGCCCAGCTCAGAGCCACTCACAGCCTTTCCCGAGGGCTCCCCCAGGGTGAGGCAGGAGGGTGGGTCCTCTTAATAAGACTTAAAGCCCAGCGTCCTGTTCTTCTGCCTGTGCTACTTCTCTGAAACATCCTGAGGGCTGACTCAGGCCAGGTTTTAATTCTTGGTCACGAAGTGGGATGTCAGTGCATTGTTTTCAAGTTTGAGAATGAGAGCTTCCTTGTAGTTAGCTTTCCCTGAGCAGACACTGTCCCTCAGAAATGCTTCTGTGTGTCAGTAACTTGAACAGCTCCACGATACCAATGTGTATTTCCCACGTCAATGGAATTGCTACCAAGCTGTGTACGTGGCAATACGGCGAGCAGAATGTTATCCTCACTCAGTTCATCTTCATTGACCTCATGTGAAGCGCCTCATAGTTCCACGCTGGAGAGGAAAATGTGGGTAAACATGAAGGTGCCTCTGCTTGGCAGTGACTACATTGCTGAGAACAGCACGGGCCGCTCGCTGACGTGGGGGGTGGGGGTGGGGGGGATGTTAGACTAAGAAGCAATTCCCTGCACACCTTATCTTGAAACCTGTTAAATAAATTGGTTTCAGTTCATTGCCGGGAGCCCCACGAACTGCCAAAGTCCTCCTCCCTGCATTTGTCTGTGACCTGCCACCACTGGACACTGGGTCTTGTGGGGCAGGATGTCCAGTGAAAGATGCGATGAGAGGCTCTGACTTCCTGGCCCGCAGGCAGCGGTTGCACACCCCTTTCTGCCTTCACCCGCCCGGAGACCAGCCCTGCGGGTGCTCCTTCCCTGTGTCAGTCACACTGAGTCAGGCAGCCAGACCAGCGAGAGAGGAGTGCGCATGCCTCTGGCTCCTTGCTGCCTCCAGGATGCAGATGAGAGGTCTTGCCATTGAAAAAAATATATATTTTTTAAGCCAACTGGGGGATCACGTATTTTGTTATTTTCCTCAGGGCTGCGTCCAAAGAGGACTCTCCGGTTGGTGCTCTGGACCGCGGAGGAGCAGGGTGGAGTCGGTGCTCTCCAATATTACCAGTTACACAAGGTGAGAGCAGCCCCACGGCTGGGCTTTTCACGTGGGATACGGCGCAGGTAACAATGCCCTCCTTGACCTAAGAATTATTACATGTACACCCCATGGGATCATAGCGAGCTCCTGTTCCCAAGGAAGTTCCCCCATCAGATCAACCTGTGGACCTACCAAAAATAACTACCTTGCTGACTTTATCACCACAGATTGGTTGTGCCTGCTCCTGAACTTCATATACATGAAGCCATTCAGTGTGTACCATATAGTATGTACCATAGAGAAGCCAGATTGAAGACTGATTTTTTGTGGTTCATCATGTTGTGCTAACAGTGGTCTATTGCTTTCTACTGTGAAGTAGATTTGTGTTGGACGCATGTAACACAACGTTTCTATCCATTCTCCTGTTGAGGGCATTTGGTTGTTTCCAGTTTGAGCTAAGCTGTTATGGACATATTTATACAAATATTTTGGTGGATGTAGGCAATTCTTTTTTTGTTTCCAGTTGCTGATGTATGTCTAACCTTGTTAAAAATTTCCAAAGAGGTGGAGACTGTCCCGCTCTCCATTCCCACCTGCAGCATATGAGGTGCTCCCCATCCTTCCCAATACGCCGTACTGTTAGAGTGTTTATTTCTGGCCGTTCTTGTGGAAGTAACACTTTAGTATTTTTCAAGGTACATTTCTGAAAATTATCCCTTCACTGCTAATCTCATCTTTCTCTTCCCTTTCCTGCTTCCTTGCCTTAAGACTAGCACCATTGATCAGATTGTCAAACCTCAGAGGGAAGGTAAGGGAGGGTGGGGGTAAGGGGGAGAGTTCAACCAAAGGACTTGTGTGCGTGCATATGAGCCTAACCAGTGGTCACGGACAAAAGGGGAGTGGGGGTGCATGGTGATGGGTTTGGGATGGGAATGGGGGGATGAGGACAAATATGTGATACCTTAATCAATAAAGAAAAATTTAAAAAAAAAAAAAAAAAGCACCTTCATTTTGTGCCCTGCCTTGTGACTTAAGAAAGACTGAAGGCCTTTTCTTCCTGCATGAGGCTTGTGGGCTGTTAATGGTTAGAGTGACCTTATTTCAAGTCGGAGGAACACCTGGAAGGAGCAGGACATCGAAATAAATGCCATCTAGCTCGTAACCAGAATGGACGTGCTGGGACATAGACTTCACTCACCTGGCGGCTGGGCTGCGGGAACTTCCCTGAGTCCGAGGGCCTGAGGAGGGATTGATCCCAGAAGGATGTGGAGAGGGAGATTTCTCTTACACCTTATAAAGGGTGATCCTAGAAAGTGTGTGTGAGTGTGTGTGTGTGTGTGTGTGTGTGTGGCAAAAATCCCTTTGTGTTATTCTTTCTTTATGAAATTGTTTTACAAAAATGTGGACGTCTTTACCTCTTTATTGGTTAAATTCAGCTTGTACTACGAAGAAAATGTCACCACATATAGGAGGATGTCATGGTCCTCTAGTGATTTTTAGGACTTTACTTATAGAAGTGGAATTTAACTGTAGAATTAAAAAATATTACAAGTTATTTTATTGAATTTTCAAGTCAGTGAAGAAAATGAGTGCAGTCCAGATGCCATTTGCCTAATCTCCTCCTCATGGGAACAATGTCTCTTTCTTTTCTACTTTCTTCTTTATCCTTGAAGGAGAACAGGATGTGATTTCTCATGTCCTGAAATGTATAAAAGAAGAAGAAAAAAGAAAGAAAAAAAAAACACCCTAGAATAGTTTCCACTGGATTGCGGACATTTTTAATCTTTTCCATTTTAAGCAAAAATATGATCTGGCATAATTAGAATGAGTCAGGTAATCTGGCCTGGAGAAAGCCTCATTACACAAGATAATCAAATAAAATAGATTGATACGTTCTATCTGGCATGAAAAATATTTTAACCTTTTCCTGATGTATTACACAAACCACTGGCAATTGAATTACAGGGACTACTGTGTTCTGGTAGTCATTAATAAGGGCAATATTTTAAATAGGCATTATTAAATGAGGGATGGGATATATGATCACTCTAAACACATCAGTTTATCCTAGCCAAGTCTAAATCAGAAAACGTTAAAAAGGAGTATGTCCAATATTTTGTCAGAATTTCTTACGAGTCAATGCTTAGGAACAAAATTTCTCTTTACTTATGTAAATATACAAAAATGCTAGCTTCTTTTAGAAGTGAACGTCTTGCCAACTCTCTAGCCCACATTAGGTTCACGTTTCACTCCAAAATAAAGGAATAGGATAGAGATGCTTGTACAACTCATCCATGTTATCTGGGCACATGGCTTCCTTAGATTTTATTTCACTGACCCATTGCCTCTGTACATGTTAATTTAGCGACAGTGACACTGCTGGAATGAGAACAGTTTTGTACTCGTCTGCAGCTCTGGTTGTAAAAATAAGAGCCCTGATATACACATTCAGCATAATTGTGTCTGGACTATGTCTCCAGAGCAGCCTGCCTTATATCGTTAATGTCCCGTGCAATATAGACATACTAATCAGAGGTTATTGTCTCAGTCATTACTGCTGGGCTTTTATGCATCCTGTGTTTTTTCTGTCAGTGCCTAGATATTTGCATTAGTCTATAAAGCACAGCACAAATTGGATTAAATTGTTTTTATCTCAGTGTATTCTTGGTCTTGAGCCCCTTATAGTTCCAACATTCTCATAATTTCTATAGCACACCTGGGAGCTCTTTGGGGTCTTATTAGAATTTGTGGTTTTATTATTTTTTAAAGAGGCCTGTGTTTTGCATTTGTTTTCATTCTCCTGTGTAGAATTCCATCACGAATACGGGTCTTCTGAGTTGTGTGTGGGGAGGGATATCTATATGGAGATGCATGTCATCCTGGGAGAGAGATCTCATTACGTTATGACGGACATATTATGCCACCTTCCGAATGAACATGTTTAGGCTTCGACTCCTGTCTTTCCTTTACCTCTCTTCAGAAGGGTCCTCCTTCACTAGTTTTCATTCTTTTTTCCATAGAAAAGAAAAGAAAAAGTTCAAAATAAAAAGACTAGCTGTGAGAACTAGAATGGACTCTCTCCATATTCCTGGGGCCTTGTCTACAGTTGTGGGCATATCTATCAGCTCCCTGTGGCTTCAGATCACAATGGTGCTTGGCTTGGGCATTTGGTTGCAGCCTAGTACACCAAAGAGCAATGTCCTGGCACCTGTGCCACCATTACTATCCCAAGTAAGGCAACTGGCTTTCAAGGTTGGTTCTGACAACACTGTGCCAAAGCACTGGGGTTTATTGTGAATTTTTGTATTTAACATCTTCTCATTTATTCTCCATCCCGAACCCATGAAGAAGGACGTCAGTTCATGGCCAGCCTCTTTGACCAGCTTACTAGAGGTTGCCTATGAGACACGAATGGCTTGTCTCATGCCTGCTGTTGCCGACCTGGTCCTGATCTGATGCAGAAGGAACCTAGCATATTTAGTGCACAGGCTTTCCAAGAAAGCCAGATTGGCACGCAAGAGACCCAAATATGACTTGAGGTGTCATGCATTAGGCTCACACGTGACCTTATATGGGTCCAAGCCTTTGGGCCTAAATTGTCCCATCACATACACTCTGATCTTTACAAAGTTAGAGTCAGCAAACCTCTTTTGAATCACCTTCACTCTGTTTTCTTCCCTCCATCTTTGAAATCAAGGGTTGGCACACCTTTTAAAGAAAGGTCCAGATATATATATATATATATATATATATATATATGTTAAATATGTTAGGATTTCAGGCTGTATGATCCCCCTGCTGAATTCTGCCATCATAGTGGAAATCAGTGAAATAATACTAGACAAATGAGCTAGGCTATTTTCCAATAAAACCTGAGGAGGAGGGAGTGAGAGAGGATAAAGGGGCCAGGGAGAGGGGACAGAGGAGGAGAAGGAAGAAGAGGATGAGGAGGAGGGAGGAAAGGTGGAAGGGAAGGAGAAAGGGAGGAGGAGTTGTATGTTGGGGGGATATCTATATGGAGATGCATGTCAGCCTGGGAGAAAGAGCCCATTACATAATATGCCACCTTCCGAATGAACATGCTTAGGCTTTGACTCCCATCTTTTCTTTACCTCTCTTCAGAAGGGTCCTCCTTCACTAGTTTTCATTCTTTTTTCCATAGAAAAGATTTGCCACTCTGTTGACTCCTGTTTTAAATACTTATTGGGAAGAAGGTTAGAGAACTGTCTTCTGAAGCCGTTCCCAGTCTCACAGACATGCCTTTGGTGGGAGAGGTTTGTAGCAGGTAGTGGAATGCTAACCTTTAGAGTCTCTTGGGTCTCTTTAGCTGTGTCTTGTGTCTTGTGTCTTGGTCGGCTTTAATGTGACTATTTGTAAGCTCAGCACGTAAGAGGTTGCAGCTCTTTCCTCTGAGGTATTCGATCAACAGAACTCACCTTAACCAGGTCAGTCTGTTGCCTTAATTACAGCCCAGTGAGCCACACAACAGACGCAGTAACCTGCTTGGAGGAGGGACTAACAAACTTTCCCAGTATTTCTTAAAGCAGTAATAATGTTCGAAAATGTATTTTAGAGGACATATTTTAAGTCTATACATAGAGAAGGATCTTTTAAAAAAATCAATACTCCAGTACAGCGGTCGCCTACCGGTGGCCTGTGGACCCCGGGTGGTCTGTGAGGTCCGAAAGGTTGGCGACCGCTGCTTTAATACGTATTTCCCACTGATATTGAATAGTGGTCATTCACTGCTTAACCACATCCTAGTTTGTGCATAGATGTGCCTATCAAACACATTTTTTAAAGTTGATTATTGTCTGGGGAAGGAGCTCTTCCCAGCAGACCCCAACACCATGGCCTTTGGTGATCCGTAGCCCTTCTGGAAGTCTCTGTGGTTTTTGTATAAATTGTCCTTTTTTTTTCTACGTAAAGAAAAATAACTTATTCCTTATTAATAAGTCTGAATCCAGTACTAGAAATTTTTCGGATAGACATACTGTTTTTCTTATTTCATACATTAAAAAAAAAAAGAGGCTCAGTCAGGTAAAGAATGCAGTACAGAGACTAAACTTGAACCAGCTTTCCTGTATCCAGATTTCAGCCATAATGACTCCTCCGATCATGTACTTCTCTACCACTCATCTGAAATATGGGATTTACCTACATTTGTACAGTTGACGCTTGAACAATACAGGGTAGTTGAAAATCTATGTACAATTTTTGACTGCCCCAAAACTAACTATTAACAGTCTACTGTTGACTGGGAGCCTTATCAGTAACATAAGAGTAAATTAACACACATTTTGTATTCTTATAGTAGAGTAAGCTAGAGAAAAGAAAATGCTATTAAGAAAATCATAAGGAAGAGGAAATATATGTATAGCATTTATTGAAGAAAACTTGTTATGTATAAGTGGACCTACGCAGTTCAAGCCTATGTTGTTCAGGGATCAGTTGTATATACATCTATGCTCTCGTCCTAGTATAAATGCACCAACATATTGGGAATTTTGGTTACAGTAACACATGAATATAACTAATTGTTGAAACATATGCACAAAGCCTCTTGGCTTCCATAAGAGCTTGGCAGAAAGGCTTTGCCCACATATGTGATTTTTATCTTCCCATCTTTTAGGCAATTACCTTAATGTGGCACACTGCAGTGAGGGCTTCCAAGGAAAAGCTCTATTTAAACATCTTTTTCTAAATTGCCAAGAAGAGGAGTAAAAATTGCAAATGAAGAGGAGTAAAAATCCTCACTTGTACACAAGGTTTCTATGTTCAATTCTCTAAGACTGCAGTTAATACCTAATTACACTGGCACTCCTATTGTACATAAATATTGAGAATGCGTATATAATTTCCCAGCTAATTATTTCATTATATGGAAGTGACACGTGCGGAGTGACAAATTAGCACTGTCTCCACGGGAGCCAGCAATTGTGTGGACTTTCACATTGAAATTTTCAAGTGAAAATTCCAATTTCCAAAATGCTAAAATACTAGGAGAAAAGTGTGATTCTTAGTAATCAAGGAAATTTGGTGTTTATCTGTTGAATTTGATAGGGGCAGAAATAGGGGATACAAAACTAAGCAGAAAAGTAGTATGTAAGTATCTTATTTGTTTCCTGATTAGCCTGAGATAATCTGTTTCCCACCCATTGTTCTGCTGTAATTATTGATCTTTCACTCTCAGAGGTGTTCCCAGCTTGGGTGATAAGTTATAGAGCTATTCTATTTATTAGGCAGTCTTGTTGGCGAAAAGTCTCATGAGAACTGGATAATTCCATATGCAATGTACCTTAGAATACATAGAATAAATTCACATAATCTTCAGTCGGGGGGAAAAAACAACCCTATTAATAAGTATTTTCCTTTGGTGAGGAGGACATGAAGCTCAGTGAGATTAAAGGATCTGCCAAGGTCATTCAGCTATTATGTGACAGAATAAGGACTCTAATCCAGATGTCCAGAGCAAACTAATTCTAATGAGTTTAATAATAACAATAGGATGAGTATCATGATCATCATTATTACTTTAATAATGAAGCTACCACTTACCTGGTGGAAGTTCTAACTGCTATCTGTGCTGTGGACCACTTGACAGTCTGGTTAAACCTATGGGCATCTTCTCAAATAATCTTTCTAGATGCATGAAATAAAATGCAGACTATTCCAAGGATATGGATTTTATTAAAATGTCATCAGACTTTTAAAACTGAATATGTAGTATAATCATATGCTTTTTAAAAATTCCTAAAATAATAAGGTCCTGCAGTATTATCTATTATTACTGTAATTTCAAAATGGTAGAGAACATAAGGTTATTTTGCAATTTCTACAACAAATCTAATGTGATATGAAAATTATCTGTGGTTTTTATCGGCAACAAAGTGACAAGTTCTGCTAATACTACTGTGTGATTTGTTACATTCATAATTGAAGGAATGTAATTCCTACAAATTTTATTTAGAGCTTAATGAAAATAAAAACGTAATTTTTCCCATTCAACTTCACTTCTATCCCTATGAATCCCTAAGGAATGCCAGATTAGGAACTCCTGCCTCAGCCCTGCCCGTGTGGCTCAGGAATTGATCATCCACCTATGATAGAACCCAGGAGGTCACAGTTTGATTTCATGTCTGGGTTGCAGCTTGAACTCCAGTGTAGGGCATGCAGGAGGCAGCCCATCAATGGTTCTCTCTCATCACTGATGTTTCCATCTCTCTCTCCCTCTCCCTTTCTCTCTGAAATCAAAAAAATATATGTTTTTTAAAGATTCAAAAAAGAACTCCTGCCTTAAAGTTAACCTGCAAAATTATTATTCTTGTTTTCCCAGCTTTCAAATGCGTAACTGAGGCCCAGAGTACTTACATAACTTGCCTAATAACTTCCACCTAATGGCCAAGAAGCGTGTCAAATAGCATTAGCACAGGTACATCATCTCCTCCAGCTCCCCAGGGGCAGTCACTGCTGAAGTGGAAATTGCTGTATCCATCCCACTCAAAGACTCACAACCCTTCAGCACGGTGGCCCTCATCTCCTGCACCTCCTTCAAACAGCAGTGAAACCCTGGATGAAGAATGCAGATATCCAAAGAGAACCTTGGGGAGAGGTCTGTGTGCCTGACTAACTGCTTCTGTCCCACCTGCCTGGAGCATTTGCAGTGTTTAGTCCCCACTGAGTGGCCCTCCGGTGGTTTCAGAGTGATCCTTAGTAGTATTCGCTGCCATTTCCTACTGTTTTCTTCTTCTACCTGTGGGTGATTACTGCTGTGCTTATGACTGTTCTCAGATGAGGGAAATTGTTTCCGACACTTCCCTTAGCTTAATACTGGTACCTATTTGGATTTTTTTTTCTGTAATTGCTAAATTCCTTAGCCTCCTTTTATCTAAACTATACCTATTAAATTATCTTACCTCTTCTCAAAGCTAAATTGCCTTATCTGTTTATGATTTTCCTTCATTTTGTCCGACTGCTTTAAAACTTACGAAGTATGGGAAGCAATTGCTGAAGCTCTTAAGTAGCCCCTGCATAATTTATCAATTTCTGTAATTGAGTCTTACTGATCACACCATATATTATTAGATGCAGTTATACTAACTGTAGCAAAACAAACATTAAGGTTTTTATTTTTTTAATTAAATTATTATCTGTATACATATTTTAACATTGCCCTCTCCCCTCCCATACATACCCTCCCTCCCCAGAGTTTTATGTCCATTGGTTGTACTTATATGCATGTATACAAGTCCTTCAGTTGACCTCTTATCTCCCCCAGATCTCCCTACCCTCCCTGCTGTAATTTGACAGTCTGCTTGTTGCTTTGCTGTCTCTATATCTATCTTTTGGTTCATCAGTTTATAATGTTCTTCATTATCCATAAATGAGTGAGGTCATGTGGTGTTTCTCTTTCATTGACTGGCTTATTTCACTCAGCATGATGTTCTCCAATTCCATCCAGGTCGCTGCAAACGTTGAGAATTCCTTCTTTTTTATGGCAGCATAGTATTCCATTGTGTAGATGTACCATAGTTTTCTGATCCAATCATCTGCTGACGGGCACCTAGGCTGTTTCCAAATTCTAGCTATTATAGATTGTGCTGCTATGAACATAGGGGTACATATATCCTTTCTGATTGGTTTTTCTAGTTTCTTGGGATATATTCCTAGGAGTGGGATTACAGGTCAAATGGGAGTTCCATTTTCAGATTTTTGAGGAAACTCCATACTGTTCTCCACAGTGGTTGCACCAGCCTGCACTCCCACCAGCAGTGCACGAGGGTTCCTTTTTCTCCACAACCTCGCCAACACTTGTCGTTTGTTGATTTGTTGATGTTGGCTATTCTGACAGGTTGAGATGGTATCGCATTGTTGTTTTGATTTGCATCTTTCGAATAATTAGTAAAAATTCATTTTATGTTTTAAAACTCTATTTAAATGCCCACTGCTGTTCTATGATGGCCATTTTACTTTGCCATGCCTTGCATGTTAAGTAAGGGTTCTCATCTTGGATGATAAAATGATGACGACAGGCTGTATCAAGGATGCATTCAGCCCTGTTTTCACCTGAGAAGAAAATGATTTTTGCCTAGCTTCCAGAATAAGAGTATCTTCTTATTCCATTATTGAAGGAACCTTGTAAGTTTTGTTTATATTTAGATAATTGAAGGCCATTTTTATTGTTGTCATTACAAATAGTCTTCTTGGAGGTATTTATTTTTAGCATTTATAATGGATGCCATATTTTTAAAAGCTTTAAAGATTATACAAAAAATATTCAGCTTAACCACTAGTCGTTGAACCCTATGCTTTCTTGAAACAATTTTTTTAGAGCAGATTTTTAAAAACCTATTTTCCATATCACCAACATTGGCAACCACATCATCATCATCATTATTTTCACCCCCATCACTACCATCATCCAAAATAGTGTCTAGTTCTATGCTTGCATGGTTTACATATATGTATATTTACACACATGTCTTTAAACACATAAATATACATATTTATTCATTCACTCAGTTTTTGGAGAGCCTTTTAAGTTCTAGGCACTGTTTTAAACTCTGCCCTTATCTTGCTTTCGTTCTAGTGCATCAAGACTGATAACAAGTTAGATAAGTAAGTTAAATAATATGTTGGCTGAGCAGAGCAACTGAGAAAGAAAGTAACACAGGGAACAGAGATAGGGTATGTGGGAAGGGAGTGGTTTGAATTTTTGTTGAATGGGAGCAAGCAAGACTTCATTGGATGCTAATGTTTGAGTAAAGACCTGAAGAAGATAAAGAAGTTGGTGACATGGTTGTGTGGAAGAGAGCACTTTAGGCAAAGTGAAGAGTTGTTGCAAGCCTGGCATTCGGGAGAGAGCACGGATGTCCACGTGCTTGAAGTGGGGCCATGGAGGGAAAGTAGTAGACAAGAGATCATCAATAGAAAGGAGCCCGGATCATGGCAGGCCTCATGGGCCATCTTCTCTGAGTGAGATTGGAACCATTGAAGGCTTTTGAGCAGAGGACTTAACATGATCTGAATTAACATTCTAAAATTATCACTTGGGAAGCCACTTTGAGGATAGACTGGAAGAGGACTAGGTCTGAAAATAATCCACATGAGAGATGATGGTATTTTGAACCTGGATGATAGCAAATGGAAGGAGTGAGAAGTTGTGAAACTCCAGATATTTTTTTTAAGAGACAATAGGATCTGATAGTGAGGTATATATAGATTGTGAGAGAAAGAGAGGAGTCAGGTGTGATCCCATGGTTTGGGGCTTGAAAAACTAAAATAGGAGGAGTTGAGAAGGAGGTTGAGGTGGTGATCAGGAGCTCAGTTTTGAACAAGTTAAATGAGATACATGTAGAGGTCAAGTAGAAGACTTAGTAAAGGAATTTGGGATTCAGGGGAGAAGTCTACAAATAGCCCTGAGCATGGGTTTTTTTCCACATAAACACATCATCTGTGTGGATAATAATACTTTCTGTTCTCTCGTCACCTCTGCTCCTGTCTGGTGGAAGTTCAGCTTCTCTTCTGTCAACAGTGGGATGGCTGTTTTTACTCTCTAGGGGATATAGTGCCCTTAGAGGTCCTATTTCTTCATCTCAAATTCCTCTTGTCCCCAGGGCCAGTATTCTTCACAGGCCTTCTTTATCCCATCCTAATGAGCCTCACTGAGCAGTTTTCTTCCTACTCCTGATATTCTCTCTCTCTCTTTCTCTCTTTTTCCTCTCCTTACTTTCCCTCATGGCCACTGGAGCCACCAGCCCCTCCATGCCATTGGATGTACCACAGTTTCATTCAGTAAGTCAGTTGATTTTGTTGGATGAGATGGTTTTGTGGCTAACTTGCTCAGCTTCTTTTATACAATTCAATAAGCTAGAGACAGCTTGAGGCTTCTTTCATTATAAAATCAAATAATCAGATTCTTCCTGGCCAAGTTTTTTGTTTTTTTGTTTTTTGGGTGTTTTTTTTGTTTTGTTTTGTTTTTTTTCTTTTGATGAAGAATTCTGGGAAACCCAACTGAGCAAGTACTCACGCATTGCAGCAGATAACTAAGGTGCTTGTTGAGAAAGGTTTTGGCTTTGCTCATGCATGTGATTCTGAACTCACGTCAGCAGAGTAGGCATGAAACAATACATGAGCAAGATTACAAATCAGACCCGTTAATTTTTTAAATGATAAAATTCCAACTTTCCCACTTATCCAGGTTATATACAAACATGTAAATCTTCTCTGAATCAATAATACAGAATGTTCACTCATTCAACAGATATTCATTGAACAGTAGTTATATATATTTTTGTGCTGTTCCAGGCACCCTGTCATTGTGAGATTTCCTGTTAGTAGGGAGAATACACCCATTAAATGCCACATAGAATATAGTCCTACTAAGAAAGTATGTATCTAAACTTCAAATTGAACTGGGCATTCTGTATATTATCTGGTCACTCAGGCTGTGGTCATCAAGCAGCTTGGCTGGGCTGGAATGTTAAAGTCGGTTGCACTTATATGTATGGAAGTGGGGCTTGCTATCAGCTGGATTTCTCTCTCCATGTGGACCTCAACCTCAAGGAGGCTAGTCCAGGCTTGGTACATACTAGTCTTAGGGCATTAAAAGGTCAAGGTGTTAGAAGGTGGCCCATGCTCTGGAATCACGTGTGTCACTTCTGCCAGAGTCTATTGGTCAAGGAAAGTCACAGACCAGTCTGATTCAGAAGGTAGAGAAAGAGATTATAACACTTGGTGAAAGGAGTTGCAAATTCACATTGGAAAAGGGCATACCTACAGGGACGGGAGGGTTTATAGCCATTAAATTATCTATTACGAGCAGTAAACACAACAGGAAAGTCCCTATCATAAGGGATAGTATATTCTTCCAACGGGAAACAGACAATAAAAATAAACATTTGTTATTGATACAAAGGAGAAAAATAAAACAAGATGAAAAGTAGGGAGTGCCATAAGGAATTTTTGGAGAAGTGTTTTATTTAAGGTTATTAGGAAGACTTGCCTAAGAAGAGGGCATTTCAGCAGAGCCCTGGAGGAAATGAGAGATACACAGAGGTTGTAACAGTCGGAAGTAGCAGCAAGGACAAAAGCTACAAAACTCAAGCATTATTGAGGAACTAAGGCATCTGGAACAGTGAAAGTGAAGTTGAGATTAGTAAGAAATGAGGTCAGAGAAGCTATGGAAGGTCAGGTCCTACATTTACAGCTTAAAAGTGAATATAAGGACTTTACCTTTTTGTCTAAGTGAGATGAAAACAATGTAGAGGGTCTTCTAAATAATATCATTTGACTTAGTGGTGTGTTGTTTTTTGTTTCCTTTTTAACATGATTACTATAGCTTCTGTGTAGAGAATAGGCTGAAGTATGGCAACAATTGAAACAGGGAGATAGTTAGGAAGCTATGGAAATACCCCAGGTGAGGGATGACCTTGGCTTGGACCAGGTTAAAAAAAATAAAAAGTGGAGCTAGTGAGACGTTATTGGAGAGTAATGTCTATTTTGTTCAAAACAACTAGATTTGCTGAAAGATTGCATTTTGGGAGTGAGAGCAAGAGAGAAATAAAAAAATTTTTTTTGTCTGTCAGAAGTTTAGATTCAACAATCAGAAAGATGGGTTTGCTTTTTACTGATTGGGACCCTCCTTATAAGAGAGAGGCGAGAAGATCAAAAGTGCAAGAAGGTAATGTGATTACTGAATCTGGAGGAGAAAAGGAAATTGATGAGGATTTGTGAGTCAATGAGTGGGGGAAGCTTCTAGAAGGTGGAAAAGGCAAGGAACCAGACTTTCCCATTGAGCCTCCAGGAGGAAGTAGCCCAGCCAGCACCTTGATTTTAGTTCTAAAGACCCATTTCAGACTTAGGACCTCCAGGATCTAAAGAAAAGAAATCTGTGTTGTTTTAAGCCACTAAATTTGTGGCCATTTGTAATAGCAGAAGTAGGAAACCAATACATTATTAGCCATGTAAGTAGAGATGCTTAGTTGCTATTGGATAGGAGTCGAGTTCAGGAGATAGGCATGAAAATATGAATTGGAACTCATCTCTATATATAATATTTAAAATCATAAATCTGGATGGGAGCACCAACAGAACAAGTGTGGACAGAGAACAAAGAGGCCTGTGGACTGTTTATGGCCACCCCAACATCTGGAGCTCAGGTAGATGAGAAAACCAGCTAAAGAAAATGAGAACTTCCAATCAAGGACCTCCACTCAGGCAAAACGTTACCGTCTCTATCAATCTCTCCCCAACTTTTCCAGTAGTTGCTGCCCCTGTTCTTTTAACATACCTCTTTCACAAAATGTATCACATTTAATATAATAGCCAGTTATTACCTCTGCTGTTAAACTCTGCCCTTTCATAAAGAACCAGTCCTATCTTAGTCATCTTTATATACAAGTTTCTTCATAGGTAGATTGGCAGTATGATTTCCTTCTAAAACCAGGAAACTTGTACGAGAGGAAGGAGGTACTCTTAATGACCATACCAAGACAGAGGGTATAAACTAGCACTGCCCGGGGAAACAGAAATGAATGGTCACCCTATTCCTCTGTTTCTATCTCAATAATAATTGAATAAATATACTTTACTCCCCAAAGAAAACAACACTTTTACTAAAATATGATGTAATATTTTGCTTTTGGCTTTAATTGAGGATCAATATTTAGAAAATAGTGTTTAGAAAAATAAGTGTTTCTGCCTATTCTGTAAAACTGTTATTGGAGACTTTGTCCATTATTTAGTTCAATGTTCCTTACACTATAAAGAGCCACGTAATAATTCCTCTCAGAACTGAACGCTGGAGAAATTGTTGCTTTTTTCAAGGCGCTGGTGCTATGCTTTCTTTTCCTCAATAATGAGAGGTCCCTGATGCATCCATCTTTATTCCTCCCCAGCATCATGTGCTGGGGCTCATGTAACCTCAGGTTGCTGTTGGGGAATCCTGTCAAATTTTCCCAGTGTGTTCTTTTTCCGAAAACATTTATTGACCACCTACTATGTGCCGAGCACTGTAATTTAAGCTGGAAATATGGGAGAGGTCCACACAGATTTGGTCCCTGCCTTCGAGGCATTTTCTTGAGTTCTGAAAGTTTACATGCTTTTAAAATACAGTATTATGATCTTTTCTTAGAGGAAGACTTGAATTCTTTCAGGAGCAAGGTAGGTATAAAAAAATTGAATAAAGTGCAACAGCCTAACATATTAGATAGGGGTGTAGCATGGTAGGCATGGAAGGCTAGGGAAGAGGTAAAGCATGAAACCGTTTGAGTAGTCCCGGAGACTTGAAACTCATATTTGGATGTTATTGTTTTTCATGATGTTTCATGACTCTTGTGGTTTGGAGAGAGAAGAAGGAAAGGCATGCTTAAGTATATAGAATTACTTCTAGCCTGGCTGGTGTTGTTCAGTGGTTGAGCATCAACCAATGAACCAGGAGGTACTGGTTGGATTCCTGGTCAATCAGGGCACATGTCCAAGTTGTGGGCTCAATCCCCAATAGGGGGCGGGCAAGAGACAGCGATTGATGATTCTCTATCATAATTGATATTTCTCTCACTCCCTTCCTCTCTCTGAAATATATATATATATATATATATATATATATATATATATGTGTGTGTGTGTGTGTGTGTGTGTGTGTGTGTGTGTCTTTAAAAAATTACTTTTAAAACTGTGTTTAGAATCTTTCCTGGTATTAGTAAAGAGTGCTTGATCAAGTAAAGCACATGAGGATAGTCTCATTCAAAACTGCTGTAGGTTATAAAGAAAGGAGAATTAATGATTAATCATGTTTTAATATGACATGCCTTAGGATTGAGTGAATATTTCAGTTTTTAAGTATAGAGTAGCCTGTTTTTTGCCAGTTAAGAAAATAAGTACTTTTTTTAAAAAAGCAATAACCTGACCACTATACTTATAAGAAGATGAACTCATCTGTCAATTGTTAGAGAGGGATTTAAAGAAGTTGCTGTAGTTTTCCCAGACAAGAGAAGGGGGTTAGAGCAATGGCCGGCAAACTGTGGCTTGCAAGCCACATGTGTCTCTTAGGCCCCTTGAGTGTGGTTCTTCCACAAAATATCACATGCGGGAGCGCACGTACAGAGTGATTGAAAATTCATGGCCCATGCACAGAAGTTGGTTTTTGGCTCTCAAAAGAAATTTCACTCGCTGTACTGTTGATATTTGGCTTTGTTGACTATTGAGTTTGCCGACTCCTGGGCTAGAGTAATCACTGTCTTGGCTGGTAAAACAGTCCCAATGAAAACAAGAAACATGACTTTATTCTTATTTAGCATGTAACAGTGTCAAAAACAATGGTCAGCTGATGGAAGAATTTCTCATTTAGTTCTTACATTTTGAGCCTGGGAAAGGATGGGAATGTAGTATGAATAGGAAGATAGACTGACAGGGCCATACCTGGAGGCAGGGTTGGGAGGGGAGGAGAGAGAGAGAGAGAGAGAGAGAGAGAACAGAGAAGGCCACTTTCACAAAGCCAGCCAGCTGTATTGTTGCTTTCTTTTCTGCAATATTGCATTCTTCAATGCAATATTGAAATACACATGAAACTAGTAACATAAAAACATGACCAATGCATTTTATTAAAGGAATCAAAATCTAATTGTGAAGTGCTTGAATCTCACAGCTTCTAACTATTGATTATGTTGCTTCGACATGCAGGAATAAAATGAAACACATAGATAGTAACTGCCATGTCAACCTTTCCTGGTTAATCTTGGATAATGTGTTTCTTTTCTTTTTCTATAAGAAATGTGAACACAATCATATTTCCTAGACAATATAAATAAAATTCTTATTTCTTTTAGCCTCTGTTTACAACACATGGTTAGCCTCTGGCTCACTAGCATTTCCACAGTGACATTTATAGGGGGATCATGTGTTTTCAGTAAGTCTGAGGGCTCTCCATGGGCTGTAACCAGCTCCAGAGAAGAATCTTCTGAGATCTAAAGTGCTTGGGAGGACGTGAAAATTGGATTGTATGAAAGCACAGGTTCTCACCACAGAACCCTGCACACACACACACACACACACACACACACCCCGAATGCTAGGGCTGGAAAGAGCTCTCCAGGAGCCATTCATTCTGTTCCCATCTCCAGCACCGCGCTGGCTAAACCACCATAGGCGGCTGCAATTTTAGCACTGATGTAACATACCCAAGACTGCCCATCTCCCCAAGCTGCAGCCATTCAGCTGGCAAATAAAAACAACTTATGGCACTCCACTTCGTCATCATCCCTCCCCCGGCTCTCCCTTGGGCACCCCAGGCTGTTCAACACTGGATTCTGGAGACTGTCAGAAAGAAAAGTCCGAACGTCAGGGTAGACCTGACCAGAAAGTAAAGCCTATTCTTGGCTCTGCACAGCCCGGAGATGCCTCTTTACCGAGCCCCCAACCCTGACAGGCGTTTGAGCTGAAGCTGTGAGAAGAAACCCCTCTCCCCAGCTTCGCCCCTTGAACTGGGACTGCCAGGGTCAGGGCACAGCTGGAAGAGATGATTGCGACAGCTCAGCGCAGGGAGTCATTAGCTGATTTGGTTCTGGGAACTCGTGTTGAGCCCACCACCTGACCAAACAGCACCCCCACCCTCATCTGCAGAATATTAACCTTCCCGGGGGCAGGACAGTGCAACTGAGAATGAGTGCCCGTGTCAGGGCAGAGTTTGCTTTTTTTGAAAGTTGAATTGAGGAGGCTACGTGATTAATTGGGATCATTAGGAGTCTCTTTTTTTTCTCCTCGTTTGATTGTGGGACTGCAATATTACTTTCGTTCAAAACCAAAGACATGCCACCTAGGTTATGAGGAAATGAAAGCTTTAAAACAAAGAAGCAGCCAAA
The DNA here is from genome assembly GCA_036971965.1 of Nyctalus aviator. Lineage (NCBI taxonomy): Eukaryota > Metazoa > Chordata > Mammalia > Chiroptera > Vespertilionidae > Nyctalus > Nyctalus aviator. The sequence continues at coordinate 40,058,358 of CM072935.1, read as the reverse complement.
TTTGGAAGGCATGGAGTTACTGAACTTGGGATGATATTTCTGAAGAAGAATCGCCTGGGATTTTGTAAAGGCAAAGAACACAAACATCATCTCTGTGTTTATATTAGGGAGTGAGCATGGTACAACACGCAGCATATATTTTAAACACTTCCCTTTGTTTTTATCTTGCTTTGCACTCCAAGAATGCTAATGGTTACCTAATTGTTCTTTGGTAAAACTGACACTTGAAGAAAGAAAGAGCAGTGTAATAGGATGTGATTCTAGCACCAGGCAAAGCTATGAATCCTCAACCCTGTGCAGCTCTTCACTAATCCAACGATCCGAACCTGGGAGCATTTCTCGCCATTGCATTGTGTACCTTGCATGGCAATAAAGGACAGCTTCCATGTCTCCTAATAAAGAGCTGCTTCTGAAGAGAGCAAAGTGGGCTTTTGCAGATAAGGGCTGAGCTTATCTCTGAGCTGCTCAGCCTCGTCAACCATCTGCCTCAGCTTGTCTTAGGTGCTGGCTGTCTCAGTACTAAAACCTTGTCTCTAGAAGGAACAGGAAGTTTTGTTGTGTGGGTCGAATGACACGAGCCTGGTTCTGCTCCACTGTCACCAGCTAAAATCAACTTTTCAAACCTATACTGAGTGTGTCCCCCCGTGATTACGGCACAGTAAGGAGCACGGGTGTGACCACGTGTTCCCGAGAAGCAGCAGGTCTAACAGCCCAGTGACCGGCTTGCTCAGCCGGTTGTTCTGTGCAGAGACATTCATTGCCGTCCCCTTCCCAGGTGCTAACAGTTAGACGACTCCATACATACGGAGGAAAAGCCGTGTCATGGACGGTGGGTGGTTTGTTTTCTTAGTTCTCTATCAAAAACATAGGGAGATGCTTATATATAAATAGGATACTTTGGAATGCCGCCATCATGTTAGAAGCAGCGAATACCATTCTACACGAACAGAAATCAAACATGTCTCTCCACCCTCGCCTGAATTCCAGTTTATTGACTTCTGCGCATCCTGTCGAATTCCGCTTGAAAAGACACTTTATGTCAGGATTTTTTTTTCCTAGTTGGAAGAAACTCATAGAGCCATAGTGGTTTTTGGTTTTGTTTTTATTCTTGTCTTTGCTTAATTAAATTACTTTGTTAGCAAAGATAATTAAATCTGTCCACATAAACATTGTATTATGGTCATAAAAAATATTTCAAACTCTATATATTTGTGTAGCTGCAGTATCTGTGTTTTACATTAAAAGTGAGGGCATGCCCAGCTGTTGTGGCTCAGTTGGTTGGGGTCGTCCCATGCACCAAGAGGTCGCTGGTTCAATTCTTGGTCAGGGCACATGCCTGCGTTGCCAGCTCAATCCTCAGTAGGGAGCATGTAGGAGGCAGCCAATTGATATTTTTCTCTCATGTATGTTTCTATCTCTACCTCTCCCTTCCTCTTCCTCTAAAATCAATATTTTTTTTTTAAGTGAGGGATTTCAACCTGACACTTGGCAAGTGCCAGCCTACAGGGCAGTGCAGGAGTTGAGAGCACAAGCTTGGGGCAGACTCTGCATTTGCATCCTGGCTGCCCCACTTATTAACTAGGTAACCCTGGGAAAGTTAACTAACCCAACTAAAGGTCAGTTGCTTCACTCACAGAATATAACATTACATGTGATAAGCTATAAAGCATTTCCCAGTGTGTGGTGTGTAGGAAGCACTGTAACATGCTACCTACTGTCGTTATAAGCAGCCTGCCAATTCTTGAAAATTTGAGAGGTAATGATACCTAGTGCTAAGGCCTGTAACAACTGTTTATCAAGTGCTAATTATGCACTTTATAATGCATCCTTTCCTATAACTTCATGAACTGGCTGCCATTATCACGCCCATTTCTGGAGGAAGAAATGGAGAGGTTACCTAGACTGGCCCAAGTCACAGAACCAATGATTGGTTAATCCGAGGATGAAACCCAGTCTGAATAATTCCAGAGCTCTTACCTCTCTGCTAAACTGGCTGCTGCAAATATAGCATAGGGCACCTTTGAAAGATCCTCACACTAGTATGTGTTATTCTCTATGTCCCTATCAACATTGCACAGTGGCATTCACAAACCGGAGTCCCCTGGCCCTAGAACGTCTGTTCATTCACAGTTGTAAATGGCCAAGAAACCCTTCAGGCATGGTTTGTTAGGCGCCCTGACAAGTTCAGCTCATGCATCCGCTTTCACTTTGACCTACAAAAGTCTTTAATTTGAAGGCACTCAAAACTCCATAGGTACAGACTCATTATTCCAGCTTTGGAATAGAGCATCTGTCCAAGGCTACAGATGGAGAAGCCAAAGCCAAGGTGAGACATCGGAGACAGAGGGAGGAAGCCGGTCAGGAACACAACAGAGTGCGTCCAGCGCTGTGTTCATCGCACTAGGCTGCTTGTTAGTGTTGGTCTGCCAGCCAGACTGCTACCTAGCTCCACTTTTAACCGAAATTGTACATAATCAGGAGCACTTTGCTTCAGTTCCTTGTGGGAAAGGAACCCTCCCACATAAGATTACCCACTTCTGTTTTCACTTGCAGATATGCCATGATGTTTGTAATTCTCCTGTTTCCAGGGGTAGAGGGAGTTTGGGTGGGGGTTAGCAGGTGAAGCAGGGGAAAGGGTTAGGACATGGCAACTTGCTGACCTGGCATCGGTGTGCTAGTTCAACGAGCCCTGAATGAAAGGCATTAATGCAAATATTTTTGTACATTAAAACTCTAATAATGCTGCCATTGTGGAGTAGCCACGGTAGATAACCAAAATGGCACTTTCCGTGATAAATGGCCTTGGGTCTTTCTCTGAAAGTCATCACGAAGAAAGAAATTCCTTAGAAGTGAGACTGAAAATATGAGCACACTTGTGCTTTGTTAACTTCCTCATCATTAACAACAACAACAATAACAAAACGTTGGTATCCAGGACTACCCCGTTCAGTCCTTACAAATGCTGGCAACATCTTCCTCTAGAACTCACCACTCCCTGTCCCCTTATCACAACACTTACACTTCTATGGTAATAATTAGGACATCATTGTAAAAAATAGAATGTTTTAGACAAAAAAAGCAATACTTATGCAAGTCTTCGTAGGTTATGTAAGTGAAAAAACATCCTAATTCAGAACAAGTATTACTTATCACCCTACCCAATGCTAGCCGGGGTAGTGTGGAGTTTTGGAAAGCATGCGATTTTGGACCCAGCTCTACCATTTGCTAACTGAGTGACTTTGAGCAAATCACTTGACCTCTCTGACCCTCAGTTCCTTTTCTATAAAACATCATCAACCATAAAGCCACTTTGTCTACCAGTTTTTGAAGAAGATCAAAGGAGATTACAAATGTAAAGCTCTCTGGAAGCACTGTACAAATGTCACTATTGATTTTTGCTCTGAGAAAAATAAATACAGTGCCATCCAGAATGGCTTGGGAATAACTCGGCCGAGTAGCTGTTGGTAGTAGTCAGTCAGTCTTCAAGAAGTGGACGGCTCCTGGGAAACTGAAGGACTTTAAACTTGCAAGTCTTAGGCCAGTGTGACCGTTTAGCTGTGCAAGCTGGCAAGAGCCTCTTCTATTCTGAGCTCCTGTAGTGCCGATATTGGCTACACGAAATCACCGTTTGCTTACTTACCAGACTTTATTAGGAAAGAGTTAACAAACTAGTGGCCTGGCAGAGTCACCAGGGTTTAGAGAGCTATGGCTGTCCACCAGAGAGAGCAGCCTGTCACGTGTTGTCCTGTGACCTCTCCCTGGGGATGCAACAGATAGGACAACAAAAATCAGGAACCCAAGACAAACCTGTCAGCTTGGTGCCTTTAAGCTTCAGGAGAACTCACGATGAAAAGAAGATATAGTATCTACTTACAGGAAAGAGGAATAGTCCATAGAGTAGGCCTTCTTTTGTTTTGGTATCGTTGTATTTAACCCAGTTACTAATGAACTGGATAGAAACACATGAAGAGCTGAATATTATGGGCATGCCTCCCTCTCCCTCTCCCTCTCCCTCTCCCTCTCCCTCTCCCTCTCCCTCTCCCTCTCCCTCTCCCTCTCCCTCTCCCTCTCCCTCTCCCTCTCCCTCTCCCTCTCCCTCTCCCTCTCCCTCTCCTTCTCCCTCTCTCTCTCTCTCCTTGCATCTGAATCCCGGTTTGTGGGGCTCTCTCACTCTGCACTCCCCCACGTGGCCCACAGCCAGGTGGACCCTACAAACACAGACTAATGGACTGCAACTGCCCTGATGCTGTACCGGACCCAGCTCCATCATGGAACAGAAACTCTGGACACTTGCCGAAACCGGTTTGGCTCAGTGGATAGAGCATCAGCCTGCGGACTGAAAGGTCCCTGGTTCAATTCTGGTCAGGGGCATGTAGCTTGGTTGCGGGCATATCCCCAGTAGGGGGTGTGCAAGAGGCAGCTAGATCGATGTTTCTCTTTCATCAAATTTCTAACTCTCTATTCCTCTCCCTTCCTCTCTATAAAATCAATAAAATATGATAAAATAAAATAAAAAGAAACTCTGGACACTGGCTTTGCTTTTAGCTCTGCTGAATTCCCAGCTGCATCTTTCCCAGGACTGGTTTAAGGGAAATGGAACTTTTGAAACCGAGTGATGTAATTCCATGCAAATAAAGCTTTCTACCAAATCTCATTTCCTTTGGGGTCCTCTGGAAATGCTGATTTCAGGGGCACCCCAAGAACCCGACTCTGGCAACGGAGAAGGGAAGTCCATGCAATTCTTCAATAACAGTTGCATCGCTAATGCTACCTGGAGATCCCTCACCGTATAGGAGGGATTGCATCCTGGTATGCAGGAGGCACTTAAGAAAATTAGTTGAGAGAATATTATGCTAGTAAAAATAATTGAATAACTTTAGTACCGGGCTTTACATTCCTGTTTATTATATGTTTTAATCCTTCCATGTCAACTCAAGTTTGGCAAATCCCAGGATGAGTAATTGTGCATCTCAGAAGAGTTAGGTAATACACAGACGAGACCCTCAGTCAAGCAGAGGAAGATGTGTTTTGGCAAGAACTGGCGAAGAGATAAAGTATTTGATTATTGTTGTTGATAGTTCCCAAGGAGAAAGTAAACAAGCAGCAGAAATAAATCGAACACTTTTGTCTTTGTTTAGGCAAATATTTCCAACTACAGCCTGGTGATGGAGTCTGATTCAGGAACCTTCTTACCCTCTGGGCTGCAATTCACTGGCAGCGACAAGGCCAGAGCCATCATGAAGGAGGTCATGAGGCTGCTGCAGCCCATCAATGTCACACAGGTCTTCGGTGCTGGCGAAGGGACAGACATTAACTTCTGGATCCAAGCTGGAGTGCCTGGTAAGACCAAGTGATAAAGTTGGGGTTCCTTAGATACTGCTCTATGTATTCTTACACACCACAATGAATACAGATAGGCCATTAAATGCATGGACACTCTAAGCTTTTGGTCTATAAGGTATAATCTGATCATTTCCAAACTTGAGATAATAATGCTCATTTGCATTGTTTACCCATATGTCTTCTCTTTCTAAATTATAAGTTTCTCACTGCCAGAGATTGACTTAATGGTTCTGGAATTGGGCCTAGAAATCTCTCTCTTGCTTTTATTAATACGTATCTTTTGTGATTGTAGTAAAACTGATTTCACAATCAAATTTGAGAAATGGGGTAGAAAACAATTATTATTACTATTATACTTCTAGCTCTAGTCCTGTGCTAGGAAATCTTCTCTGACCCAAATAATTCCTTCCCAAAGACAATGGTTTCTGAACTTTTACCATTAGAGATTTCTTCTTTAAGAGTAGGATATTTTCTGCTAATCATTTTTTTTTCTAGTGTAATATATTTCAACCAGTGTGCCACAATAATTTTTAAAATATACTATTTAGTCAGGGGCAAGGACCTCTTTTCCCTTAGGATGTCAAATAAATAAAAAATGACAACAGGCAACACAATAATAGCCATCTGGTGTGAATGAATCAAAATTATACCTATTTTTGTCAGATTGGCAACAAATATATTTTTTGGTATGCTGCAGAATTTTATTAATTAGTTTATGTGTGCCATGAGATGAAAAAGGTTGAAAATTGTTGTTCTAATGCAAAGACTCATGTAAGAGGTTGAATAGAAACTACCCTGATCAGTGACTTATCAGATTGATTGTTTTTAAAAAAAAGTCCTGGGCAGGAATGAAATCATTAGCAGGAGTAGGCCTGAGGAGGTTATAGGACTAGAAAGTGAACAATCTTAAAGATAAATATATACTGCTTCCCAAATTTGCCCTACACTGGCCATGGGGAAGGGTTATTGATAATGTTAAGTATCTCTGACCTGAGGTTGTTCCTTTAACACCATTCTATATATAACCAAAAACATCGCAAATTACTCTACATTTGTATTATCAAGTTGTAAGTTCAGCTTTTTAAATAGTTTTAACATTACTGTTTCCAGAACCATTTCTTTGGCTACAAAACATTTCACAGGTTAAAATAAACAAAAGTGTCTCTATATCCACCCACTCCAGCTTTTTGCCTTCGGCCTGCAAAGTAGCTTCCACCAACAGCATACTGCATGGATTTGCAATATTTAAAAAATATATTATTGACATATTGTAGATTTTTTAAAGCATATCTTAGATTATTTAAGGTTTATGAAAATCTTTCATAATTAAAGGTTGAAGGAGCTATCCTTTGTTCTAATATCCAAATTCTCTCCAGTGGTTTTTGTATGGTTTTTGTTTTGATTTGTATTTTGTGTGTGTGTGTGTGTGTGTGTGTGTGTGTTTTGCTGCAAAAAGCATTGTTGTTTCATTTGGCCCAGTGCATGGGAGCGGGCTCAGGGCGGGTAGAGGAATGGCTGGTAGTTTGGGGCAGAGGCTCCAGTAAAAGCCAGGCCCAGGGGAGGCAGAGGGGCCCTCAGAGGCCTCTGGGCTCCACAGGCGCTGGTGGTGCTAGAGGCTGAGCCTTTCCCAGAGACACTGGCCCAGCCCGGCCTCCCTGCGGAGGGAGCCAGGTGTCCCCTCTTCCTGATGAGCTGCTCTCCTGCCCCGGAAGTGGTTCTGCCGGAAGTCCCGGAGCTGAGGGCCTGCGGGGAGGCCCAGGGCCTGCAGCTCCCCAAGGCCTGGTCAGGCTGCTCCCCCAGGCCCCGCTCCTGGGGAGGCCTGGCCCGTCTTGGGAGAGACCGCTGCTGGGGACGCATCTTCCAGAGACTCCAGCCCCCCTGCTCCTCCTCCTCAGGAGAGGAGGCCCCAGAGAGGTGGGTGCGGGCAGAGGCCTTTTGGGGAGGGGGCGGGGAGTGGTCACTCTGGCGGATGGGGAGCTCCTGGGGGGTGAGCGCCGAGGGCACTACTGGTTTTTGTGTTTTGACTATGTTTTGTATTTTAACTATATTGAAATATCGTTTTGGTTTTTTTGGGGTTTTTTACTAGCCACCTTTTATTAGGTGTTACTTTACAATTTGAAAGGATTCAGAGGTGCTGGGCAAAGGTCGTGGTCAGGAATGTGGAGTCTGCAGTGGCACTTGCGTGGAACCTTTCCATTTACTGTGCTGTGCATCGGTGTAGGGGGAAGGGGTTTGCCCTTTAAGTTGTATAGATTGATTTTTTTTTTTTTTACTTTAGTTTTTTCCTGATCCTTAAATTTTTCAGTAGGAATCTTTCTTAAAATTTGAGAAAAGCTACCAAATAAGTTTGCTGGACGGTAGATGTGAGAAAAAGACTGGCAGATTGCGGGTGAATTAGAGTGGAGACTGGGGTTGTCTCAAGGGGAGGGGAAGAGAGGGGAGGAGCTGACATGGAAGACGGGAGTAGAAGAGAAACACATGTGCTAGCTCCTCCCAGGTGCAGTAGCTCCCCCTCATCCCAAGGGGATGCATACCAAGATCTCCAGTAAATGCCTGAAACCGCAAATGCATACTATATACTACGGTATTTATATTATGTTATTATACTATGTGTGTTACTTCCTAGACATATATACCCGTGATAGAGTTTAATTTATAAATTAGGCACAATAAGAGATTAACAACAGTAACTAATAAGCCCTGGCTGGTGTTGCTCAGTGATTAGAGTGTCGGCCCAGGCACTGGCGGTCACAGTTTGATTCCGGTCAAGGGCATTTACCTGGGTTGCATGTTCACTCCCTGCCCCTGGATCAGGTGAGTGCAGGTTGCAACCAGTCAGTTTGTCTCTCTCACATTGATGTTTCTCTCTCTCTCTCTCCCCCTCCCTCTCTCCCCCTTTTTCCCCCTCTCCCTCTCCCTCCCTTCCTTCTACTCTCTCTGAAAAGCAATGGAAAAAAATATCCTCAGGTGAGGATTAATAAAACAAACAAAAAACTAATAATAAAATAGAATTATAACAATATAACGTATTAAGATTATATGAATGTGGTCTCTCTGTCTGATAACTGCTCTAATAATCGAGGTGATTATTAAGTGACTAACAGGCAGGTGGCATTCATAGTGTGGATGTGCTGGACAAAGGGATGATTCATGTCCCAGCCAGATGGTGTGAGATTTTATCATGCTACTCAGAACAGCGCACAATTTACAACTTATGAATTGTTTATTTCAGGAATTTTTCATTTAACATTCTCCAATCACAGCAGGTAACTGAAACCATGGAAAATGAAACCTCAGATAAAAAGAGACTGCTGTGTGTCTTGCTTTTGCTGCAATGAATAATTGAGAATTGGCTCTAGCTTTGTTCTTTCCATGTAGATATTCCATAAGAATGGACTATCTGTTTGGAATTAATAATAAGTTGATTTGATTGTATTCACTAAGGTAAAGAGGCCTTTCCCTCTTAGCTCAGGGAGTGGAGAATTTGAGCCCCATTATCATTGCTTAAGACTTAATACAAATTATAATTTATTGAGCCTCTACTAATTATGAGACACTCAGACTTTCGCAGACACTGTCTTTTTTATCTGCAGTCATCCTTAGGGATAATAGAAACAGACTTGCGGACTAAATGGTTTGCCCAAGGTTATCTTGCGCTGCATGACATGTCACCCTGAGAACAGGCCACTTTGGTTTCGAGGCTGGTGGCCCTTTTCCCACAGTATACAACACAGGGGAGCCTGGAATGCTGAGAGAGTCTTCCAGATCGATGGCAGTGTCTGAAATGTTTATCTTACTTGCTTCTTGCTTATGCAAAGGATTTCAGTGCATTCCTGCTCCAGAATAACTTACCCCTGGGGAAAGGAGTTTGTTATTGTGAATAACTACTGACTTCTTCTCACGTCCTTTGTTCTACCCTCTCTCTGCCTCTGCCAATCAGGCAGGTTTATATAAAGGCGGTGGTTCATTTAGACTGCAACTGATATTTCCTGGAATTTTATTTTTCTTTCGAGTATTGTAAGATGGAGCCAAATTATTGCTGTTTTCCACTATTATTCTTGAGTTATCTTTTGATATTTCAAGTTCAGGCTATTCCTGAAAGAAATAATGAAATCACTTAAGTTATAACTCTTGTTACCTATTGAAAATTTCAAGAACTTTAGAAAAAAATGAAAAAAACCTAGTTAATTTGATGAAAGAAAATAAAAATATACCAATTGTGTACCCGTATTCTGGAAGAAACAACAGGGATTTGATCTGTGTTTTCTAGCAATTTATTAGTAAAATTTCTTTTTGTTGTTTTGCTATTTGAAACTTTGCCAAATTAAAATGTCCCCTTGAAGAGACATAGAGTAGTCCCATGAAACCAGTACACCACGATTGGCAGTGGTTGCGCATACTGGAATTACTAGACCTCAACAATAATGTCTGACTGTATTTAGACATATTCAATCTGCTTGGTGAAACTTGTTTAAGTCAAGTAAGTCTCAAAGTATTGTGACAGTTCATCAGTTTTTTTATAAGCTCTGCTAAAAGATGCTTATCAATTTAATGACTTTAATAAGCATGGAATAATGGAAACTACAGGAAAAACAACACAATTCAACAGATTTTTGTAAAATTAAGTTGGGTTTTTTATTATAGAAATGAGTTATATTTCAATTGTATACAATCAGTTCTTTAGTTTTGGTAATTTCATTGGCTTAATATCCTCCCTTTGGTCAGTATTAAAGTTCAAAAATGACCATTTAACCTGATATTCTTATACAGTCCCCTTTTTCTAACATAATGAATTGTCTCCATTTTATAAGAAAGTATGAGACCGCATAATTTATGGTATTAAGTTTTCTTTAGAATATGACATTTGCTATCTTGATTGTCCTTCCTATTTATATAATGCACATATCTAATATGGTTGAGTTCCGTGAGGTCTTTTAGTTATGATCTTCTGAAATCTGAGCGAGCTGTTGCCTACGATAGGACTAATTATGAAGTGCATTATCTGTATTCTTTCTTTTCTCATTTCTTGCTTTTCATAGTAATGGCTGAACTCATCTCCTGGCAAGTGAGAGAACAGAATTATGTGTCGAGATAGGGCATGGCCTTTATCAGTATCCCAAACCATTCAGTTATGAAAGGTTGAAACCTAGGTGAAATGTTTGCTGGACATGTCTTTAAAAATCCATATTTTTCTGAATAGTTCATTAATTATTGTTGATGTCATATGTAAGGAATGAGGGTATTCATAGACATTATTTTAATATATTTAGTCAGTGCAGTACAGAAATAGAGCCATTGTCTAGAGGGGTCAGTGATTTCACACTCACTAATCCTAATTGAAGAATTTATATGAAATACCCTGATAATTGGAGTCACTTGGCATGTGAGCTTCAGTTGCCCCACCATAAGCTTTAATTTGTCATTTTAGGCTAGCGTAGACCCAGTCAAAGCCCGTATAAACCCAAGATATGTGTTTAGGTTACAGTTGTGGTTCACACCCTTGACTGCACTTTAAAATCACCTGGGAGCTTTTAAAAGTGTATCCACACTGGAGCCCCACTCCCAAATATTCAGATTTGATTGGTCTGGCTGCAGAACTTGCACAAGCCCAGAGAGCACCATTTACTGAGAAAACATTCTACCCCCGGGCGCCCCAGCCTCCAGGAGCCCAAGTCCATTGTCCCCTATGTGAATGGCCTGCTATGCTTGTGCAGACTCGTCCAGGCTTAGAGGGGGGGCCGAAGCACACCTGGTTTCAGAAGCTCCCCAGGTGATTTGAGGTGCAGGCATACTTCAGAGATATTGCAGGTCCGACTCCAGACCACTGCAGTAAAGTGAGGATCATAATAAAGTGAGTTGTAATTTTTTTTACTGATGGCGGGATTGCCTTCAATTGTTCAAAAATGCAACATCTATGAAGTCCAGTAAAGCAAAGCTCAATAAAGTGAGGTATGCTCGGCTTGTATAAAATAGCTTAGACATGAAGAGCATGGGTTTAGGAGCCATGGAGAAAAGGATGCAAAAATCTCATTGGACTACTCTTTATCTTAGGAAAGTCGTTTAACCTCTGGGAGCCTCAATTTCTTCATAAATGAAATGACAATAATACCTACGTCATAAGATTATATCGAAGAAAAATGATAGTCTAAGTAAAATGCTTGGCACAGAGTCAACGCTCAAGAAGCCACTATTATTACTTCAGTTATTAAAGCAAGATTTTTTTTTTCAGTTCAGATTCCTTCAGTACTAAGTGACAGAAATCGCAACTCAGATGACCTGAAGCAAATTTGGGGAATTTAAGCAAGTCACAGGGACGTAGGGTTGGATTTGGTCTCACAGATTCTGGCATTTGAATGCTGCGAGGACACATATTCTATTTCTCTGGTGCTTATGCCAACTTCTTTCATGGTGCCTTTATTCTCTCAAGCCAGATGTCCTCTCGGATGCTAAACTATGACCGTAGGTAACTCAAGACATATAGCCTTACAGCTTCTTAGCACAGAAGAGCCCACTAATTCATCATGTCCACTCATTGGGAGACTGTGTAGTTCTTTAAGTGGAAAGATAGGATAATGTGCCGATGAACACAGTAACAGCCTTTATTTTCACTGTTGAGATCTCATTCAAAATATATAAGATATATAAACTCTGCTCCATCCTAATATCTATCAGCAGATGAGGAAGGACAGTGGTAAGGTCCCAGATGCAATAACCAAATATCCTGAATTTTAAACACCTAGTCTCTCTGCTTTTTAGGATCTGTGCCTCATCATCACCCCAAAGATGAGTTTAAGATAACACAAGTATTCCTTAGCCTCTCTGGTCCGGTTTACCTGAGACAGTCAGGTGGACAGGCACAGGAGGAGTTGGATAAGTTCAGGCCACACTTCCAGCAATCTGCATTATCTAATACCTCCCACTCCCACCCCACAGTCTCTTCTTACCTGTACAAGTGGGAAAACTTAGCAGAACTGCTTATATACTCTCTCCAGCTTATCAAGTTATATTACACACTCCACAGCTACTCTACTGTGTCTGTTACCCAAGAGTAAGACTGAGAAAGAACAATCACAGAAGGCCCAGAGACAGCCTTTAACATTTGTATTGTTCTAGCCGCCTACCTAACTCCTGTGGTGGAGAGGCAGCCATCGTCCTAAAAGAGGACCAGGATCCATCGCTTTGTACCAGTGCGCCTCTGACAAGTCGTTTCACTGCTTGGAGCTTCTGTTTCCTGATCTGTAAAATAAGGTCAATAGTATTTCACTGGTCTGATGTGAGCATTGAATGTATTTGATAAGTGACAATGTATTCAAAAGTTAATTACACTCTTCACAGTTGATCTTCAGTAAGTGGTTTCAGGTTGTGGAGAAGAGCTTTGTATTTAAAAATGACTGGAGAGGATGTGTTGTGAACATGCACTATGAATTTAGATCCAGTAGAGAGGATGACTGGGCATGTACTTACATATCCTAGGAAACACTGCAAAGGATGCACAAGTGTTACTGGTATTCACTAACCTTTGGGTCTTTGGCACACTTAGTTTGTGGTTGCACAGATGAGTGATGAAGCTGCTGGTGTAACCAGACAACCAATGGGTCCAGGCTGCCTGTCACTACTTAAGACAATTATGCAGAGATAGGGTTGAGTCATATATCAGTGTTTATTCCAATACTGCCGGCAGCATGGGAGAGCAGCAAGTCATCCATAAAAATCTGCTCTGCACCCCACCATAAGACAGCTGTGTATATTGGGTAGGGGGACAAAGATTACATGGGGAAGTAGGCACAAGGTATGCCAAATGGGCAATTTAGAGATCTGGAGATTTGCAAAGGCCTTTGGGTAAGCAAAGAGCTGGGGATCTTCAAAGGGTTTAGTGACATGCAAAGGACGGGGTTCTTCAAAGAGCTGTGGGCTCTGGTTTCTGTAATGAGGTTGTTCATCTTTCCATCATAGTAGGCAGCTCCCTGATGGGGAAGATGGGCTGCATTTCCAGTGAGCTCCCAGGTTCCCTAAAACCCCAGCCAGGTTAGAAGGCGCCTTCTATAATCAGAACAAAATAATCACAGTTAACAGAGCATGATTAATATTCCTTACAATTACACCTGCTCCCCAACGTTCTATTATTGCCCCGATCACTAGCATTGACTTCAAATCACCCTCTTACTTTAATGTCTCAGTAGAACCTGACTCACTTCACCATAAACTGGTGCAACACTTCAGAGAAGGAAGTAAAGAAGTAAAAAGCCAAACATTAGTAGCATTACGGACATTTCTGTGCCAAATGATGCTTCTGGGGACTTTGAGGCCTCCTTGCATTTCCTATCCAGGCACAGTAAACTGACTATGGGTTGATAAGAGTTGGCGGGAGGGTTATATGAGTGAACGGGTAAAAGACAACTGACTCACGGCCAAGGACACAGATGGCACTCTAGTTAACTCTCCTGGGCGACAAGTTCTAGATTGTGTTCCAGAAAAACTGGCTACCTATTTTCTGTCGGCAAGGACCCTCATCCCAGATATTAACATAGTATGCTTCAAAAAATACAGATAGTACGTCTTCTCCGACCTGAGAATGGGGGAATTACCTTTTTAAGCCTCTTCTAGAGTTAAGACTTGATAGCCAAAAGTTTATATTTTTTCCAGAACTGAAAATGGTTTTTGATGTATAACAGGGTGTTTTGAATGAAGGAGCAGTCTGCTCATACTCATGAACCTCTTAGGAGCAAGAGATGGAACAGCACAGAATTGTCTAGATCAAAAAAATCACAAAGATCAACTATGGATTGTAAAGTGTTTAAAAAGATTGGTACTTCCCGGCCAGTGTGGCTCAGTGATTGAGTGTCAACCTATGAACCAGGAGGTCACAGTTCAGTTCCAGGTCAGGGCACATGCCAGGGTTGTGGGTTCGGTCCCCAGTAGGTGGTGTGCAGGAGGCAGCCACTCAATGATTCTTTCTCATCATTGATGTTCTATCTCTCCCTTTCCCTTCCTCTCTCTGAAGTCAATAAAAATATATTTTAAAAATAAATAAATAAAAAGATTGGTACTTAAATATTACTGAAGTGTAGGGAGTAAATTGATTAGAATATCTTGGTATTGAAGAAATATGTTTTCTTAATTTTTTAAACATCTAGTCTTGGTACCAATTTTGTCTCAATTTCTGCTAATGAAACCAGATAGATGCCTGATTTACACAGTTTTAAGTATCCCATGGCAACATGATCTTGTGCTTCTCTCTTTCATTTCCTTCCTACCCCTCTCCTATGTTTTCTTGAGAGAATCATGAGGTTTCATGTTTCTCTACTATTGAATCTGTTTATGAACTAAACAGTTTAGCACAATTAAGCAGGATGCCTCATTCATCACACCTTCATTTCTCTAAACCCTCATCCTGTCAGTCACCAAAACATATGCTAAGGGGAAGCCATGTTTCGTTGGCATGCCACATCTGTTGACAATTACAGAGGCACATACAATGCCATTCCTGCCAGAGCATGTGCTTCCCTGTGCCTTGGGTCACAGGCCCTCAGGGACATTTACAAAGTGTTTGCTTTTTAACTGTCCTGGAACTAACGAGTTTAATTTTTCCTGAGAATGTGTTTATGTACCTTGTAAAAGAACTAGTATTCCCTTTGCTTTCTTTTCCTTATTATGGTGTGTGTGTGTGTGTGTGTGTGTATGAGAAGAACCATGCCAGGTATTAGCATAAACTTTCTTTTAAATATCTATCAATCTGGCATATTGCTGCTTTTATTTTTTTTAATTATTCTCTTCTGATAAATTGCTGCTTTTACTTTTTATTCATTCTTTTGTTAACAGCATATTTCTTGTCGCCCCTTGGATTTTGTCGTTTTTTTAATACTACTTTTTATTTCAGTTCTTTGTGCTCTTTGTCAAGATTTAAGTCTGATTTTTTTTTTAAATTATATATTACAGGCCTGGTGCATGAAATTCATGCACTGGTAGGGTCCCTAAGCCTGGCTGATGATCAGGGCTGATTGGGGCCTTCCAGCTGCCAGCTGGGGCCTTCCTTCATTCAGTACAGCCCCCTAGTGGTCAGTGCACATTATAGTAAGCAATAGAATTCCCGGTCAAACTTCCATGGGGACACTTAGCATATTAGTCTTTTATATACATATAGGTAAGTAATTTTAAGTCATGGGGAACCTCTCTAGAGTCCTATTCCTTTGGATTTCTTCCTGACCTATAAGCATATAGTATTCTTTGTCCTATAAATCCTAATGCTGAGGAAGTTTCTAGAAGCTAGAAAAGTGCATGTGAAGTCATCTATGTAGGTATTTTATCTCTCTAATTCTAATACCTGGGATTTTTGGCAATATTCAAAATATTGACCTTTTCTCCTATTTGTATTGAAATATTTGACATTGCATATCTGTGACCATAGTCACAATTTTTTTTTAACTTAAAAGACAGGTACAGCTTTTGGACATTGTGAACATCTCGTATTCACACTATGAACAAGCTAATGAATTCTAGTAAAAGAGCAACCTGAGGAGTTACTTAACAACTGAAAGAAGAACTAATAGGGAAAGGAGTTGACAATAAGGTTGATGTCAATTGTAATTTCATACATAATGGTTAATGGTGTTTTTAATCTTTACATTCCAAGTGTGTTATAATGCTTAGTTATCCTTAATATCTGAATGAGTTACCACCATACTCTAGTGTTTATTGAAAAAGAAGCTTGAGGAACTTTGAGAATGTGACTAAGAGAGAAGCTGTTAGGACTCAGGCTCCACTGTCCAATGAGTTAGAGGTCGTTTGAAAATCTGGTTGCATTTTTAGTCATGCAAATTTACCTGTAATAAATTTTTGCAAGCACCCAAATAATATGTCATTTAAATGCAACTAAAGAATGCTCAGAGGGCAAAGGGAAGCTAATGTTTATTGAAAAGATACATGGTACCAAATGCATTACATTCATCAGTTTATCAGCTCTTAATTTCTTTTTTAATATATTTTTTATTTATTTCAGAGAGGAAGAGAGAGAGAGAGAGAAACATCAATGATGAGAGAACATCATTGATTGGCTGCCTCCTGCATTTTCTTCCCCCCCCCCTATCCCTTCTGGAATGGAGCCCACAACCCAAGTTTGTGCCCTTGACTGGACTCGAACCTGGGACCCTTCAGTCCACAGGCCGACACTCTATCCACTGAGCCAAACTAGCTAGGGCTATCTACTCCTCTTAATGCCCATTGCTGATTCTGCTTTACGTGTAAGAAAACTAAGGCTAAGACCTGGTGAAAGCACCCTCCTAGTGGTATGAGATACAGTGCTGACTGAGATTGACTGTTTGACTGCAAAACCTATTCTCTGCTATCTTTCCAGCCCTGAGATTGTGTTAAAAACAGTGATGAATGGCAGTTTCCTAGTTCACATAGGCTTTACCATCAATGCAGCCTGGTCCCCCAAAGACACACTTAGCCTCACACACATAAATCCACCGATTTAGCTGGATTTGTGTCTAAATTATCCCAATATCAAGTAATGCTAAATCCTCTCTTCAGTTTCTGCTTTGTAGCCAGCTTAAAGTGTCTCCAAACTAGCATGGTCCCAGAGGAACACTAAGAATGATGTCTTGCGTTAACCAAGTATATGCTGTGCTGTCCTGTATTAAATTGCTGCCAGTTAAATGAAGAATTCTTCAGGTTGGCTTTTGAAGTGTGCTGTGTGCCTCTGGGAAGAGCCCATTTTGAGCTTTTCCTACCCACATGGGAAGAAAGTTCCCACCAGGTTTCCTTTAGAGAGCTTTCAAATGACCCCCAAACATAAGAGGAATCTAGCTTCCAGGGAAGTTTTTAATAAACCTCATTATTTGACAATTAATCAAATGTTTAGAACCCAGTATTCCTTCATTATTTGTTTTTCCACTGACGGTTATGTTTTTAGGCTCTTTTGATGTTGTTGGGGGGGCCCTCCTCCCCCCCAGGTGGTTGTAAATGGCCATCGCTACTAATAGGCTGGCTTTCAGAGGCGCCTGCTAACAACAGCCTCATGAATATTCAACAGGGGCATTCTGTGTGAAGAGCTGGGGAGTAGGTGACCTGCCAAGTCTCGTCCACATCTAGTATCTATGATAGTGGCTGCAAATTTCAGGAGACCTTGTGCTGGGGAGAAAAAGAAAAAAGAAAAAATGAAGGGGAAACAAGACAGCCTGTGGCTCCTGGTGCTCCTCTCCCAGGTGCTGGCCACTGAGGTCAGGCCTGCCACTCCTGCCCAAGGAGCTGTCCTTCTCAGAGTCCCCACCACCCACCCCAGAGAGGACCAGAATCTTCTCTCTGTTTTAATCTTCTTTTATAATGGTGATTAGCATTACATCTTGAATAGTAAATGAAGAAATCCAAAACAGAATTTTAAATTGAAAAAGCTTTTTCCACTAGGAATCCAGTTGCATTAACTTGGTGGACTAAAGGTGAGCTAAATTACCCAAGTTTGTGCATGCATTACCTCATTCTGATCCTCAACATCACAAATGCAAAAGCCTGTCATTAAATCTGAGAACTGACAAGAGCTGGGATTTCTCAATATGAGTGTTGAAAGATTAATTTGAAAAGATCTCTCTAAAAACACAAAAGGTTATTGCTAACATGGGACATTTTATATTCATAGTCTGTACCTGTTTTTAAGATGTCTATTTGCAGTAAGTGGTTTAAAAAGAAGTTACACATTTAGAGCCCTTGATCAGATCTTACTGTTGAATACTTAGTTATTATTGTGTTCTGGTGACATACAAGCACGATTTATAAATAATATTAGGAACTACTTTAGTCATCAAAGGATATCTGATTTCCAGTTATTAAACATTTTATCTCCAAAAAGAATGAGAGAGAGAACGAAGGGGAAGGGAATTAGCTCTTTTTTTATTGTTGTTAATCCTCACTCAAGGATATTTTCCCATTGATTTTTAGATAGAATGGAAGGAGGTGGGGGAGACAGAAAGAGATCTGAACAAGACACATCGATTGGTTGCCTCCTTCACTCGCCCATACCAGGGCTGGAGATTGAGCCTGCAACCTAGGTACATGCCCTTGACCAAAATCAAACCCCAGGACCTTTCAGTCCTCAGGCTGATACTCTATCCCCTGAGCCAAACTGGCTAGAGTTTTTAAGATTTTTTTATCACCCATTTTCTCATAATATGATTTTTTTTTTAATTAAGTACTTACTTCTCTGGCAATATTTCACAAATTGTGTTTGCCTTGAAAATATTTTTGGTAAAGAAGAAATCTCTATATATAGAAGCCTAAGCGACCAGCCAACTGACCAAGTGGCCAGTAGCTATAATGTGCATTGACTACTAGGAGGCAGGCGCTCAATGGAGTGGAAACCACAAGGACAGAAACATAGAACAGACTGATGAATCTCAGAAGGAAGGGGGTGGGGGGGGAAATTCACCAAAGATCTTATATGCATACTAGAGGCCCTGTGCATGAATCCATGCACCAATGGGGTCCCTTGGCTTGGCCTGCAGGGATTGGGCCAAAACCAGCTCTCCAACAACCCCTGATTGGTCTGATTGTGAAAGGGCACAGGCCAGGCTGAGGGACACCACCGATGCACAAATCTGTACACAGGGCCTCTAGTGTTAGTGATAAAAGCAATGGTAATAAATTTCATCTAAGTATTGTTAATTTTTACCAAACTAGCTGCCAGGCTGGTAGTAAGGTAAAAATGTAAATATCTTCCCTAAAAGATCACTAGACTTTTAATTATATATATATATATATATATATATATATATATATATGCCTTGATTTATACATTCATAGCACATTTTAAACATCTGTGTTCAAGATGATCATTTGGAGAAAGGAAACTAGAAGTTTTGTGGCTTCTTTGATTCCTATTGTTTAATTCTACATTCAATTCCCAATTGAGACTTCTGTGAAGAGAAATTTTACACAGTGTGCTTACTTTCTTATAAACCATATAACCTAGAATGGCTTTTTAAATATATATATTTTATTGATTTTTTACACAGAGGAAGAGAGAGAGGATAGAGAGTTAAAAACATTAATGAGAATCATCCATCAGCTGCCTCTTGCACACCGCCTACTGGGGATGTGCCCACAACCAAGGTACATGACCTTGACTGGAATCGAACCTGAGGCCTTTCAATCCGCAGGCCAACGCTCTATCCACTGAGCCAAACTGGTTTCGGTTAGAATGAGTTTTTAAAAACCAAAATGTAATTTTACTATGAATTTTCAGATTCTATGCAATTATTAAGGAAGTAAAACATCAGTTTCAACAGAGAAATGAGAATGATGGGGATTAATTGCCAGAGGCTAATGGTTTCCT
Source organism: Nyctalus aviator (assembly GCA_036971965.1). Lineage (NCBI taxonomy): Eukaryota > Metazoa > Chordata > Mammalia > Chiroptera > Vespertilionidae > Nyctalus > Nyctalus aviator. The sequence goes on along the minus strand of CM072935.1, from coordinate 40,038,692 downwards.
CAGCTCTGTTACCACAAGGTCCCTTACCCCCATGCACTGCATCTGTTTGAAAAGTTTTTGCACTCAGAACGCAGGGCCTGGTTGAAAAGACAAAACGCTACTTTAGGGTAACACACTGATTTTTAACATTTTTTTTTATCACAGTTGCTTAATTTTAGCCATGGATAGTTTAAAAGAACAGCTTGATTAAAACTACTATAAACAAAAGAAGAAAAGAAAGAAATATGTACAGCTTAGCTTATAAAATATGAAGTCCAAGCCATGCTTGTAATAACTTTTATAGGTGACCCTTCTGTTTAAAAATATATATATATAGTGATTTGTAATATTACCACTTTCCAAACTAGCTCAGCAGCCCTTGTTATTAAGAAAAGCGCATTGCTTCTATCTAGCCTTCCTGTGTTTCCCCATTTCCTAAAAGCACAGGCCTAGAAGCTGATCTAATGACCCAGGATACAGTCTGCAACCCCCCTTCCATCAAGACCAGACCTAAGGACACAGATTCTAACAACGTCAGAATAGTCTGCTCTTACTTTTATCTGCTTGTTAGTACAGGATTTCTTCTTCCTGTTCATGAGCATCAGCCAGCACTTTGTTAAAAGAGCATCTGAAAAAACTCTGAATCCTTTTCTGCTGGAGACTTGTTTATTTTGTAGTCTATAAACAAAGGAGGCCCCTTCCGAAAGTTTGCTGGGTAACTCCTAAACTGAGCATTTTTTCTTCTCAACTCAACCCCTTCTGTGTATTGACCTCAACTTAGGACAGTGATTGGGAGACTGAGCCTGTCTTGAACTTGATGGCCTGTTGGAAAGAAGTACTATTCACCTGGACTCGGTAGTATTCAAACAATGTCATTTAGAGTCTCTTATAAAACTTGCTAAAAGTGGAAGAATCCTAAGTCTCCTACCCAGTAACACTAACGAAGTAAGTCTAGGGTGGGGCCCAGCATCTTTATTTTTCTTTCATTTTCTTGTTGATGGAGATGTGAGGCATCTGGAAACCATCCTTTGAAGAGAGGATGAGTTCTGAGCGCTGGCTCGTGTGTTCACACAGCCATTTGAAACCACCTAAGAGTTCTGTGACCTGGGCAGTGTCTTCCCAGGTTTGTTAATGTCATTGGGGTCAGAGCAGAGTTAACACTAAGCTACTTGGCGTGCACAGCAGTCTGGCGGACACGAGAGGGCGTGGGAGTGGGCAGGCCTGGGTGAGCTCCAGGGCCCAGCTGGCGGAGCTCTGGCCGTGCTGAGTGACTATTGCCACGGCTCTTGTTTCCAGGGTCTGAGTGCAGATAATCATCTCAGCCTTCTGCCCACGTCATACCAATGCTCTGACAAATGGTGAGACACCACTTGTAAAAATAAACCAATTTCTACATGCTAGTGTAGTTACATATGTAACAGATTTCCAAAAACCAAACACCCCTAGAAAACACACCATTTCCCTTACATTTTATATTAGTTTTCCTCAGTTTTAGATGGTGGTTTGCAAAAACCACTTCCTCAGAGACTCGCCCCATCACTTTCTACTTTCCCTGCAGCCTGTGTCAATTCATTTCTATAAAAGTACTGGGATGCCAGGTTACATGTCCCATTTCTAATGCCATACCCCCTCCACCCCCTGAAGGAGTGCCCTTGGAAACCTCACAGTTCCCACACCCAGAACCTAAGGGAGCAGCCATACCTGACCGGCCAAAAATAACAAAGAGCTGCTGAGCTCGCCGGGATATTGTACGGGATACACGTCGGGTTAAACCACAGAAGCCTTCCAATCATGAGTCAGTGTGTGGGTGCCTCCATAGAAGACTTCTTGCAAGAGAGGGGTTGCTGAGCGGGGAGAAGTTCTCACGTGGTTCTTTGGAACTAGAATTTATGAAAGGAAGCTTCCTCACCCACCATCACTAGAGAAACCTCTCTCGTTGTCTTACCTGCCTCCTCCTTCCCAAACACTAGGTGCACTTCACATCAGAGCAGTGTGTGACGAGAGTCCCTATACCCTCTGCTTTGTCCACGGCCAGGAAGATGCCTGTGGTTGGACAAGGCAGGTTTATTATGCGTTGCGGTGAGGAACACACGCCCTGAAGAATCGTCAGGCATCTCAGCCCAAGGATGTTAGAAAGGATCTGGAGGGCTTGGGTTTGGGTTAGGGGTGGGTTTGGGGAGGGTCCAAGGGAGCAGGGGTTTGCTTTCCATGAGGAGCTCTCTGGAAGGAGGACAATTCTATGACTGTGTGTCTTAGCAAATCTTGTCTGTAGGAAGTGCAGACCAGATGGAGACAAAAGTGGTGGTTGGTAGAAAAGCAGCCACTCAGATTCCTCAGGAAAGGGGGATATTTAGTATTGGGTGATTTGTTTTAGTCAGGGCTTTCACAAAAATATGAAGTGGATTATTTTGACTCATTTCATCATCATCACCAGTGTTCTGGGAGATTCCTTGTGTCCAGCAGGAGAACAAGATGGCTGGACTTGGTTAACAGCCCTGACACACACCTGTAAGTGTCACCCCAGGTCCCAGATGTCAGGGGCTATCTTCTTTTTTCAGATCAAATGTCTTTGTGGTATAAAATCTGTTTTAGAGAACTATGAGGTGTGTTTTTTTTTTGTCACAAACATTTCAGGCTCTCTTTGTAGGTGCTGTTTCTTTAATCCTCAGGTTGGCCATTGTTTGTCTATGATCAGTTTACCTGATCTCAGATTGCATTTTCCTAGCATTTAGGAACTGATGCATTAGGGACATTTAGGATTTAGGAACAGTAAGAAGAGTGAAGAGAGGATCCTCCACATGAAGCAGTGGCCAGTAGGGAAATCTCAGGGAGAGCAGAGGAGAGAAATAGTGGGTGTGGGAACTGTGAGGTTCCCAAGGGCACCCGTTAGGGGGAGGGGATGACATTAGAAATGGGACATGTAACCTGGCATCCCAGTACTTTTATAGAAATGAATTGAGATACGCTAAAGGGAAAGGAGAAAGTTATGGGGCGATTCTCTGAGGAAGTGGTTTTACAAACCATCATCTAAAACTGAGGAAAACTATTATAAAATGTAAGGAAAATTTTGTATTTTCTATGGGCATTTGGTTTTTGGTCTTCTTCAGTGTAAGAGATGGATGGATGAATGCATGGATATAAAATATCAGGCCCATCTAAACTTCTTACCATCCCAGATAAGCTGCAGTGATCATGAATACCTCTTGTACCTGAACCCATGAAAACACAGGATTTCTACCATTTTATTATATACTAGAAGCCCAGTGCACGAAATTTGTGCACTCAGTGTTGGGGGGAAGTTCCCTCAGCCTGGCCTGTGCCCTCTCACAGTCTGGGAGCCCTCAGGGGATGTCTGACTGTTGGCTTAGGCCCACTCCCACCACCACTGCTGCACTCGTCAGCTGTGAGCCTGGCTCGGGGCTTCTGGCTGAGCGGCACTCCTCCTGTGAAAGTACACTGACCACCAGCAGGCAGCTCTTGCATTGAACATCTTCCCCTTGGTGGTCAATGTGTGTCATAGCAACCCGTCGTTCTGTCGTTTGGTCAATTTGCATATTAGCCTTTTATTATATAGGATGTATTGTGTATATATGTATGTATTGCATTTGGTATTGACACATAATACTGAAATAATGGGCTGCTAAAATTATGGTGGGGGAAGCAGAAAATGTCCCAGGAAGTTTTTTTGTGGGCTTTTGTTTTGTTTTTTTGTTTGTTTTTGGTTTGTTTGTTTGGGCTTTTTTTGCTTCATAACTAAGGGGAAAGTAGGTAGGATGAAAACTTGGTAGAAAACTGTATGCAGCATTTCATCTTAACTCCCATTATCTTTGAAATCTGTCAGAAGTCTCTTGTTAGCTGTGGTTATTCTTAGAATCATAGGGTTTAAAGTCTATGGAATGTTCATACTCATGTAAACATGGGATGGATTCAGGGTGGTAGAGGCATGCATTCCTTTCTCAGCAGGCATTTCTGCAGAAACCGAAGTGAGGGATCCTTCCTGTGGGACAGAGCCCAGCTGTGTCCCTGAATGGCATAGATAACTAGAGAGACTCACACTTGATGCTTATTTCCCTGGGCAGAGGACAGTGGCACCTTTTACTTTCCATATTCTTTGTAAGGACTAAGCTTAGTGACAGGTTAAACTACCAATTAGAATATGAAGTCTTTATGGGAAACCATTTGCTATTTCTTTGCCTTCTACTTTAAATCTAAAGTCTTGTCATAGCCAATACCTAGAGTCTCTGGCACCATAAGACTTCACAAACAAGGTAGGGAATGCCCTTGGTAAGCCCCTCGTTCCCTTGTTGGGGGTATGTGAAAGCCTCTTTGCTCCTTTTCTTTTTCCCTCAAAATGCACACTCTAAGAGGAACAAAACTTTTCTCTGATAACTCTTATAAAACACTTTTGTCCTTCGCTCTCCAAGGATTAAGAATTGGACACATAATTCTCCATTTATTTCTCAGGTGTCAAGAGAGAATTGAGTTTAAAGGTTCCAATTCCCTTGCAGGTTATACTGTCTATCTAGATGAATTAGTATTCAACACAGCTTTGGGAAAATCTCAAATGATTTGCAGGTTTGCAAATTGTTCAGCCTCATAATGAAATCTCAGGCTGAGGCAATCGCTGAGCAGTTCACACGCATGAGTTTTTTCCCAGATGCCTGTACATCTTATATCAATTCATTCATCTGCCTTCTGTGCCTTGTCTGTACTGGACAACCAAGAGCTACTTGAGAAAGTCACATACATACTAACTTGGTGCCACCGAAAATTCATGGCCTCCCATCTTAGCTGGGCCCTCAGTGAGGCCTCATACTCCTGCTGCTCCATGTCTTCAGTCAGTTCTCCCAAACTGTCATCACTGACTTTATTCTCCACCCTCATTTCCTCCCTTGCTCAGCAAAGGGCAATTCATTATCCATCTACTCCCACCCACTCTCTTTGGATACAATAGGATGTATGTTCCTCTTTTCATTCAGGCTTGTGTTTTATGGGTATACTTCTACCCATAAGCACTTCAAACTGGTAAGTATTTCTATCCTATAACTTCCATTTTTTTCTCTTCATTAAAGTTTTCCCTTCAGAACAGAAAATACTCTCAAGTCTTTTCCATTTTAAAAAAATCCTCACCCAAGGATATGAATTTAATGAATTTTGGAGAGAGAGGAAGAGGGAGAGGAAGAGAGAAGGAGAAAGGAAGAGGGAGAGGGAGAGAGGGAGGGAAGGAGAGAGAGAGAGCGCACGCACGCACGCACGAGAGTGCAAGCTGGGGATGAAACCTGCCACCTTTTGGAGCATGGGATGATGCTCCACCCAGTTGAGCCACCAGGTCAGGGCTCAAATCTTTTCCATTTTTAATACAATACAAACACCCTCACATGACTCCATGTCCCTCCATCTCTTTCTTTTCTTTGGAGCATGCTCATCTCTTCTCATGAATTTCTTGTCACACTGAAGTCTGAATTCTCCCTGGAGTAGTCCACTAAGACTACCTTCCAAGGACTCTAAGGTCTTCTTTTTAGCTATTGGAATGAGCCCATTCTAGCCTTTTCCTTACTTCTTTTTCTGAACCATTGGCTCCGTTGACCACCACCCACATCTTGAAACTCTTCATTTCCTTAGCTTCTGCTCATGTCTCTTTCCTAGTTTTGCACCTCCCTCTTCCTCATCCCTTTTCAGGTTCCTCTCCTCATGCTGGTCTCTTAAGTATTATTTGTGCTCGGGTATCATCCTTGGACTCTCTGCTTATTATTCAGTTCACCGTTCCTAGAAGTTGACTCTATCAATTCCCAGATCTGATCTCCAGGTGTTAAAATCCTTGTAGCCAATATTACCACTTGGATGCCCTGTGGGTACTTAAACTCAACACGCCTGAACTTTTATCTCACTCCAATCCATCTCTGGAAAGAGCAAACTATCATCCTAGTCACTCAACCTGAAAGCTTTGCATTGACTTAGACCTCTCTTCCTCATTCAGCCCTTTCTATTCAATTGATCCCCGTGATTATATAATCACTTCCACTATCTAAATATAACCTCTCCTCTATTCTGTTGCTTTAGTTAAGACACTCGAAATTTCTCAGTACTACATTGTTTGTGGATATTTTCCTAAAATGTGGCTTCCCATTGCTTCGTAGGCAAACTCTTGAACATGGTATGTAAGGTCCTTCATAACCTGACACCTGCCAAACTCTCTAACTTGGTCTCTTAGCCAGTTTCCCATGTGGAACTTCACTCTCACCATATATCCTACTAGAAGTTCCTTAAAAACACCAAGTTATTTCATAGTTCCTCCTTTCATACGTTGCTTTTTCTGAATCTGTCTTTCTAATGTGATTACATTTATTGATTTCTTACTATGCAATAGAAACTTTCTAAATGTTTGGCCTAAATAATCTTAGTATTAATGTCATTTAATTGGTAAGGAAATCAAAGATCAGAGCGGTAAGTACTTTAGCCAAATCACACAGATTATAAGTAGTGGAGTCAGGATTTGAATACATAGAATACTAGTCAGTAGTACAAAAAAAATCATGAAAAAGATTCTCTATGCCCTGATACTAATTTTATTGCATCCTGTTACTCTTAGAGAAAGCAAAGAAAGTCAAATAAAATTATTTTATTGTATATCTACATTGTGATTGAATTAGGTGTTTGAATAAAATACAGTTTCTCCCACCCTGGCCAGGGACCTCAGTTGGTTGGAGGGACGTCCATGCACCAAAAGGTTGCAGGTGTAATTTCTGGCCAGGGCATATACTTATGTTGCTGGTTCAATTCAATCCCCAATTAGGGTACATACAGGAGGCAATCGATCAGTGTTTCTCTCTCTTTCTCCTTCCCTCCCTCTTTCTCTAATCAATTGAAAACATATCCTCAATTGAGGATTACTAATAAAAAATACAGTTCTTCCCTGAAGTTTACCACCTAAAACGGGAAATAAGATATGTACATACCGCAATAGCGAGGCAAATAATTATAAATGATAAAACTGGAAACTGAAAAGAAAGAATGTTTTAACCTGGTTGAGGAAAACTCAGGAAAGTCTTTTTGGAGGATGTGGTGTTTGACAAGTGCCTATGCAGTTGAATCCTCAGGTGAGCTCTCATACTGCTAAGTGATGAAGGTGGATGGGATTTAAGGGTAGTTGTAGGGAACAGAACAACCTTGCTTTATGGCAAGGCTATAAAACAAAGGTAAGAGGCTTCCTGCAGGGAGGGGATAGGGGAGTGTAGTCACTCAGACTTAAGAATCCCTTGATTGCTGCTATGCAGGCATCATGGAAGTACACGCCAGGGAACTTTACACTGGCATAAGCTTCCCTCCTGGAACCCAGTCCATTCCCTTATTAGTTGGTGCCTTCTATCTGTACCCACTTCCCCAGGCAAAGTTGATCTTTTTTGAAAGATAACATCCCAGAAGAACTGAGCAATCCTGAGACCTCATATTTGAACACCTTGGTTCTAACTTTAAGAAGGTTGTTGGTGCCCTTGTCACAAACTGTAGAGTCAGAAACTGGCTGGTCTGTTCTATGGACTCAGGAAACTGCAAGTACTTTTGCTCCATGAGTCTTTTGTTTTGTTTTGTTTTGTTTGTTTTTCCTTAGTAGAGAACAGTTTTTTAATGCATTTTCTTTGGAAAATAGCTGATGATCACAAGCAACATAAAGTTTGCAGTGGCCAATTCCAATATGACTACTTGATGAGTATGTCAACCTTAGACTCTCTTCTTCAAATTCATGAGCACACAAGAATATATTGAAATGCTTGGCTTGCTATTTATATGATGCCTTGCATATAGAAAATGCTTAATAAATTGCATTTGAGTCAGTTTATACATATGGAAATATGTAGATGATTGTAAACCCCATTTTATAGTCCTACTCTGTCAGGAATCAGAGAGTTCAAGGTCCTAGCAACTAACACATATTTCAATGGCCTCCATACTAGGGTAAGTGTGATGGCAGCTGCAACAAACAACCCCCTCTCAGTGGCTTAACAAATAAACAGTTACCTTTGCTCATGCCACCATCCAGTTTGGGAAGGGATGTTCTACACGACACAGTCATTCAGGAACCTAGACTCCTTCCTTCTACTGGCCTTGATGTCCTCCACAGAAATCTCTGGAGCTGGTTAACCATATGAGTGAGAGGAAGGGAGGGAAGGAGAGAGGGAAACATTAAAGATCACAAGAGTGGTTTTTGGAGCCAGGCCTAGATGTAGCACAAATCCCATTGGCCAGAACAAGTTCCATAGCCCCATGGTTCAGGGAAGCTATGAAATCTACGTAGTCCTTCTGTGTGTTTAGGAGAAAAACAAAAGAATAAAATGAAGAGCAAACATATAGCTTTGTCTCTAACATAGCCTTTATCCTCTTCATTATTCTAGTTATTCTGGGTATTTTGAAAGTTTTAAACTCTTCCCTCCGCTTTCTCTCAAATATTAATGGCACCTCATGATAAGTCGGTAGAAAGAGGTAGGAATACACAGATGATACAATCTTCCCAACTTTGCCCTAACCTCTTTTTTATTGATTATGGCTTTCTGCAGCTGCCTCCTAATTAGTTCAGTTCAAAAACTAATTCACGGTCTACATGAGCCAATCACTATTTTAGGTCCTGGGGAGTAAGCCACAAATAAGATAGTCTGTGCTCTCAAAATGCTCAGTCTAGTGGGAGCCAGTCCTGCTGTGTTGTGTCCTATCATCAACTCTAAAGAGCATTCTCCAATGCCCTTGTCCCTGTCAAACTGCTTCTAGGTCCTACAGAGACATTTTGCTGTCTCCACACCAGCTCTAGACAACTCTCTTAACATGTTCGTCCAGTGACACTGTGTTTTCAGGACCCTTCTACTAACACCCCTAGAATTAATTTTGAGAGAAAATTCTATATGGTGTAACTCAGTGCCATAACCCTGCTTATTCCTAAAACTCTCTTTAGATTGTGTCCTAATGTATGGCAGATGCACTGTGTTCCCTGGCACAGGGTGAGCTCTCATAGTGTCTAAGTGGATCTGGTTGTCCTAGGAGTTGTATCACATGCCTCTGGAGGACATTTGATCTTAAGCTACAAGAATCGGGGGTCATTATGCAAATTAGGTCCCAGGCACAGTCATTGGTATCCCATGATTTACATGCAAACTAAACTCTATAAAAATGTGTGTATACAAATTTCAGAAATTTTGTGGGAAAGACTACTTTAGGCCTGTTCAATGTATGTTTAATTTAACACAGCTATATATATATATGTATTTTTTTAGAACCAAGTTTGAATGGCCTAAGTGGAGTCCATCTTGGTACATTCAAGATGCCATATTTCACAAGATGAATTCTCTGGAAGAAGTCCCAAAACACTCTCTGATCACTTCCTATCAAACTTGGAAGGGAACAGTGTTTGTTTTGGTGGGTTCAATTCCACCCTTGTTCATTTTGGTTACAGAAAAAAATTCTTAAAATGTTTTTTTTAGCAAGTGGTTTCTCCTAGTGCTAAATTCTCACCATCCCTGAAATGTTGTCAGAGCAGAATTTGTTGTCCTCGAGGAAAACCTCAAAGAAGGGAAAACCATATTAATGAGCACAAGAATTCAAAACCTCTTAAAATGTTGTTTCCACGTGTGATGGGAGAGTCTGGGCATGTCTCTGAGAAATGGATATTTTGGATCTTGCTTTTGTATACACAAGAAACCAATCTCCTTACAATTCCTTTACAAGTTCCCTCCTAGAGAATTCCTAAAGTACCTTACTGAACAGTTGTAAATTTCCCAGAGTTAGAAAATTATGGGAGAAAGGAGTGAGCTAGTACCTCGAGTAATTTTACTTGCCTTGTCCCCTGACATTTAGCTAGGGCTAGCTACATACTTATACTGCCAGGACAACTACTTTATTAAGTTAGTGACACGGCAGTGAAATTGTTTGCTCCTTCATAGCATAGAGAAAATATAAGCATGTTTACTATACTGTAAAGGAGTTTTAAATCTAGATGTGAACACTAGAAACAGGAGCCCCAACTGAAATGTAAACTCCATGAGAGACATCCATATTCACTGGTGCCTGAATACCACTTAGCATATGTAAATTCTTACCAATGATTTGTTGGATGAGTGGAGATCAAACAGTATAAAGGAATATATCACCAGGCACTAAAAATGTAAAAGTGGAAGGTGTTCAGAGAGAATAGTGAAGATATATGAAGACAGTAGAGAAGAGCCATGAAGAACTATAGACTTTGAATAGTTGGAAGAGAAAGGGGTGGGAAGACTAGGCAAGGCAAAAGATAAAAATAGCAGAGAAAGGAATTACCATGGTGCATCTGGGAAATGGACTCCACTCAGGTCACAGGACTGACATGGAGATACAATAGAAGCCAGATGAGTATACCAGGCAGATATTCACACCGACTGGGTTTGTATCCTAGCCCTGCCATTCATTCAACAACCTCCTTTAGAATCACTTAATATCTATAATTTTAGGAATAATACTATAGGACATAAGTTAAATAAAAATCAAGATGATATGATAGATGAAAAACTGTAAACTTTACCTACTTAGAAAATGAAATTATTATTGCTATTATTTATGAAAACAATTTTCTGGGTGGCCTTTTGATTCTGGTAGTTTTCATAGAGTGGGAAAATGGTTCATAGAATGGCTCTGGGATGTGTGTCTGAGGAGAAATAGGTAAAAAAAAAAAAAATCTAATGATTATTTATTGAATAATTTCAAAACAGGACAAAAGAGCCCTAGCCAGTTTGTCTCAGTGGTTAGAGCGTCGGCCTGTGGACTAAAAGGTCCCTGGTTTGATTCCATTTAAGGACACATGCCTGGGTTCCAGGCTCAGTCCCTAATAGGGGTTTTGCAGGAGGCAGCCAGTCAATGATTCTCTCTCATCATTGATGTTTCCATCTCTTCCTCTCTCTTCCTTTCTGAAATCAATAAAAATATATACTTCTCTCTCTCTCTCTCTCTCTCTCTCTATATATATATATATATATAGATAGATAGATAGATAGATAGATATAGAGATAGAGATAGAGATAGAGATAGAGATAGAGATATATATATATGGAAAGGACAAATGAGAAAATTCTTCTAAGATTCCTAAGTTTTAGAAGTTATTTCAGAAATTTTGTGGGAAAGACTGCTTTAGGCCTGTTCAATGTATATTTAATTTAACACAGCAAATATATGTTGAAGTTAAATTTGTGTTATTAATTTAAATTATTGTGGATTGTGTACATTTATTTCACAAAATTATTTTGTGGAAAGTATATACCCATTCATTCACTGAGTCAGTGGAGGAACTTCATTAGAGTAATGGGCAACTGCTCTTGTATCGTTAAGGAATGTTAGAAATGCTTTATTATTGTCAATGGCTCTTCAGAGAAATTTGAAAACATTGATTTAAACTTCTTTTCAAATATATTCTCAAATTTTAAAGTCATTGTTTCTGAGAATGCCTAGAAGCAAAAAGATTTTGGTTGTCAGTTAAACTATTGAAGAAGCAGAAGTGAAAACTGCATTTTCCTGGGGTAGAGGTTGTTTCTGCGATGCTGCATTGTCTTAAAACAAAGCCGGGCAATGTGTTCTGATTGTATAGATGATTTCAGCAAATGCACAGCATGCCTAGCAACTTAGACATCACTAATCAATCACATTCTCTCCAGCTGAGTCTTCGGTTAGTCATTTATTCTCTGCACATAGAGGGTTCTAGAAGCCAGGACATGTAGGTCAGAGTTAGCATAGGCAAAATGAAACCTACCTACTACTATTTTAGAGTAAAGGATGGCTCTACAAAGTTCAAAGAAACTGCCTATCTCTAGTAAAGACCTGTAAGTGTATAAGTGCATAAGATTTATAGACCCAGGACTTACATGAAAGTAACCTCCCTTCCCACATATTGCTTCCTTCATTTATTTGGCCCTTCATTATTGATTCATTTGATTAGTGAAATCCACCTCTCTCTCCCTTTCTTTTCCCTTCTGCCCCTCCCCCATCTCTATCTCTATTTGTGTCTCTTTCTCTAGATCTCTCTCTCTCTCTCTCTCTCTCTCTCTCTCTCTCCTGATAAGTCACCTTATATTAGGTGCTAAGGAGATTTAAAAAGAGTTTATCAAACTTCCTGCTCTAGACAGACAAGCCTACAGGACAGTATAGTGAGGCTAGATCTAGTCAAATCCTGCTGCTTTTAAAAATGAATGTGATCATGTGAGCTTTTTTGTTTTAAAAATGAAAATTCACTTAAACTGTAAAAAAGTAAAAAGGATGTGTTGCTTTCTGGATTTTTAAAGCCACTGCTGATACCAAGAAAGCTGTGATAGACGCTAGAAACTAAGAAACCTTAGAAACCAAAACACCTAATTACCAAATTATCCCCATCCACCCACAGAACTATTTGGGTTAAGCTTCCTTTTCCAGGAACACTGAGGGGACGGGGGAAGAGGTTCTGTTATGGGAAATCAGTGACGCCAGAGTGATTTCTGCTCAACAGGAGAGTTGTGTCTGCTGCTATTTCTCCCAGCTCAGCATGTAATGGAAGGCTGGCTGCTTTGCCTCAGTGACAGTGTCTCCTTTCATCACCTCCTTTAACTTGAAGTTTCAGAGATTCGGGTTTTGGTGTTTTTATTGGAAACATAGTTTGGGGGTCAGAAAGGCCTGCGTTCAGGTATTAGCTGTGTGATTGAGGCAAGTTCTTAACTACCCTAACTCTCCGTGTCCTCATCTATGAAATGAGCAGCTCAGATTAAAACTAGTTCCTTGAAAGGGCTGCTGGCAGGCTGAGGCTAGAGGGTCAGGGCAATTTCCAGCACTCCGCCCAGATGCTGTGAGGGTAGAATAAACCTAGCCCATTGTTACCACTGGTAATGCTTAGCTGCTGTGTCTCCAGTTGCCCCTATAATAAGTCACCACAAACTAGGTGGCTTAAAACAATGCAGAGTTGGTCTCTGACAGTTCCGGAGATCCAAGTCAGAAATCAGTTTCCTAGTGCTAACTTTAAGGTCTTTAGCAGAGATGGTTCTTTCTGGAAGGTTTGAGGGGAAGAGGGAAGGCACGGGAAATCCACTTTCTCACCTTTTTCAGCTTCTAGTGCCTTATGGCCCCTTCCTCCAGCTTCCGAGTGCATCCCTCTATCTCTGTTTCCTCATTACATCACCTTTTCCTCATTGCTCTGACTCCTAGGTCCCTCTTAGAAGGATCCCTGTGATTACATTGGATCCACCCAGATAATTCTGAATTATGTCTCCATCACAAGACCCTTAATGTAACCGCATCTGCAAAGTCCCCTTTGCCATATGAAGTAGCATTCACACGTTTGGGGACTAGGATTGGGCACATGTTTGGGAGCCATGGTCCAGCCTACCATGCTGACTAACCAGATTATTGAACACCTCGGTGATCATTTGCTCCATATTGCTTTGATGCAAAGTGGTGAGTATAACTCTGAGGACATGAACACTTGAGATGCCAACCAAACAAATCATTGAGAAAACTCAAAAAGTTACTTTCTGTAACATCATTCCCTCCTTCCTTCTCTGTCTTATTTCTACTTACTCAGGAAGGGAGTGTTAATTCAAATATGTAGAATAGAAGACTGTGAGTGGTCCTCAAACTCAGCAGACCTGGGTTCCCAGCCCAGCTCTGCAGCCTGGAGGAAAATTACATGATTGCCTCAGGTTACATTCCCCCAAAAGCTTTCCCTTCTGAAACAAGGATTTGAAGAAGGCGCTGAGGGGCAGAGGAAATGAGTCAGAGGATGGAAGGAATATAAGCTGTATAATTGAGCAGGTTACTCCTGTGGGCCACTGAGTGACCTCTGGGCTCTGGGAGACAGTGTAGAGCAGCGGTCGCCAACCGGTGGTCTGTGGACCATTGGTGATCTGTGAGGTCTGAAATGTTGGCGACCGGTGATTTAAGGAAATGTTTGGAGCAGTGGTTGCCATCCGGTAGTCAGTGAGGTCTGAAAGGTTGGGGACTGCTGGTGTAGAGTATGCCTCACAGGTAGGTGCCCAGCCTGAGGGGAGGGTAGCTTTCATCATTGGCCAAGGGCTGATCCATCATTTCTGCGTGCCAGCCTGCTCTGCTCCCTGGGAGAGTGTCTGAACTAGGACATCCACAGCCATGAGGGAGCTGAGTGCCAGAAGCCTGGGGCTGAGTGTGGCGCTGGCAGCATCTACTCCATTTGCCTCCCCACCCCGAGCCGTTTCTGAGCCCTCCCACTGACATTTCTGAGCCCCCGGTTTCTTGTCTCTAAAATTAGAGAGGAGAGCAAACTAAGCCACCTCATTGTGTACTCTCAGGACTAATAATCTGATTCTTCGTGGCTCGGTTCCCCATGTCCTCTGACACTAGCATTTCCCTCTGGCCTCTGTGCTGGTGACTGAACTGACTTGGGCTGACCTGGTCATGTGTGACCCTTAGGTTACTTTTGATCAATCATGGGACCCTCTGCAGAAGTTTGGAGGTAAGGGTTTCCTACTTACCTAGCCTTCACTGCTAGGTTATAATGAATAGAAATCTCAGGCAAATACTGGCACATATAACACCTTCTTTCAGTATACATGTATTAGCAAGTGGACACACGTGTGACCTGTTTTCATCAACTTGAGCATGTTCCAGTCTCTAGTTTTAGCACCTACTCTGTGTTGGCACCCTTCCAGAGGCTTCGGAGACCTCAGCAAATGAAACAAAGTTCCTTGCTCTCCTGGGCCTCAGATTCTAGAGCTGTTCCTGACACGGTAGCCCCTAGCCACCAGTGGCTATTTATATATATATATATATATATATATATATATATATATATATATATATATATATATATAAAAGCCTAAATGACCAAATGACGGAACAACTGGTCAACCGGTCACTAGGATGCTCACCGGTCACCAGGGGGCAGACACTTAATGCAGGAGCTGGCCCCTGGTGGTCGGTGCACTCTCACAGCGGGAGCACTGCTCAGCTGACTGACAGGCGCCAGACGCAGGGCTCACAGCTGGCCACCACAGCTCAGAGATTGTAGTGGAGTGGCAGCGAGCTGACCAAGCAGTGGAGCTGGGATGAGCAGGAGTGGTAAGTAGCATTGGACTGCCGGTTTCAGCCTGATCCCTGTAGGCTCTGCCAAGGGACCCCACTGGTGTATGAATGTGTGCACCAGGCCTCTCATCTAAATATAAATGAGGTCAAATTAAAAATCCAATTCTTTAGCTGCACTAGCCACATTTGAAGTGCCGAGTAGCCACATGTGGCTATTATGTGGGTCACCGCAGATCTAGAATGTTTCCATTGCAGAAAGTTGTATATGATGATGATATAAAAAGACAGATGATAAATATTTAATAAATAAGTAATTGAGAGAATCTTAGAAGTTGTAAAGTGCTATGGGAAGAGAAAAGTAGAGAAGAGTAAGGGGAATCAGCAGAGCTGGAGGTGGGTGGAGATAGGTTGTAGTATTAAACAGGGTGGTCAGGGTAACTGTTTTTGAGAGGTGAGATTTAAATTTCTTAAAGGAGGTGAAAGACTTGAGGAAGGTGAGGATGTTAGCAAAGCAGGTAACTGAGGGAAGAGCGTTCTATGGTAGCAGACAGAAAGGCAGGGTATGCCGGTGGTGATGCTGGTAAGGAAGTAAACATGATGAGAGGATGTGGAAGCTCTCATCTCATTAATCAGCATTGTTTCCAGAGAATTCCTCATGATGAATGCCTTCTTTCAGATCAAGGTGGGCTTTTTTGTTGATATAATTTCTACCTAAGGACCCACTGATGACTCAATGTTTTAAAAGTATATTCAAAACTTTCGTTCCGTGTTGTGTAGCTCTTTCACTGCACAATTTCTCTGGGAGGAAATTGAGGCACAGAGAGGCAATATTTTGTCAAGTGGTAGAAACAGTTCCATTGCCACTTCCTCTGACTCATGATACCAAAACCTCCCGCTGGCTATTTGAATGTGTTTTTTGATACAAGAGTCTGGGAGTTCTTAAATAAGAACTCTGATTTTTGCTTGAAGGAATTATTTTAGTAAACAAAATCAAGAAAAGAACTAGAAAGATGAATAAGAACAAACCAACTCTTTTCTTTTCATAAATTTTATTTTTTAATTTATATTTATTATTGAAAGTATTACAGAAATCCCCCCTATTAACTTCTTCCTCTCCAATCCCACCCCTTCCCCAGGCCTTCACCACACCATTGTCTGTGTCCATGAATTATGAATATATGCATACAAATTCTTTGGTTAATCTCTTTCCATACTCCCCTGCCCCCTTCCCTCTGAGAATCTTCAGTCTGTAGTCTCCACCAAAACACTACTACCCGTATTTTCTGGTGTATTAGACGACCCCCTAATTTTACAGTTAAAACCTAGGTTTAGGCCTATATTCGCTGTATAAGACTACCCCCCACTTCAAAGACAAGACTTACTTTGCCATCAAGATCTACAGGTAAATTTTGTGCAATTTTGGTCTTTTGCCCCCGATTTTCGGTTGATTTTTTTTCGTTTCAAAAGTCATCTTTTCATGCACCGGAAAATATGGTAGATTTAATCAATGAATTCTGCAATGTAGCAGGACACAAAATGACCCAAAAATTGATGGCATTTTTATACACCAATAATGAACTCTCAGAATGAGGAACTAAAAAAACATGCCATCTACCATTGTAACAAAAAATTAAGTTACTAATGAATAAACTTAACCAAGGAGGTAAAGCCCTATACTCTGTAAATACTGCTCAAGACAGGATTTGCATGAAGCCATGCTATCCTTTACCCAACTCCTTGTCCCCCATGGTTTACTGAAATAACTGACATGCCGTAAATGCACCTAGTTGGGTAAGTTTTGATAATCATGTATGCTTGTGTAAGCATCACCCAAATCAGATGTAGCATTTCCTTTGCTCCAGACAAATTTCCTCATTCTCCTTTCTAGTCAACCCCAAACCTCACCCCACCTCCCAAGACAACCACTGTTGTGATTTCTTTCACCATAGATTACTTTTGCCTGTGCTTGAACTTCATATAAATGGATAACACAGAGTACTGACACATTTCTTTAGCACTACATCCTGTTTTGAGATTCATCCATGTTGTTGCATTTGTCAGTAGTTCATCCTTTTTGATTGTTGAGTATTTTTAATTATATGAATAGGCCACAATTTCTTATCCATCTCTCTGTTAAATATACATTATGCTTGTTTACCTTGGGGGTGTATTTATGCATAAAGCTACTAATGTACACATTCTTATTCAGTTTTTTTTTTTTTTTGTGTGTGTGTGTGTGTGTGTGTGTGTGTGTGAAAGAGAGAGAGAGAGAGAGAGAATATGTGTTTTGTTTCCCTTGGGAAAATATCTAGGAATGGAATTGCAGGGTCAGAAGGTAAATGTATGCGTATTTAGCTTTGTAAGAAACTGTTTTTTGAAGTGAATTTAAATGGTGTATGAGAGTTCCAGTTGCTCCACATCGGTTTGGGTCCTTACTTTTGTGTCCCCATTCATGCTTTGCTTTGACATGTTGCCCTGCTACTAGAGTACCTTACCTTGTCTTCCCTGGAGCAGGATGCAGTTGTGCCTCAGTCATCTTGCACTCCCACAGTCTGGCCTTCCTCGGAGCTGGCTTTCTCTAAATCTGTACAGACAGGATAAAATGGAACCCAGTGAAGGAGCCGGGGACTCTGGGAATTCTGTACAGACGGCAGAGCAGCCCCAAGAAGTCAATATGGTCTGCCTCTCCGTAGAGGGTACGGGGGGGGGGGAGGGGGGGGCTGCAGCATTGCAGCCTAAATGCAGGGCTCCTATGGCCATTCATTACAGATTTCGGGAAAGGCTTTACCAGATTCATAGCGCAAGTGATACCAATTATTGGATTTCTTTTCCAACATAAAAGATAGCTACTTGCAGCCTTTTGAAGCTGGTAAATGAGCCATTGATCTTACCTGTAGAACACTGCAGGGTGTTTTTGTCCTGTCTTAACTTCCAATATCCTCCGATAGGACTGCACCCCCGCGGCCCAGCTGGTCTGCTTGGTGTTCCCTGGGCAGACCCTGTGCATACCCTCCTGGGTGCCTTTCCCCGCGGTGTGGGGAAACTCCAACGAGGAATGCCTCTATCCCTCTTAGAAACCCAGTCTCCAAGGCCTGGCACGACTGCCAGTACCTCTGTGAAGCCTTCTCAGCTGCTTCCTCCTTCAGTTAATATTCTTTTCTGTGAGTAACTGTAACCTTCCAAGGAGAGGATGACGGCCCCATCCTAGCTGCCAGGGCTCCTACCATACAGGGTATCCCAGGACAGAAGCAAGCTCTAAATGACAAGTCTAGGTGTAGGTCTGTGGCCATGTTCTGGGGTGCCAGCCACTGTGGCAGAACCTCTCTTTGCACATCCCTTGCTCAAAAAGCTACTCCACCTCTGGCCAGCATCTGGAAGCAGTGAATGCCTCAGGCCTTGTTTCACGGCTCACAGGTCAGCAGAGAGCTCAAGTTGCGCTCAGGAGCACATGTTAAAGCGCTCAGTCCTCTGGGCGTGGGAGGCTGAGTGGTATGGCTCTGCCTCACGCCTCAGTACAGGCAGTTCATTTTCTGAGGGAGATGTAGCAGCAGTCCACTTAAATCTGGCAATTATCTTGAACAAGACGGGAGAGGGGGCCAGACAACCCTCAGGTTTTCTTTGCTTTATTCTCTCTCGCTTTCTCTCAAAACAAATGAGCACCTTGCCTGTTCCCTCAGACACTCTGTCAACTTACCCTCCCCCCCCCCACACCTTCCCGAAAGGCAGCCCGGAAAGCAGTCTTCCTCTCAAGTCCCACTGTCCACCCTGGACTCCAGAAAACCCTTCGTCTTTAATGCTGGGCCATGGGAGCTGGGATGCTGGGAATATTCCTTCCCTGCTTCCTGGTTTGCCCTTGGTCTTCTCTTCACCTCCTTATGGCAGTCCATTTTCTCTCCCCCTCCTAATCTCTGCAGGTTGTATTTATTTATTCAAAAATGTTTAACGTCTTTTATAAAAATTTTTCCTTTTTTTCGCCAGATACTATGGTAGGAGTTAGAAGTCCAACAATAGTCAAGATAGAAATCGTGCTTGCTTTGGAGCTGACAGCTACTAGGACATAAAAAGAGACGAGCACACAGCTGTCCTGACTTCGTCCTATTAGAAATACAGGGGCTGTAGGGACACACAGAATGAGCACAGAGTCTTCTCTCAGGAGGTCTGGGAAGGCTTCAAGTAAGAGGTGACATTTAAACTAGTAAGTGTTACCCAGCTGAAAGACATGAGTGTAGGGGTGGGACACGTCACATAAAGGACATGTGTGGGAACACCCAGGAACTGAGACAGTGGCACAGGAAGGAGCTGAAAGAAGTTTGGTGTGTTTGCAAGTCAGAATGCAAGAGAAAGTGAAGCTGAGAGATAAACCATGGCATCCTCTTAACCGGCCTTCGGTGTAAGTTCTGATAAGCAGCAGGAACTTCTGACAGCAAAGGGGAGCCATTGCCAAGCTTAGGTAGGGGCGTGACAGGACCCCTTTTGTGTTTGGAAAGGTCCCTCTGGCAATAGCTGTGACAATGTGGATTGTAGGGGCAGAGCTGGGCAGGCAGGAAGACCAGGCAAAGGATGAAGAGGGCCTCAACAGCAAGGGAAATGGCAGGATGGATGGGGAAGATGGATGACTGACAGCATCACGGCCCGATGATGAGATGCGAGAGTTGAGGGGAAGAGAGCGTGAAGGGTGAGGTCAGGTTCCAGGCTTGGATGATGGTGGTGCCTTCACAGAAGCGGTGAACCCAGGGTCAGGGGGCAGAGGCACGATGTCCTGTGTGTAGTGAGATGTGTCTGGGCCTCAGGAGAGGACTGGGCTGGAGTGGGTATGAGTCATCAGAACTCGATGGTCACGTGTCTAGTAGCTTCTCCCCGTGGCTGCTAAAGATACTGCAAAATACTTCCTGGTGCCGGGCCTGTCCTCTGGGGCTGGGCCTGCTCTGCGTGGTTTGCACGGCTTGGCTTCAGTGTGCATGCACAGCTGAGGAATCTCTTTGGGTTCCTATCCTGTTTGTTCTCTGGCTCCCTAATGAGATTTCCCTGTCCAGGAGGGGTGCCAGATGCTGGGAATTTCCCGGTATTCCCGACCCAGACACGAGACTTGTGGTGCTGCCGTGGTGAAGATGTTTTTTTAATTTCTTTATTGATTATAGTATCACATAATTGTCCTCATCCCCCCATTCCCATCCCAAACCCCTTCCCACGTATCCCCCAGCCCCCTGATGTCCGTGACCACCGGTTAGGCTTATATGCATGCACACAAGTCCATTGGTTGATACAGTGGTGAGGATTTTGAATTGTCCTTTGAAGGGGCCACATACTGCTTGTCCATCCAACTGTCTGCAAGCTGGTGGAGCTGAAATTAAAGGAGACAGACGATTGTGAGAGTATGTTTCTAGATAGCTGGCACATGGCTGGTGAGCCATAAGCGTTGGTTTCCTTTCTTGAAGGTACCGACACTAGACTGTGTCCACACAGGGCATCATGGCAGCCATATGGGATTTACTGAGCAGCTGTGTGTGAACCTGGGCTATTTGCAAATCTTCTTGAGCCTATTTTTCTTGTCTGGGAGCAAAGCCTGATACTACCCACTGCGCCGGTGTGTGTGAGGGATTAAATGAGACATCGTATGTGGAAGGGCCTGGCATCTAGTAGGTTGTCTGTGTTTTTCCTTCTCCTTTTCCTGTGTCCCCGTTTTTACTACTAAGGAACCATGTGTACTCTCACAGATCTGACACTATTTCTTCACACCAAGACAATATGTCAGGTATTTGGTCACACCTCCTCTCTCTGCATTAAACCCTCTGCATGGAAGTCACACTATCACCCAGACACCAGCAGAGGCTGTGTGGCTGCAGTGGATGTTACTGCAGCTGCCAGCACTGAAGTGACGTGCTCCTCCATTCTTCAGAGTATGTGTGTGTGTGTGTGTGTGTGCAGACACTCTCCCTGGTTGGACATGTGCAGTCTCCTTTAAAACAATGCCCTCCTCTTGTTTACTCTCTCCCACTCGCCTCTTCTCCTCCCTCCCAGCCTCCAAAACGCCACGGGGTTTCCCCTGTATTGTTTGCTTAATGGGCAGTGTAATGAGTGTAGCGTTACCAGTTTGAAATTCACAGAGCACACAAAAATTGGATTTCTTCCTAGACCATTCCCCGCACGCCGCCTCCTTGTTTGCCGCTCTCCCTCTTTCCCATTCTGCAGCACGACTGAAATCTGCTGAACCAGAAAGGCGAGGAAGGGGGGTACCGGAGGGAGGGCCATCTGCCTTCTCGCGGTTTCAGGAAGAGCTTATTAAGGGCCTGACCTGCTCACTAGAAGAGACCGGGCACTCTAAAGACATTCCCCCACGTCTTCTCTTTCCACCAAAGCCCGAGGTCCTAGGATGCAGTGCAGGTCGGAATCTAATTACCGAGATGGTTACCTGCACTGTTTTGTAATCAAAGGCTATATTGGCAGGTGTGAGTCTGCTCTCGCAGCTCTCAGAGAAACCACGGAAGGCTTTCCATCGGAAGCATTTCACTCTAGGCGGTGGGGCTGTGTTGCTCGGGTTGTGTGTTAGCGGAATGTTGGGGATCTGGAGAAGACCCCAGAGCACTCTGTCCAGCGCACACACCTCAGTCTCCCTGTAGCAATCTCCTCACCGACTCAGGGACTCCTGCTTCTGAGGCTGGACCTCCTAGCGATTTCAGAAAGCTCTGGGCCATTTTTTGAATTTGTTCTCTTTAAATAGCTGATTAGTGTCTGACTTCCACTGCCTTCATTTGGCATTCAGTGAGGAGAAATTGATTTCTCTCTGGGCATGGACAGGCTGTATGTATTTGGGGAGTACAGTGTGCGCTAAGCTGGATATAGGTGTGTATTCATACCCCTCGCCACCTGCTTTAAAATTCATTCTGGCACAGAGCGACTGGCTTTCTGTTCCCCATTTCAGCCAGCTTTAGGAATTTATGGCTTTACCTCTCTGCCATAGCACACTAAGGAAATGGAGTTTCTACTTTAAAAATAAGTTCAACCTGGCTGTTGTGGCTCAGTAGTTGAGCATCGACCTATGAACCAGGAGGTCAGGTTCATTCCCAGTCTGGGCACATGCCCAGGTTGTGGGCTTAATACTAGGGAGGTGGTGGGAGTGTGTGCAGGAGGCGGCCCATCAATGATTCTCTCTCATCCTTGATGTTTCTATATATCCTTCCCTCTCTTAAATCAACAAAAATATATTTTAAAAATCAAGTTTACTAAAAATTAAGCAACATGGTGATAATGGGCTTTTTACAATGCTTAAAGAAATTCCAAGTGAAAAACAAGGAACACGTTACAAAGAGGAACAGAAGTTGGGGAATAAGGTCAAGGACCGTGAAAGGAGAGAGTAAAATAACAAAGAAAAAATGGGTGAGGTTGACAGGAAATAAAAGGGAAAAGTGGTCAAAGACAAAAAAAAGAAATGATACCAACTTGAGTAGTGTAATCCAAATGCAGCAATGGACTCAGTGAAGGAAATGGAAAAAGTGAAGCCCAAAGTGAGGGTTACGGAGAGGGAAATCAGAGCCATGCAGGGCTGGAGGACGGCGGCCCGGGAGGGTGCGGAGACTGCCCCTAACGAAGTTAGGTGTCTGAGTTCCTCAGGACAGTCTGCCGGTTGGGGAGACTGTCCCTGCCTATCGTCATTAAGACTGAAATAAGAGCCAGCCAGACACATTAGTGGGTCTGGCCAGCCCATAATGTCAACTGACTTCACGGATGCATATTGAAACTGCATTTGCTAACCACGGCCTTAAGTAAACAGCCAGCAGATGTAACTGAAAATGAGAATAAGGCTTTCAGTGTTTCTATAGGGGAAAGTCTGAAACCCCTTCCCGTTGCTTTTACCCAAGTCCGTAGTCATTTGCGGTTTTTAACCCAGGCTCGTGTGTTAGCAGCTGTTTCATTCCTGGACCGCGTGAATCCTCCTGGTGTTTGCTTTTAACATTCTGCAGGGCAGCGAGATGAGCTGACACCTGTGGTGGAGGCGGAGCCCCTTGGCAGGAGCATTAGCTCGATTCACAACAAAGAAAGCTTTGAGCTCTAATGGGACCACCAGAAACTCCTTTCCCCAAAGCTGGGAAATCCCCGGCAGGTCTGCTCAGCCAGCCAAACTCGGAAAAGCCAGCGTTGCGGGAGGAAGGTGGAAATGGCAGGAGGTGTCGTTTGGCCTGTGGCCTCGGGTCCAGAGTCTGGAAATTTGGCACCACCTCCTGGGCTTGCCTGGCTCCTGTGCTGGCAGCGGGAGGCTGTGGAGTCTGGGATGGATAGGCACCAGTAGCTGGTGGAGGGCTTTCCATGCTGAGCAGATGCCTTTTCTTATACTTGGAGCTAAAAGTGCTCTTTGTTTGCATGTTTCTTAGGCTGAGCAATAGTTACACTATTTTTACCAGTGAGTGGAAAATGTTGCAATAATAACCGGCACTTATTTAGGTTTGCCAATGGGCTGTTCTTTCTTTCATTTTCTTTTTAATTTAAGTTCTTTATTGTTTAAAGTGTTATATAAGTCTCATTTTCCCCCCATTGACCTCATGGACTGCTCTTAAATATATATATATTTATGAATTTCATGCACCAGGCCTCATATATGAATGAGGCCTGGTGCACGAAATTCATGCATAGGTAGGTCCCCAACCGGTGATCAGGGCTGATGGGGGGATGGTAGCGGGGACTTGCTGGCACCCACCTTGGCCGGCCTGGTGCCACTTACCAGCCCCACCCCCCTCTGTGGGGTGATGGTACAGGGGGTGGGGGTGGTGCTGGCACCATACTTGGCTGATCTGGGACCTGCCGGCAGCTCCTGCGTTGAGCATCTTCCCCCTGATGTTCAGGGCATGTTATAGCGATTGGTCGTTCTGTCGTTCGGTCAATTTTTATATTAGGCTTTTATTATATAGGCTATACTTTGATATTTTAATATAGGCTATACTTTGATATTTTAAAACAGTTAGGTTTGGGTTTTTTTGTGGGTTGTTGTTTTTCACAAAGCCCTACCATGCTCATGTTGCTAAGAAATTGGACAACCCTCCTATTCCTGTCCCCAGTACCTGTTCCAAATGAGGACTGTTACCTCCAGGCTTGCAGAGTTACAGTTTGTGGTCAGTTCATTCAACACATATTATTCAGCTCTCTGGGTGACCAACTTTATCCTGGTTTGCCTGAGACTTTTCTGGTATCAACACTGACAACCCAGCATTCCAGGAAGCCCCTCAGTCTCAGGCAAACCAGGGGCTTTGGTCACCCCGTCATGTACTATGTTCTGGTAGAGCTAGAAGAGACCCTCGAAGTCAGGATGATTCCATTTTTATCCACTTGTTTTAAAGTGCTACTTAAAACCAAGGAGTCCTCTTTATCAATTTATTTTCCTTTTAATGCACAGATTCCCTGGGTTACAGGAGTTAATTAAGTACTGTGCTTAAAGATGTAATCATCAGACTACATGAAAGAATAAAATTAAACAAAAGGTACTACAATATGCCAATAAAAATCCTATAACCCAGATTGGGATTTGAAAATTATATAGTCAACACACAAAGTGAATCAAAAACATTATTCTATATTTGGATACTATTTGGTACATCAAAGATAATTTATAAAATGATATTTCAGGAAGTTTAAAGAATAACATGCAGTTATCCTGTCCAGTTACATTTTTTTATTCAGGAAAGTGTTCAAATAATGTGAAGAGATAGGTGACCAGCCTGGTGTCACCTATGATGGTTCTAGTTCTTGCTCAGCCACTAACACATCATTGACCCCAGACAAGTCATTCAAACTCTCCAGGTCCCCGTGTTTCCATCTGAAAATGAAAGTGTTGGTAGGAATTTCCCCTGGGACATTTAGCAGAGCAGAAGCATTAGAGACAGGAGACGCATGCCGCAGTCTTCACATCTCATTTGCAACCATGTGGCCTTGAACAAGTGAGTTAACCTCCCAGTTTCCTCATACATACAATGGAAAGGCAGAGAAATTCATCATAAATTCTTCATAACCTGTCATGCTCATTCATTTACATTTATACTCTGATTGCTTTCATACTACAACAGAGTTGAATAGCTGTGTTGCAACAGAGACTGTGTGGCCCACCAAATCTAAAATATTTAGACTCTAGCCCTTTACAAATATTTTGCTGACCCTGATCTAGCAGAAAGGTTGCAATATTGGCGTTCCAAGGTCCAGGATTTTCTTATGTTCTGTGTCACACTGTATGATCTCAAGCAAATGATTTACTTTCTATGGTTCCCTGGTTCACATACTCTAATATGTGAGGAATATGAATCCAGCCTCTATTTCCTTACAGAAATAGTAGTAAGGTACATATGAAAATGAAAATCTTTTCTAAAGGAAATGTGGCTTAAATTCAAGTTATTATTTATGCCCTAAGCAGTTTGACTCAGTGGATAGAGTGTCGGTCCATGGACTGAAGGGTCTTGAACTTGATTCCGGTCAGGTGCATGTACTCAGTCGTAGGCTCAATCCCCAAACTCAGTTGGAGTGCATGTGAGAGGCAAACAATTGCTGTGTCTCTCTCATATTGATCATATTGATGTTTCTTTCTCTGTGTCTCTCCCCCTCCCTTCCACTCTTTCTAAAAATCAATGGAAAAAATATCCTTGAGGATTAACAACAAAATTTAAATTATTATTCAGAAAGTGGAGGTTGATAGATGATTCAGAATCTGTTATTATTCTGTGACATTAGTTCTCCCATGTACATCAGTGGGGGGTAAAGGGGACTTATTTAGATCAGTTACAGCATACAGACCCCTGCACTACAGTATGTCAGAAGCTGAATTAACTGAATCACAGTATCCAGTCAAGAAAGTGGGTTATAATTGCTTCTTTATCCTCTGAAGACTATCATTAAATATTTAGAAGACATGAACTTCAGATCATGCCAACATCTCTGCTGGAGTCATCTGACAGCTAGCTATTTTTTAAATATATATTTTTATTGATTTCAGAGAGAAAGGGAGAGAAAGCTAGAAACATCAATGATGAAAGAGAATCACACTAGGGATCAAGCCGACAACTGGGCATATGCCTTTGACCAGAATCGAATCTGGGACACTTCAGTCCAGAGGCCTATGCTCTATCCATTGAGCCAACCAGCTAGGGCAGTGGTTGGCAAACTGCAGCTCACGAGCCCCAGGTTGCCTCTCCGTTGACTAATGAGTTTGCCTACCACTGGTAGACTAAATGTTATGGTGTAGTTGGAAGCTGTGAGGCTTAGGCAATTGTGGCATATTGTGTGCAAAGAGGTAAAGGGTAGTATATGATGGTGGTCGGCAGACTCATTAGTCAACAGAATGGCAAACCACGGCTCGAGAGCCACAGTTTGCCAACCACTGAGCTAGGGCAACAGCTGGCCATTTTAATCCGGGCCCCAGAGAGAGAGGCCTTCAGGAAAATGAGGGAGGACTACTCCCAGAACAGAAGGATCATGGTAGTGGTAGCACATGGGCTGGTTTTTGGTTTGCCGAGCAAATACCAGAGATATTTGTTTATGTTAAAAGTTGAGTTCTTATTTGATTCTTAGAAGCATGACTGATATCCAGGCTGGTTAAGCACATACACAAGTGATTAGCAGACCTTTGCCTAACACATGTAAATATTGGAACCTCCTGTTCCCAAGCACTCCCTCAGAGCTCCAGGGAGGGTCTCCCTAAAGGAGCAGCTCTTTCATGTTGGAAAGCAGCCATGTAAGGAGGCCAACCCAAGTCTTTGAAAATAGTACTGGCCCATGTGCAGCCCATTTCAGACCCTACACATAAAACTCCAGATTTACGGCACAGATAGATTAGCGGGCAATCATTTGCTCTATAAAAGGAGTCTTCATTTTACAAGCAGATTCACTGCCATGTTCCTTTACTGATCTATTGCCACCAGTGCAGTTTCAATAAAATCTCGTTGTTGGAAACACAATGTGCGTATGCCTTTTCAAGGCCACTCTGGATGGAGGGATGAAGAGCAGGGTGCACTTATGATCCCCTAAACCCTTAGTGTGTGGCTTTTGTCAGGCTGTTTGTTCTCAGGTTTGTTACTTCTGATTGACTGGAAGAGATGGAATGCATGATTCTTTAATATAACAATAATGAAACAGTATCATGTGACCTTGTTGACAAATTCCAGTTATCTGCCAAATTCCAGTTATCTGCACAAGATTTCAAAAAAAAAAATTAAGGATCCGTTGTATGGGAATAAGCTAACTGGCTTTTTTAATGATGAGTGATAATAACATTAACAATAGCTACCATACTGAGTATTATCATATTCCAAGAGCATTCTAACTCATTAGTTCATTGAAGCTCAAACAAATCTAAAAGCTAGGTATAATTATCATCACTCCTATGTTATACATTGGAAAATTTAGGCACAGAGAAGTAAAATATCCCTCCCCATGCTACAAGCCGAAACATGCAGAGTAAGGATTCACACTCAGTGAGGCTGGCTTTATAATTTGTGCTATTAACCACTGTGCTACATTGACAAGTAAAGCAACTGTCAGATGCTGACATAGGGAGGAAGAGCACCATATGACGTACTTTTCACCTTCTAGAAGTTAATCAGAACATCTGCTTCAGGCCATTAGACAACTGGAAGGTGAACCCTGAGGTAAAGACAACAAACGTTGACCCCAGTTTTCTGCCTGGAGACACATTTCAGGCGATGGAACAGGGAGGGGAAACCCAAACATAGCACAGTAGTCTCACACTCAATTGCAGAGGCAGGGATGAGAGGCAGCTATGTTTTATAGGACAGAGAGGAAGGATTACACAGAAAAGGAGCTCCAGACATCTGAATAAGGGTTCCCTCACGTCTCCTGCTGCATACTAAGCTGAGCATGTATAGGGCAAAATTCTGTAAGACTCAGCAAAGATGGCCATCAAAGTGCTGGAGGCTGAACAGAATCCACATGGTAAGGAAAAGTTTGAATTCTGATCAGCCAAAATGGAACAAATCTGAGTATGTGGTGTATTGAATGGAGACCACAGAAAGACTTCACTTTAACTGTAGGACTAAACTAGCCCTAGAATCAAGACAACTCTAGACTCACCTTAGCAAAATGTAAAGGCAAGCCTTGAAAGGATCAAGCATGTCTTTAACTGCAAAAACAACATTCAACATTCTTTAAACGAAGACAAGAAAATCTAGACAACAGCATAACATTTCCAAGGCCTACCATCCAATCCTAAATTTCACTAGCCATGTGAAGAAACAAGAAAATGTGACACATACCAAGGAGAATACCCAGTTGAGAGAAACACCAGGAATGATAATGGTGATCAAATAAGCAAAACAGAACTAGACTCATAGATAGAGAAAACAGACTGAGGGCTGTTAAGAGATGGCTGGGTGAAAAGGGTGAAGGGATTAAGTGCAAAAAAATAAACCCACAAACTCACAGACACAGACAAAAGTATGGTGAATGCCAGAAGGAAAGGGGTGCGGTGGGCAGGAGAGGATAAAGGGGATGAATGGTGATGGAAGGAGATTGACTCGGGGTGGTGAACACACAATAGACTATACAGATGATGTGTTATTCGATGATACACCTGAAATCTCTAAAATCTCTATAATTTTATTAACCAACAAAAAAATTTTTTAAACACGTTAAGATAACAAGATACAGTCAAGATATTTAACTTTTTTAAAAGATGGATGAATTCTGCAAAAGGTAAAAAGATCTACAGATCTTCTCACAAGATGTTTTTGTTTTGTTTTTTAATTTAAATTCTTTATTGTTGAAAGTATTACATGAGTCTTTTTTTCCCCCATTGACCTCTCCCCGGCCGCTCTCACCCCGGGCTCTGTGTCCATTGGTTATGCTTATATGCATGCATACAAGTCCTTTGGTTGATCCCTTACCCCCCCACCTTCCCTCATAGGTTGGACAGTCTGTTCGATGCTTCTATGTCTATTTTTGTTTATTAGTTTATGTTGTTCATTATATTCCACAAATGACTGAGATCATGTTATTTATCTTTCTCTGACTGGCTTGTTTTGCTTAGCATGATGCTCTCCAGTTCTATCATGCTGTTGAAAATGGTAGGAGTTCCTTTTTTATAGCAGCAGAGTATTCCATTGTGTAGATGTACCAGTTTCCTAATCCACTCATCTGCTGGTGGGCACTTGGGTTGTTTCCAAATCTTAGCAATTGTAAATTGTGCTGCTTATGAGCATAGGGGTGCAGTTATCCTTTCTGATTGGTGTTTCTGGTTTCTTGGGATATATTCCTAGAAGTGGGATTACTGAGTCAAATGGCAGTTCCATTTTTAATTTTTTTGAGGAAACTCCATACTGTTCTCCACAGTGGCTGCACAGTCTGCATTCCCACCAGTAGTGCACGAGGGTTCCTTTTTCTCCGCATCCTCGCCAGCACTTGTCATTTGTTGATTTGTTGATGATAGCCATTCTGACAGGTGTGAGATGGTACCTCATTATCGTTTTGATTTGCATCTCTCAAATGATTAGGGACTTTGAGCATGTTTTTATATGTCTCTTGGCCTCCTGTATGTCCTCGCCTTCTGTATGTCCTCTTTCGAAAAGTGTCTACTTAGGTCCTTTGCCCATTTTTTTATTGGATTGTTAATCTTCCTTTTGTTGAGTTGTATGAGTTCCCTGTAAATGTTGGAGATTAAAACCTTATCAGAGATAACAATGGCAAATATGTTCTCCCATGCAGTGTGCTTTCTTGTTGTTTTGTTGGTTTTTTGCTGTACAGAAGCTTTTTATTTTGATATAGTCCCATTTATTTTCCTTTTAGTTTCCATTGTCCTAGGAGCTGTATCAGTAAAGATATTGCTATGACATATGTCTACTTTGATGCTTATGGATTCTTCTTGGCTCATCAGACATTTTTTGCATATAATCATTAGCATAACCTTTAAGCCTAAGCTTACTCATTCGTAAAATGAGGATGATAATTTTAGAACCATGTGAGGATTTAATGTCAATGTTTAGTTAAGGCCGTGGCACATAGTAAGTACTTAGTAAATCCTGGCTGTGATTATGGTTATAATTTTGTAACCTTTTTCATCATTACCTGATATTGCATTGAACATAACCAATACTTGAGACGGTAAGTAGGATGACTATTCCCAGGCCCAGTGTGGAACAGCTTGTACCACGCTCACATAAATAATCTTTACTACATTAAAATCAGAAATGGAGGACCCTCCTCTGTGGAGTCCCACACAGTTTTGGATATGATCTTTACAGTCATCCATGAAATTCCATGAGAGGAGAGCTGTTAGTTATGCCCACCATTGTTTGTCCAGGGCCCAGCTAGGTACTTGGCTCTTAGTAGGAGCTCAGTAGATATTAGGTGGATAAATGTGGTCTCCTTTCCAAAAGCCTTGTAAACAAGTCACGTTTGAAAGAATCCCTAGCGGCTGCCTTGCTCTGCAGCAATGAGTGCAGAGTTAATACATGTAAAGGTAGCTGTGATCATCCTGCATAGTCTTTAACCTACTTAAAGCAACAAGGAAGATTATTTCCCAACTACATGGAATTAAATAATTCATGCTTTCTATTCTCTGTCCTCCATAACGAGGTCTTTTTACCGGTTTAATTCGTTAGTAAAAGACAGCATCCTTTCCTTTCCACCTTTTTGTTAAGAATTGTAAAGCCTTTAAGAAAAATAAATCAGGAGGTGAAACAGCAGGGCTCCCGGTGTTTATAAACTTGGTGCTGGAAACTATTTCAGGAAACTATTCTTGCAGCAGCGAATCTCAAGCCCCATTTACTTTACCCCATAATTCTGTAGTTTGAGTACAAATGAAACAGCTAATGACATGTTACCCCACAAAGTAGCATTAGCTTCCTTTATCATCATCAGCCTTTTTCTTTTTTTTAGAGAACACCCAGAAATGTGTAAATTGCAGTTTATCTCACCACAGAAGCATTTAATCAAATGCACTATAATTATATTTTAGGTGGCTACTGAGAATAATCACTGTTTCCTCGTTACAAGGATTGTCCCCAAAATTACATTAATGAGGGTCACCCGCAATAGCGTTGGGTATTTAGCTTCATTTAAATGTTAAATTTGCAGCTCAGCCTTGTCAGTTTCCTATAAATGGATTGCATGGGCCAGGATCTTTTCGTGAGCATTGTATTTAATGGATATTCCTTGAGCTGATGTTTTAGATTAAGTGAAATGCGTTTGCATTAAAAGTATATTCATTTCCCAGGCTCCTCCTTATATATTTGTTTCCTTTGTTTTGGAATTCATTTTCATGTTTAGCTCCTTGTTTTCCTCCTCCTGCATAATGATTTTTTAGGAGATATTTTAGAAGTTTTGTGTAAAAAAAAAAATGTGCATCCCTTTAAGAGTTAGTCAATTGAAGAGGATGCATTTAGCTGCCAAATTAGAATCTGCCAGGTGACTAAGAAAGAAAAGGTTATTTGCATAAATAAAATGAAAGCATATTTGAATAATTAAGGCAACATTCACTTTTTTTTTTTTTTTTTTTACCATCGTCCACATCTAACTTTGCTCCACTTTCAAAAGTGGGGTTGAGGCAAGGATTACCACTCCCTATGTTTCTGTCCTTCTTGTAGTCTTTCCTAGGAAGCCGAGCTGGAAAACACTTCACTAATACTATGCAGCATTAGCCAAGGAGTTTGTCATCTTTTTGTAACCAAATGCCTTACGCAGAAGCAGGGACACACTTATTTTGGATAAATCCGTGCTGACACATAAATATGGGGAACAGACAGGAATCCAGAGCTCTGACTCCCAGATCAATTTTCTCCATTGTCCTGAGCTGCCTCTAAATTGCTTCACAGGGCACCATACCCCTGGTTTCTGCACGCGATACATGGTATTCATTAGTACTTAAATTTTGTTAATTTTTTTTAATACTTCATCTTTTCAGATGGGATTCTTTTTATCAGTAAAATGTCTTCAATATATTTATTTCCTGTTTTCTGTGGTATAGCTTCTTGTAACCTTGACAGTATGGTATCCAGAAATGAAAAGAGCTAAGCTAGGTGTCTACTCTTGAACTGTCCAGCCCTTTCTCATGGGGTCACTGGGAGAATTAAATGAAATAATTTCCAAAAAGCTGTAGGCACACAGAAAGCAATCAACAAATAGCCTGTAGTCCCAACTGCACGTATTAGTCTTACTGCTGCCATACAGTTCTTCAGCCTCATGGAAAGATGACTAATTATCTTGGAGTTCAGGTACATGTGAACTGAGGTTCTCCAAGTATGTTGGTGTTGACCCAAATTACACAGTGAAAATTATCCCAGCAACTTCTCCAAGTTTTCTGAAAAGGGTTCAAGAGCTTAGTAGCACATCTGAAACTTTTTAGCACATGCTTGGAGATTCTTGGATAAGTTGAGAGTTTAGAAATTAAAATTATAATGCTTTCCATGGAGTTTTCATCAGGGATAGTTTCCATTTCCTTTCCTGTCCTTTCCTTTGTTTTACTATTTCTTCTTTTCCCTCTTATACGTTGCTTTCTCTTTTGGGGAACTATGGGTTTTGAAGCTATTAATTAACTGCTTTTCACTCGCTTTTCAATGAGATTTCATACAATAGGGATAAAACTGCCCTTTTTGAAAAGACAGATTAAATGTCTACAAATCCCATGAATTGATTTTCTAATTGTTTTGGTAATGGTGTTTTTTATTTGATAATGTTGCTGAAAAAAATAATTGTAATTAAATTTTAAATGTATTTTTAGATTTCATAGATTCTAGAGAGACCAAGTTTTCTTGCAGGGTCTAAGTTAAGACCATAATATTCTTCTAACTCCACAATTACTATGATTGGGGGACTGTCTGTAATACATTCTATTGCAATTAAGTTGCACACGCCAGACCGTTCAAGATATGTTTATAAAGGAGAAATGGATTTTCCACAGCTGCTGGCCTATGAGTGCATTCTTTATGCAACTTTGCAACATCCAATGTATGCACTGAAATAACAGGCTTGAATGTAAACTTTCAAATGTCTTCCAAAAACTTCACATAACACAAGAATTTGTGTATGTACATGAAAACCCTACTAACGCTGTGAATGGGTCAAACTACAATAGCAGGGGGTTGTGAGAATCTTGTGTGTATTACCCACCCATCTCTCCAGGAATTAGCAGGTATTCAATCTTGTTCCCATATCCCCGCACAGACCAGTCTTACTGGGATCTCTCTGAGGATTAGAATCTGCAAGAACAATATGGGGCATGTTGGATATTTCTTACAATAGTCTCTGCACCATCGTCACCCGGTCACACAGCTGGAAAATATTTTCTGAGATGAATGTTTACAAAAAAAGATTTAGAGAGGGGAGGGAAGAAGGGGGAAGGGGAGGAGGAGAAAGAAAAATAATCCAAACCAGGATGGAAATGTGGTCATACAGAATACACCTCACAGTCCAGCTGTCCCATCTTAAAGAACAATCGTCAGAACTTTGATTTGTTAAATTAGAATTTTAAGTGCTTCAGTTGTATTTAATTGATCATCCTCATGGTTATGCAACATCTATAATTAAGTAATTGAGTGCCCACATCTATAATTCAAGCATCTTGAAAGTCGGGTATCATAAGCCCTATTTCATAAGTGAGGAAATTAAGGCTAAATGGCTTTCCGTAATTTGCCCAAAGTCACCCAGTTATTTAGCAGAAGAATGAATTTGAAGAGTCCAACACCTGAGTTCTCTAACCTGAATCTCTTTGCCTAGGTCCAACTTCTCCTTGACTGACTAAGTGAAGGCATATCCTTAGTTTGTAAGGGAGGCTTAGCATCCTTAAATGCTAAGCCTCCCTTACAAATCAGTGCCTGACAGTGAACTGCCCTCTCCGTGCTCATTTCCAGGATGTGACTTTGAGCCTTCAGAACAGGCTCCTTCTTGCCAGCTTTCTGTTTCTAAGAAGCATTTGATAATTCCCTGTTCAGAGCTCATCTACCTGTCAAAAGACACAGTGCAATTCATCCTCGGGGACAGTCCGCATCCCCCCCACTCCGGATGTCAGAAACTGAAATGCAGGCTCTCCCTCAGCGCTGGTCTTTTAGATCAGTAGCTGTCACTGATAAAATGTCTCCTTGGAATTGCACAGACGAAGCTGCAAAGCAGCCAGCAGGCCCACCCGCGAATCTCCTGTGGTTATCAGCATTCTCGTTGGTGATATCGGATTTTCTGGAATTGTTTTGGTTTTGTAAAACATTCGGGGGAACTTAGATGATCTCTGAGGAAATGCCTTTAAGTCACTAGTTCTACAGGGAGGCAGCCAAATTCCCACCCATCTGGCAGTCAAGTTCTTTCAGTCTGAGACAGAAAGGGAATTTCCGAGGCCTGAAGGGGGCATGCACAAATATTTGCCTCTATTTTTTTTTTTTCAATACAGAATTTGGAGCCTTTTCTGTCAGTGTCTTTAAGAAGCACAGAATGGGAGGAAAACAGCCCTAAGTGAGCCACACTCTGATGGAATTAAAGGTCCTTCCTGTCTCTTGACCTCCACAATTCTGATTCATCTTCCTTACTTCCCTTCGTGTCTTCTGTTCTTTAAGCTCCTTGACTTAGGTGGATGTAAAATTCACAGACAAGTACAGATACTCTCTGGGCCCCAGGAAGCATATGGTCTGCACCAGCTTCAACTGTTTCTGAAATGTCATGGTTTCGGTTTAAATGCTCCCAGCTACTAGCAAAGCAAGCCCCCCATTGGTCTCCCTGGGTCTGCTGTGAGCTCTTGGCATCAGGAGACTTCTGGCCTTTGTATTGGGAAGTTTGGCTATCTTGTGCTTTCCCAAGAATCTCAGAGGCTGAAATGTCATCAATTGGCCTTTTTCCCAAAGCTGTCTTCTCACCTCTGTGGTCCTCCTCCTTTCTCTGGAGCGCTTTCCGAAGAAGCAGTTCCAGCCTCCCACCTTCCTGCCCATCGGTCCCCCATGGATCCCCATTTACATTTAGTCTATTTTCAGCCTTATGTTTAGGACCTCCACAGTTGGTTACCAACTGAATCTGCCAATAATGAAGCTGATACTCCCCACATCACTGAAACTGGAATGCTCACATAGGCTACTCGGCTGGAACGTCTGCTGCCATCCCCAGCATGTGCACTGGATATTCTCTTTTGCACTTTATATCGTTCTTCGCCTTTCCCCACCTTATTCTGTGCCCCTGGGGCTACCTCTCATGGGATGCATTAACACGTCACACTTGCCCTCGGGTTTATGATTGGGTTTGGCCAAAGGGAGGCCCAGCAGGGGACTGATTCCGGCTTCTTAGACACCCTGGCTTCTCTGGTGACCTTCCCTACAGCTGTAATTGCATTTATAGCTGCTTTCTTCTTTTCCTTTTAGACATACTTGTGGTAAAGGCCATCCTTGTTGCTAGCCATGGGGTACTTCATCATCCCTTATTGTGGGTTTTTTAAAACCCTGACTACTTTTTTTCCCTTTTTATTGAATTTATTGGGCTAATACTGGTAACAAAATTAAAGCGGTTTCATTTGTACAATTCTGTAACACATCATCTGTACACTGTATTGTGTGTTCACCACCGCAAGTCAAATCTCCGCCCACCACTGTTTCTTTCCCTGACACCCTCCTCCCCGTCAGTCTCCCCTTCCCCCCCCCCCCCCAACTCAGGACAGTCACCACAGTGTTTTCCACTTAATGTACATGCGTTCATCTTCTATTTGGAGCTATGTTTTAGGCATTTGTGACAGAGTGAGGAACAAAATACAGGCCTTGCCTTCAGGAAGTTTACATACAGGGTGAAAAACAGGTGAAATAATCAATCTTAAGAAAGGATAGTGAAGATCATGACATGAGAAGTAAGGAGCGCACTCAGCAAGGGACCTGGTCTAGGTGTGAGATGTGGGCATTTAACGACATGAGCGATCCATCATTTCTTTGGCTTTCCCTGGTGGCCCTCAGTATATTCTGCCCCATTATTACTACTGCGGACACATTTTCTCTGCCCACATTGCAGAATAAGCTTTTGAGAGTAGAGACTGTGTCTTTTTTACCTTTTTATCTGCCACAGTCCTTAGCCTACAATACTGTAGGAACTCAAGTATTTATCCATTTGAATTGAATTGAACCTTATGAACATTTGTGGACCATGGCTCTAGCCCATTCACTGAAGGTTTTATGTTATCAGACTGGGTGATGGTGAAATCCCACTCTTTCTGAGCTACTTGGCTGACAGAAAACATGTTTTACTCATTTAGAAAGGAAAATCAGTGGAGAGGAAGAAGGCTCCTCAATACAGGTTAAGGGTTTGATAGGAATAGGCAGCTTCATACACCCTGTTTTGGATATTTGAGCCATTAATTGTCAAGATTTATTTTATACTTCTTTTTCTATATTTTATGTCTGTGTTTTCTAACGGTCTTAGGCAACCCTGCTAGCAGTTCTCAACCTGTATGTCAGGACCCACAGGTTGAGAACCGCTGCTGTAGAGCCTAAGACCATCGGAAAACACAGATATTTATGATTCATTAATAGTAGCAAAATTACAATTATGAAGTAGCAACCAAAATAATTTTATGGTTGGGGGTCACCACAACATGAGGAGCTGTATTAAAGGTTGCGGAATTAGAAAGATGGAGAACCACTGTTATAAAGCCTAGTGTTTGTCTGAGGGTCTTGGTCAATCTCTTGTTTTTCTAGAGTGTTGGTTTTAGTAAGTAGTGAGTGCATATGGGACTCTTAATGACCTTATATAAGGTAGTGATCAACTTTAAATTTATTAAGATGAATATATGAGCTATGATTTCTAAAGTCTCCAGTGACAGAAAGTAAATGAGAGGAAGAAAAAACTCAAATAAAAGGCAAGAAAGAAAGGTAAAAAACAAACTAACCACATAAAAAGCAAAAACTAAAATGGTATAAATGAATCCAATAGAACAAGAATCGCAACCTAAATAAATGATTTATACTCTGCAGTTCAAAATAAGATTTCTAGACTAGATTTTTAAAATTCAATTTTAAAATATTTGTAAGAGAAACCCCTAAAAACATAAGGACAAAGAAAAACTTCAACTAAAATTATGTGTAAAGACATACTGGGCCAATACTGTGCAGAAGGAAGCTGGAGTGGCTGTATTGAATATCAGGAAAAACCAGACTTCATGACAATGAGCATTCCCATGAATGAAGAGGATGACTACATATTAATAAAGATGTTCAATTGACCTGGGAGATGCAATTCTAAATATGTGTGCTCCTAATAGCATAACTTTGAAATGTGTTAAAAAGAATTTGTCAGAACTGTAAGAACAATTATCACATCCAAAATCACAGAGAGGCATTTTCACACCTCTCTCAAAATTGATAGATCAAATAAACAATAAATCAGTAAGGAGTTAGAAGATTTATAGAACACAATTAACAAGCTTGATCTAGTGGACATATGCAGTATCCTGAAAACACATTCTTTT
Organism: Nyctalus aviator; assembly: GCA_036971965.1. NCBI lineage: Eukaryota > Metazoa > Chordata > Mammalia > Chiroptera > Vespertilionidae > Nyctalus > Nyctalus aviator. The sequence goes on along the minus strand of CM072935.1, from coordinate 40,001,287 downwards.
CAACACATGGAACATTTATAAAAATGGATCAGACAAAGCCCATAGAGAAAAAAATCTCAACAAAATTCAAAGAATTTATATCAGACAGCCCGCATCCCCAACAGTTAAATTAGGAATCAATAATGAAAAATTAACTAAGGAGACCTCATACTTTTGAAAATTGAAAGACATATTTTAACCATGAATCAAAGAAAAAACAACTGAGAATTAGTTAATATTTAGAACTGAATAATCATGAAAATACTCATCTGAACTGATAGGATATAGATAGTAAAGCAGTATCAGAGGGAAGACTATAGCCTTACTTCATATGCTAGAGACAAAGTCTGTAAAGTAATAGAGTGGGCATTCAACTCAGGAAATTAGAGAAAAGGGAATAATAGAAATAAGAGTATAAATCAATGATTTAAAAAACTATACAATAGAAAGTATTAAAAAGAAACACCAAAATTGTGTTCTTTTCTGTTGTTGTTCAAAAGACTAATACAGCTGACAAGCCGCTGGCAAGATTGATGAACAAAAAAAGAGAAAAGACAACAATAACCAATGTCAGGAATGAAAAAGATGGCATCCTTCAAGATAGATGCTGCAAACATTTAACAAAAAAAATATAAAGTGAGCACATGGTGCAGTATACAGATCTTATAAAATACAAACCCACACCTGAAACCTATATGTTCATTTTGACCAAAGTTACCCCAATAAATATAAAAAGCTAAAAGCAGGATATCAGTTTGTGATCATTTTGAATATTTGGTCAAAGCTCATAAAGTCCTAAAATATGTAACTCCCAAAGTTAATTCAAGAAGAAATTCAAAACCTGAATCACCCAAAAATCAAGATAGATGGTGAATCATTAAATTTTTTACAAAAAAAAAAAAAATCAGACTTAGATGGTTTTGTGAGGAGTTCTACAAAATATCAAAGAAATGAATCATTCCTAATCTTATATAAACTATCCCCTGGTGTAGGAAAATAAAGGAACATATGCCATTTTATGAATCAGAGATATCTTTGATACTAAACATAAATAGCTACAAACAGGAAATGCAAATTTTTTAAAATGTGTAATTTACAATTAGCAAAATGTAGAAACCAAGGAGAAAAGAAAACTCACAAAAGGCATGCAAAACTGTATTACAAAACTTTAGAGACATTATAGAAAACTTAAACAGAAACACACCATTTCATTAACAAGAAAACCATATCCAAATCAGAGTTAATTTTTCCAAAATGGATATATAGATTAGCATAATTCCCATCAAAATTCAAAAATACTTTGTAATATTTTAAACTAGAAGCTCAGTGCATGAATTCGTGCACGGACGGGGTCCCTCAACCTGGCTGGTGATCAGGACAGACAGCCAGAGGGAGGGACCATGGAAGGTTGGCCAGGGAGCACACTGACCACCAGGGGGTAGCTCCTGCATTAAGCTTCTGCCCCCTGGTGGTCAGTGTGCATCATAGTTATCATCTGGTCCTAACAGTTGCTTAGGCATATATATATATATATATATATATATATATATATATATATATATATATGAAAGAAAAAAAATATATATATATGATATATATATCTCGTGTTTCCCCGAAAATAAGACATCCTTCGAAAATAAGATCTAGCGCATGGAAAAATAAGATCTAGCGCATCTTTGGGAGCAAAAATTAATATAAGACACTGTCTTATTTTGGGGGAAAAAGGGTAGATTATTCTAAATATTATCTGGAATAGCAAATAGTCAAGAATAGTACGACACTTCTGAAGGAGAAAGAAGAGAAGAAACAAGGCTTAGAAAACAACAGTAATGAAAATTCTGTGGTATTGCCACAGAGAAAAGACTAATAGGCCAATGGAACAAAATTAGAATAGCTCCAAAATAGAAGGAAACTTGATATATTGTAAAATTGATACTGTAGATCAGTGGAGAAAAAAGATGTACTAAGTCAGTATGTTCTGCTGGGACAAAAGAAAAATAAAGCCTACTATATGCAAAAAAAAATTCCAATTTTAAATGGATGAACTTATATTCTCTGATGTAATAAAACTTTTAAAGTTTTGTTTTTCCTTTTTATTTATGATACTAGGGTAAAGAGGATTTCCTAAGATGTAAAAAAGTAAAAATCATGCAGGAAAATATTTGTAAATTCAACTACATTAAAAGTAAGAACATCTATTCACTAAAACATATCTATTCATCATAGTAAAAAGATCCACAAAATGGGAAATTATGTACATAAACAATGCTAACAAAAGACTAGTATCTAAAACACTGTCATGAACTCCTACAAATCAATAAGAAAATGGGCAAAGGCACAAACAGTTCACAAAAGAGAAAACATAAAGAGAAAACATAATTAACCATACACACACACACACACATATATATATATATATATATCATACCTAATCTCAATTTTAAAAATTAAAACCAGAATATTTCACACCAATTAGCAAAAATTAACTTGATAATACCAAGTGCTAGAGAGGACATGAAGCAAGAGGAAACTCACATATTGACAGTACAAGTATAAATAAAGGAAAACATTTTGGAATTGCATGATAAAATTAAGCACACACATACTACATAACTCAGCAATTCCAGTCCTATATTTAGACCCTAGAAAATGCTGATAGCAGAATGTTATAATAACAGAACACTGGAAACAAAGTGAATGCCCACTGTCAAGGAAATGGGTAAATAAATGAGATAGTACATCAATAAAAAATGAAAATACTACAGCTATATACAATAGCATATAAATTTTGCATACAGTTGAGCAAAAAAGTCAGATATATATATATCTGTAGTATATGGTTCAAAAGGCAAACACTTTTAAACTTTTACACACACACACACACACACACTCTTAAGTGGCCAGATTATTATGATCTCTGAATGCATAATAATCTGGCCAGTGTATATCCTATATAATAAAAGGCTAATATGCAAATTGTCCCCTCAACCAAGAATTCAACCAGCAGGCAAGCCAGCCAACCATCCATATCCCCTCCCGCTGGCCGGACCCCACCCATGCACAAATTCATGCACTGGACCTCTAATACACACACACACACACACACACACACACACACACACACTGAGTGGCCAGATCATTATATGTTCAGAGATCATTATACGGCCACTCAGTGTGTATGTGTGTGTGAACATATTTAACAAAATTAACACAGAAGCTCCACAGGACAGTGACCTCTGGAAGGAGGAAAGTAACTACAAGTGGTGAGAACGGAGCCTAGGGGTGGACATGGGCTCATGACATCTTTCTTGCATTGAATTGTGTACTTTTTAGATTCTCTTTCTTTATAATACACATTTACGTTCTCTACAACCTTATGTGTGTGTATTTCATAAGACAGTAAATAAACAAAGCCAGAGGCTAAACCACTACCATTGGAGTCCATACAATGGGCCCAGTGAATTCTGAAGGATGACTGTGAGCTAGCAAGGACTCACTGAGGCTCCAATCCACAGCTGCAACTAGAGAAAAGCTTCATTTGAGAGAAAAGCTTTCAAGTAGGGCGGAGACTCCTGCTGGTGCCCTTGGAGGTTGCCAGGGAACTTCATGGAAGGAAACTAATGATTTGAGGGGAAACTTGAGGAAAGGGGCGTTGGCCTTCCTCTGAATCCAGGGAGGTACATAATTTGCATTCTTCACAGATACAAAAAAGACACTGTCGTTTTATAAACGGGAAGACTTCGGTGTCAGTTACTCAAACTGATGGGATTATTTCCCGTCAGCAGGAAGTCCAAAAGCAGGGCGCACAGAGTTCGGTCCTGGGGTGAGCAGTGTTTTCTAAGTGCAGGCCCCCCAGCTTCCCACGCGGCCCTTTTCAGCGTGTGGGCCTCTTGTCGCAGGTGACTTCAAACTCCGCACCTGCCTCTCCGGTAGCATCAGGGTTTGCGCCTGACTCTTTTGTCAACGAAGACTCTCCTAGAACTTTCCTAAGGCCTTCCGCTCATACACTGATAGTCAGAATGGTGTCACGTGGCCCCTTAATTTCTGCAAGAGGGGCTGGGAAAGCGCTTTGCCTTTGTGGCCCGTACAGTAGGAGCAGGCAAGAATGAAGCAAAAAGGCGTGTCGGTGGTTTCTGAGCAGCTAAGCAGCAGTTTGTGTCAGAATCCTTCACTAAGAATCCTTCCCCTTTTCTCCCCAGGCGCCAGTCTACTTGACGACTTATATAAATACTTCTCCTTCCATCACTCCCACGGAGACACCATGACCGCCATGGACCCGGAGCAGATGAACGTGGCTGCTGCTGTGTGGGCTGTGGTCTCTTACGTCGTGGCAGACATGGAGGAAATGCTGCCTAGGTCCTAGCGAGAACGAGAACTAAGGCGCTTTTCCCTGCCCGGCCAGGAATCCTGGGCCTTCAGCTTCAGGAAGCCGCCTCACCTAACAATTTCACCTGATTCATTTTCAAAGAACACATTTTTTCATGCTATTATTATGTTTTCTGATACTTTTCACATCCTCTGTTTATAAAATAAGGAATGATTCATAAAATCAGTATATAATAGCAATCACAGTGGAGGCATTTCGTTATGCCACCTGTAAAAAAACATTGTTTCTACTTTTAAAGTAGAATACTGGATTAGAAATTCTCTAATTTTTGTAAGTGTATTTATGAACATTAAATCCGATATGTGACACTAACTTGTGTATGTTATTTATTGAAGGATTAGAGGAATACACAGTTGTAGTATGGTCTTAATAGAATGTCTACAGCAGTGGTCCTCAACCTTTCTAATGCCACAACCCTTTAATACAGCTCCTCATGTTGTAGCGACCCCCAACCATAAAATTATTTTCGTTGCTACTTCATAACTGTAATTTTGCTCCTGTTAATGAATCATAATGTAAATATCTTCCAATGGTCTTAGGCTCTACAGCAGTGTTTCTCAACTGTGGGTCGCAACCATCGGAAAACAGGTATTTACATAACGATTCATAACAGTAGCAAAATTACAGTTATGAAGTAGCAACGAAAATAACTATGGTTGGGGATCACCACAACATGAGGAACTGTATTAAAGGGCCACGGCATTAGGAAAGTTGAGGACCGCTGGTGTAGAGGTATTTGGCTTTCTAATTTGTATATTTACTAAGGTATGGATTTTTTAAAGAGAAAAAAATGTCACCATTTAGGAAAAAAGTCAAGTATATATAGTCTCATTGCCTTATATTAAAGAAGAATACTAGAGTTTGTCACCAGATAATTATACTATATTTTTGTTTTATATACTTTGCACAATATTTTATGAAGTTGGGGCTTATTCACATTTGTTGATAAAAGTAATGCAGATCAGAGAGGCTAAATAATATTTATAGGATTCTATAGAGCAAAAATATTGAGTCAAATCCACTCTGGGAACAACTGCTAGTATTTTTTCACACCCAATGCCCAGTATTCAATACAAAATTACAAGACACACCAAAAAAATGCAAATAAATAAAGAAGTTAAAAAAACCCACTATCAAGAGTTAAAGCAAGTTAGAGAACTAGACTAAGAGATAACCCAGATGTTGGAACTAGCAGAGTGGGACTTTAACATAACTATGATTAATATGTTAAAAAAAAATCTAGTAGGAAAATTGGACAACATACATGAACGGAAAAATATTTTTAGCAGAGATAAAAACTTCAAAATAGTCAAATGCAAATATTAAAATAAAAAATACATACTCACAGATGAAGAACTTCCTTATTGACTTATCAGCAGACTTGACAAGACTGAGAAAAAAATTAATGAATCTGAAAATAGGTCAATAAAATTTATACAAACTAAAACACTAGGAGAAAAAAGAGTGAAGAAAAACAGATACCAGAATGGATCACCCAAGACCTGTGAGCTAACATGTATGTTGGTCTAATATACATGTAACTGAATTCTAGAAGACAGAATTTATCAATGGTAACAATTACAATTATTGAAATACACAGGAAATTCTTTCATTTCTGGCAAGGTAGCAGACTAGTACTATCAGCCTTGTACTGAAAAATGCTGAAAAGCATCTTGGAGAAACACTTTCTTAAATATATGAATTAACTGGCTAACAGGTAAAGAATATTAGACAAAAAAACTAAGTGAAGGCATGAAGAGAGAGCAGAACATTGACCATCTTTCTCTTTGAGAAAATTGGCAGAATGTTTCAAACCTGAATGTTCAAACCTGAATTCCATTTTCACAGCCTTTCAGGAATCGGGGTGATAGACAAATCCCAGAGCTAGCCACCAATTAGAGAACCCCAATAAAATGGGGATCTCAAGCATTATACCTCAATAAATCGTAAACTAAAAAATAACTTGGTGGACCACAAGGAAAATTACCATTATTGAATAAGTGCCAAGTGGAGGATTCAAAGAAATTCCCACATGTAAAGTTATAATAAACATAACCACAGCCAAAAGTAAAAAAACAAAAAGAATCATAGCATTCTGAGCAAGAGCAAACCAAATAAATAATCAGAATTAACAATGCCTTTCTGATACTCGAATTTTAGATTAAGATTTTCTTAAACCATGCAAATTATGTTTAAGAAAGTAAAAGAGTAGAGAGTAAAAGATTATAAAAATTGACCAAGCATATTATAAAAAGAATCAAAACTTCTAAAAATGTAAACTGATGTAAAGTGACATTTAAAAATTAGAGAAATAGGTGAATGGCAGATGAGAGAATTCATAAACTGAAAGATAATAAATTAGTAATAATTTAGCACAGAAAGAGAAAATGTGAAAAATCTCAATGAGAGGTAAAAAATATGAAAGGTAGAGATACATAATCGAATATATGTTTAGTCAGTATTCCAAAAAGAGAAAATATAAAGAAGAATTATCTGAAGAGCTACTAAATGAAAATTTTGCATAAATAATGAAACTTATCACAGAATCAAGAAACCCAGTAAATTCCAAATGAAATAAAAAGAAGTCTACAATGACAGAAAACTACAGACTAAAAAACACAGAGTATCTTTGAAGAAAGAGAGTAGATGAATTAACTTAAAAGGAGCAATAATTAATAACAGCTAACTCTAAATAACAGCAACAATGTAAGCCAGATGATAGTGAAATGATATCAGCATGCTGAACAATTATCAACCTAAAAATTCTATCAGCAAAAATAACTTTCAGGGGGAAAAAAAAAAAAAAAAAGCCAGCCAGTGATTGAGTGAACCAGAAGGTCACGGTTCCATACCAATCAGGTTACGTCCTAGGGTTGTGGGCTCAATCCCCAGGAGGGGCATGCAGGAGGAGCTGAAAGATGACCCTCTCTCATCATTGATGTTTCTCTCCCTACCTCTCCCTTCCTCTCTAAAGTCATTAAAAATATATATTTTAAAAAAACAAGAAAAAAATGATATTTTAACAAAAACTGAGAGGTTACCACCAGCAGACCTTCACTAAGGGAAATCTGAAAATGTGTACGTACTCCTGGCAAATTAAATGACCACAGAGTGACAACTAATAGATAAGAAATGAAGGATCTGGCTTCAGACCAAAATCTGAGTGTGGTCTTTCAGATCCAACTATAGCCAATTAATTACAAAGGCGTTGCCTGGCAGGCCTCATGGGGAATAGCTGTCTACCCCACGCCAGACTTGGTAGACACTGAGTGCACCATAGTGTTCTGGGAGGAGTTGCCATCAAGGAAACGGGCCCTCTGGGCCAGCCAAACCCATACACATACCTTCATTCCTAACCCAGACGCTGCCATTCAGAGGCCTCCTCACTGGAAATCTTGCCTAAGAAACGTTTGTCCAATCTCACTCAGTTCTTTTCCACTTCTACCTCTTTCCCCTTCCCTCTTCTGCTTCCTCTCCCCACCTATGGTCTATAAAATGTTAGAAGTCCTTTCTTCAAAGCTCCTGGCAGTGAAATGATTCCCTTCCATCTGCCCGATGTGTCTGACCCTTGCCCAGAACGGTCCTGGGGGGTGGGAGGAATGGAACACTGGAGAGCTGGGGCCTGTTTCTGCCTCTTGCTTACGCTACTTCAGTGTATGATAAAGGGTGATTATTATTTTCAGTTTGTCCTGACTGAAATGATTGTTTAAATGTGAACAATCATTTCAATTGATTATTACTTTCCATTTGTCCTCATTGAAATGATTTGTTTCAAATGATTACCACTTTCTTTGCTCTGAAAGAAGTAATTTTAAACAAACATGGACTAAATGAAACTAATGATAATGCAGTATTTGGGGGGAAAAAAGATGAAAAGAAGATAGTTGGCTATAATAACAAGTAAAAAGAGATGTTACTGGAGTTAGTGTTCTAAGGTTCTTGTATTGCTCTAGAAGAAAATAAAGTTGTCTAACTTTAGGCTTTGCTAAATATGAATGTAAAATTTCTAAGGTAACCACAAAAATTGTGGTAGAGTGTATAACAGCAAAACAACCCAAAAAAAATTAGAAAGAGAAAGAAAGCTCAACAAATTTGATACCATATTCAGTGACCACAATGGCACTAATCAACTCAAAAAATTAAACTATCTTTTACTTAAAAGAAGGAAAATACATGATAACAAAACTGAGTTTGTGCCAGATATGCAAATTGGTTTGTTATTAAACTATCTATTAATGCAACTGACCACATTACCAAATTAAAGGGGGGAAATTATCATCATCTCTAGATGCAAAAAAAAAATTTTTTTAAGTCAATTCTGGGGATTTATACATAGCAACCCAAAACTCTACTTTGAAAGAATATGTGCACTCCTATGTTCACTGCATTGTTATTTATAATAGCCAAGATATGGAAGCAACCAGGTGCCCGTCAGATGAGTGGATAAAAATGCTATCATACATATAAACAATTGAGTGTTACTTGGCCATAAAAAATAATGGAATCTTACCATTTGTGGTGGCATAATGGACCAGGAGGGTATTCTGGTCAGTGAAATAAGTCAATCAGAGAAAGACAAATACCACGTGTTATCTATCGTGTGTGGAATCTATAGAACAAAATAAATGGACAAAGTTGGCACGGACTCATAGACACAGAGAATGGAGGGGTAGGTGTCAGAGGGGAGGGAGCTGTGGAATTGGGTGAAGAGGAAGTACAAAATGGCAAGAACACAACCGTTATGGAGATGTGAGTACAGAATAGGGAATACAGCATATTACTGTGATGACAACATGGTACCAGGTGGGAACTGGCATATCCAGGGGGACGCTGTAAAGCATATGACTGTCTAACTACTATGTGGTACACCTGAAACCAATACAACACAATAATGAAAAGAAACTTTGAAAAAAATACAGCCCTAACAGTATGGTCAGTGGATAGAGTGTCGGCCTGCGGGGCTCCTCATAGGAACACAGCCACTCTCGGGACCTCCACCTCCCTTTGACCTGGAGCTGCCGTGCTTTCTGCTGGCCAGCCCTGAACAGCACTTCAGCTCATCCCTACAGATCCGGAAGCCCAAAGCAAGTTCCATTTTGTGACCTGGTCACACCAGTTTTAAACAGAGCAACTTTTTTTTTTTTAAATATATTTTATTGATTTTATACAGAGAGGAAGGGAGAGAGATAGAGAGTTAGAAACATCGATGAGAGAGAGTCATCAATCAGCTGCCTCTTGCACACCCCCTACTGGGGATATGCCCGCAACCAAGGTACATGCCTTTGACCGGAATCGAACCCGGGACCCTTCAGTCTCCAAGCCGACGCTCTATCCATTGAGCCAAACCGGTCCCAGCTTAAACAGAGCAACTTTTAAAGAGAAAACCTGACACAAAATTGTATTCTACTCTCAAATTCCCACCGGCTGGCAAAGTGTCATTTTCTCTGCCACCAATTGCCTCCTGAGTCACTGCACCCACCTACCTACTCCTTCCAAGAAACTGAACCCTTCCCCAGCCCCTCCTTCTGCAGAGGGTTTGAGATCATAGCCCCATTGCCTATATCCTAGAGGTGGTTCTAAGGAAATGTGTGCTATTCCATTTCTTTGATTTTCTCCATAAGGTTGTCTATACTAACTAGTAAAGGAAGAAAAATGGGTGCCACATCAACTGAACAAAAGACAAGTGGAAAACCAAAAAGTCAGTAAAATGTTGCTTCAGTGGCATGAAAGGAAATCTTTTTGCATTGAATTGTGACTGGCGATGAAAAGTGGATTTATTCTGAGAATCCCAAAAGCACAACATCATGGGTTGATCCAGGTGTACCATCAACAGCAACTGCAAGGCCAGATCGCTTCAGAAAGAAGACAATGCTCTGCATTTGGTGGGATAAAGAACGTGTGGTGTATTATGAGCTTCTAAAACCAGTTGAAACCATTAATACTGATCACTACTGACAACAAATAATCGATTTGAACCACGATTTGATGTGAAATGACCAGAATGTGCCAGAAGACACAGCAAAGTAATTTTGCTTCATGATAACATGCCATCACACACTTCAAAACCAGTTAAAGACACATTAATAAATCTTGCCTGGGAAGTACTGATCCACCCGCCTTATTCACCAGACCTTACTCCTTCAGATGACCACGTGTTCCGATCGATGGCACACGCACTTTCTGAGCAGCACTTCAAAATGTACAAAAAAGTGGAAAACTGGGTCTCTGAATGGTTTGCCTCAAAACAAGAAAAGTTCTAGTAGGATGGTATCCACAAATTACCTGAAAGATGGGGGAAATGTGTAGCTAGCAGTGGACATTACTTTGAATAAAACACTTTTGTTTCTCTTGAAATTATCGTGTTTCCTTTAATTACAAAATCCACCATTGTTAAGAGGTACACCTAGTATATATGTATAGAAGGTCAAATAATAGCAAAAATGGCCCATTTCTTAAATGGACCATTTACTGCTGCCTTACTGAAGGCATGTGGAAGGAATGTGTCAGGAACAATGTCAGTGTAAACCAGGCAAGGAGTGTGTTGGTGATTGTGTTAGTAGCATGCACAGTAGGGGAGAAATACATGGCAGCTGGGAAAAGAGGTAGAAGAAGAATTACAAAGGAAATAGAGAGGTCAATACAGTTTTTTCTCATGAAAACTCCACCTGCACATCACGTGTGCTTAGGTCTACCAGCCAGCTATGGAACCTGGCAATCAGCAGGCATCTGTAAGCACAATTTCTTATTTTCCATAAATCGCTGTAAAAATAACTGTCTGCTAAGAAATTATGTCTCATTTGAGGGGTGGCCTATTTCCTGGGCTAGTTTTCCAATTTGACTTCAGGGTCAAGTTGCTTTTCTGATTCATTTGTCTGAGTAACTTAAATGCAAATTGAGAAGAGAACCCCATTTGAATACCGTGTGACGTGAAACAGGTGAATTCTGTACCTGGAGAAGGAGGGAGTCAGAGAGAAAGGAGGTTGATTGCCGATTTGTCCCTCACATTGTTTAGATGTGGTTTTGTGGGTTCTGATGTGTCAGTGAATGGTTTGGAGGTTAAATTTCCCATGCATTCCACCTTCCTCACAATAATTACACAAACGACACTGAGAGTTGTGACAATCCTCACATGTCTACACTGCGGGAATTGTGTTGCCACGCAGACCTATTTGCTCAGCATGCACCCTTCGTAATGATGTGAGATGCTTCCCATTTACCTTGAGTAAATATCAGCCGAATCTTGATATCTATATCTGTCTCATGAAATATACATCCTCTCTAACTGTGCCCAAATGATTAATTTACTGCTCTGTGATGATTAGCATAAAAATCTCATCACAACACGAGATAGAAATGTTATCGCTAATTGCCATTTGAAGTGAAGAATGTTTTTTTGCATAGGAATTAATGATGCATGCTTACTTCTCAATTCTGTTAAAACCAGAAAACCCGAAAGTGTTTCTGGAGCAGAAAGAAATTGCCTTTGAAGGTGTTTTTTCTTTTTTTCTTTTCTAACCCTTAGATGAGTCCACAGTTCAGGAGGGGAGTGGGGTAGGGTAATGGTTATTGGGTCTTTGTACACAAAATGAGACCGATGAATGTAGCTCTCACTTGATCAGGTCTTCCAATCAATCACTCACTCAAATTCAGGGAAAGAACTTTTCCCTGGACATTAGGACCGCTCTATGGCCATGAAATTTGACAAACACTCTCCTATTTTCAGCACATCCTAACAGTGCTCAAGTCCTTACTATCAATGGTGGCCAGTCCAGGCCCGCTCAAGGAGCCACAGCGCCAAATAGGATCATGGATATTTTTCATAGCAGCCCAGCTAAGACAACATCCCTCATTCATGGATTGGAAGACTTAATATTGTTAAGATGTCAACTCTACTAGGTTTCCCATAGTTCTGGATGCTGGGAAGTTCAAGATCAAGGGGACAGCAGATTCGGCTCTCCATGAGGGGCCTCTTCCTGTCTTGTGTATAGATGCCTTTGTGATGTGGGCTCACGTGATCTTTCCATGGTGTGTGTTTGTGAAGTGATAGTATGTCTTCCTCTTTTTACAAGAGCAAACTCTACTCTCGTTTGGAGGGTTCACACTCATGACCTAATCTCACCCTAATTCCCATAGGCCTCACCTCCAAATACCATCCCATTGGAGATGAGGGCTTCAACATATGAACTGGGGGGAGAGGGTGGGTCCTCTCTAAAAGGGAACATTTGAGCTGAGTCCTGATGGATGATGAGGTGGAGATAAATGTTCCTCAAATCCATTCTTCCTTTTCATGGTAACTGAGCCCCTACATTTTGGCTGGGTTATATTCTCCCATCCTACCTTACAATTAGATGTAGCCATGTGACTAAGTTCTGGCTAATGAGTTATACCTGGGAGTGCGACGAGAAACTTCCAGAAAGTCTCCTTAAGGGGAGCTAAGGGGGAATGGGCATCTCTTTTCCTCTCATCCTCTTTTTCTTTTATCCTCTCCTGGACATTTTTTTATTTATTTTATTTTACTTTTTTTAGAAAAAGGGAGAGGGAGAGGAAAAAAGGAAGAGGAAAAAGGGAGAGGAAAAAGGGAGAGGGGGAGATAATAATACACAAGAGAAACCATTCATTCCCTTATTCATCCCTTTCATTCCCCATACGTGACCCGGGAATGAACCTGCAACCTAGATATGTGCCCTGACCAGGAATCAAACCCACACCTTTTGGTGTGTGAGGTAACATTTAATCAACTGGCCAGGGCTCACCTCTTTGTTGCTGGAAGGATGATGCAGTCACAGCCACAGCCAAACACTCTGGACCATGAAAAGTGAACTTGGGAATGCAAGCTGCACACAGTAGAGAAGCGAACAGGAAGGAGTGTGGGTCCCTGATACCGTGGAGAGCCATATCAGTTTTATATCGATTCCCTCGGGTAAACTGTGTGGAAGTCATTCTTCCCACTGAAGGGCTGCTGGGCTTGTTTGTGATTCTGAAGACCTACAACGTCTCCTTGGGAAGCACAGGCCACACGTTTCATGAACACGCTCTCAGCCTTAGTAGTGCTTGACTAAATATCCTCAGGAAGTCATCCAGGACCCCCTTGGTTGCCTCTTACCCCTAATTTCAGGAAGTGGCTGTTTTCCCTTTTCCTCGGGATGCCTTTTGAAAGGCGTTTGACATGCCGGAAGGGCCACTCATTCGATCAGATGGCAAATGCCAAACTGACATAGATAAGAATACGCCGCCACGATTTAGGTCTCTGAGAAATGCTTCTATGACATATAAGCTATTTCACAAACACATGCAAAAGCTCAGAGAAAGCTTTTGATGTCCCTGACCTTTGTACTTCCGAGTGGTGGCTGAGCAAACACAAATCAATCTTCTTTGAAACCCTTCGAAGTGGTGAAATTTCCTAAATCAGTTTGTTGACTATTCTCTGATTCACAAGTCAGGGAAGGTTTTCTGTTTGCTCATTATTCCAGAGATACTTTCATATTTTCGTCTAGGTTGTAGTTTTGTTTTAGGACATTTAAATCCATCATTTTATCTGTTTGATTATAAGTTTGGATTCTCAAAAACGACTTGGACAATTTTTTTATTAAAGACTGAAAATGATTCTTTTGAAATTGTTGTATAAATATTCTATTAAGGAATAGCGTAGAGAACTTACCAGCATGGAGGTAAATGAGTAAGGACAGGTACTGATTCTCTTGCCAACATATTTAAGGCTCATGAAATACCAAATGTGTTATTACACCAGAAAATTATGTGTAAAATTCGTTTTGCTAAGGTTGGTACATTCCCATTTGTGTGCACTGGGGGATTGATCATGGCTGTGGGAGACATATGATTTCATATTTGCTTCTATGTCTAACTCATTATTCAGCACTTGAGGTGACTCTGACTCTTCATGGTAAGGAAGCCATCATGGAAGGTACCATGTCTAGGCATGAGCTAAGAGGCTATAGTTACGACCCTCTTAGTCAGGATTCTATGGGGGGGGGGGAAGGGAGGGGATGGAATGGAGAAACACTGAGGTATCACGCAAACTCAGGGTCTTGTGTACAGCGAAGCTTCAGAAATGAAACCAGGACTGGTTCTTGCTCAGCAGTGCTTCCTGACCTTTTGTACCTCACACAAGGTGAAGTATTTCCATGGCCTGTGGGGCTAAAATAATGAGGCTGCTTCATGCAATCGGAAGTGACTCACTCTTAGGCACACTGATCAGCCACCAGCATAGTCTTTGTTGTCTCCCAATGCCCAAGTTCTTAGGAAACAGAGCCAAAATGTACTGAGCCCCTGGATGTGGCAGGCACTGATCCAAACACCACACATGGATGATTTCATTCACTCATTCGATCCTCTCACTATCATATAAAGCAAGTATTCTATTTTCCCATTTTATAGACCAGAAAGCAGAGATACTCGGAGGCTAAAGCATATAGCAGGTTTGTGTACATGGTGGGGGAGGCAGGATTTGAATCTACTTTGGCTCCCATTTGTTCCTTAAACCTCAGCTGTAGCATCTCAATTGGGCACTAAAAGCTGTCTGTACATGGAAATGAACTGATTGGCCATACTTGAGTTAGGTGCCCACCCTGAACCAAGTAACGATGAGAAGGGAGTGGGATCATACTATAGAAAGCAACTTGATCTTCCTGCTACACCCTGTGGAAGGAGGAGGACAGGGCAACTCCTAGCAAAGGAGTGCTCTCCCTCCTCCTCTCACAGGCTAATGTAACTCTTTATCTCAGCGCACACTATCATTATTATGCATTTCTTGCTTTGTTTATTTCATCTTATTCCTCATCTTCACCTCTACTCTTCTCCCCAACCTCAAAGACAACCGTTTCACTTTCTTTGGATAGGAATCATTTTATATTCTTTAGATGTGTAATATAATGAATATTATTTTGTGTGCATGCATTTTTAATTCTCGTATATGACATTGTGGCACAGGTTCCATTCTGTGTCTTCCTTTTGCCACTCAGTCTTATGTTCATAAGATCCCTCCATGTTGCCATGCTACCAGCCCATCGCTTCTGATCACAGCATGTACTCCATGAGGTGCCTGGCCCCACATTCTGCTGTCCCCCCTAACCATGTCTTGTCCAGTCATAGACTAGCGGGTTCTCTGGATCACCTCACCCAGCTTGGAGCCCCCTCTCTGCCTGATAGAGTGTCCCTTCCCTCAACTTCATCCATGCTTTCCTCCAACAGGACAGAGGCCACAGAGCACCCTGGTTAAAATTGCAGGATCAGGGCCAGACTCTTGCACTCATAACTAAGTCATAAAGCCTCTTGGTGCCTTCACTTCCTTGTCTGCAGAATGTTAACTACTCTTGGGATTGTTGTGAAGATGAAATGAGAAAAATCTATAATAAGTCTAAAAAATAGTGCCTAGAATCTGTACCTATGATATTTGTACTGATTACATGTGTTGGAATGCTCTGTTTATTTGTTCGTCTCTACCACCAGATTATGAAGCCTTTGAGTCTAAGGACCTTGACATTTTTATCTCTGTGCCCCAGAGCCCACACATGCAAGAACCCAGTGCATGCTTGTTGAATTATGCTCTCTTAGCCACCCTCTGGTGTGACATGGCTGCAGGATTTCTATCTAGAAACTAACTGGGTTGAGGAGAGACTCAGAAGAGTCTAGAGATGTGGCTTTAAAAGGAAGATCTTTCTGGACCCATAATGCTGCACAATAGAAAATACAGCATGAGCTGTCACCTGCAGCCAGGAAGGTCAGTAGATCACCCAAGACTGGCCTCCAGACAATATCCTTACACAGGCAGCTGCATAACACTTTCTGGTTTTGTGTGTGTTTGCCTCAGTGTCCTGTAAAATTTCTCATAGGGCTGTCCTGAGGAATGTGTGAGTGAATGGTTATCAAGTGCTTAGAACAGTGTCTGGCATGGCCTCAATGAGCAATAAATGTTGGCTCTCCTTAGTAGAGATGGAAGGTGCCACACTTGGGATCTTTGAATTTTTATTTGGTTGAATGTTTGTTTTTGTTCTTATTTATTTAGTTGACATTCTGGTGGGAATCATTTGTCAGCAGGTTAGCCCTTAGCCTTGATGCATGTGCCCCTGAACTCACTGGTAGCCAGAATAGCTCCTCTATCTTTGAAGGCTTTCTAAGGGCACAATCACTCTCAGGTTGGAAGTTCTCTTAAAATTTGTTTCCAGCAACCCACAGTCTGATATTCCCAGGTATATGAGAGGACAACATTTGCAATCACAGAATACCCTTACATGGGAATGAACTTGATTCTTTAAAGAAATAAAATAAAATGAGGGGAAAAGAACGAGGAAATCAAACTCGGGTCCAGTGGGACCACCCTAGGAGTAATGTAGGTCTTTCCCATTAGCCTTCTAAGCAACTTTCAGGCTGCTGCTGTGCCGCAGAAAGAATCCTTTAGAAAATGTTTGGTTTCATACGTGGAAAGAAGCCCTCAGGGTGGATTACTGACTGCCCAACACGAGAGGCCAAGCTGTAAGAACCATTAGCCACCAAAAGAGAGGCTAATTATGAGGAGAACTCCATGGCCGAGCTGAGCATGTTCTAGTGGCTCACCGTGAGGGGGCTCATCAGCAGGCCATGTTTGGTGGCAACAGCTCTCCCCCAGGAAAAGGCTTACAGGGGAGTCTGATACCACATGTGGTGTTTGGACTTGTATGGGCACTAGGAAGCCTGTTTGTGCTTTCTAGCTGTGGGGATTCTTGCCCATGGGGAACATTAGTGTCAGGAGAAAGGGGGCAGGAGCAAGATGAGCCTGTGAGACTCAGCAAAATTTCTTATTCTGTAAAATAGGATTTTGGTGTACTCCACATAGACTTTGCTTAGGGCCGCTCCCTGATCCATTGGGATTAGAAAGTAGGTGTAGACCGTATTTTACCAGATCTTACTCCCCACTCTCATCCATTCCTGATTCTGCATTTAGCTGTGCCTCAATACACGCTCACATAAGAAGCACAAATTTCCAAGACACCGCGTGAGTCTTTCTGGGATAGCTGACCTGATGGTGTATTTAGAGGCTACCATTTCATGGATGTGGAGACAATTTTCCATCTGCCATGTCCTGCCCTCACCATTGGTTGTGCAAGGTAGAGAGAAGTCATGTATTTGTCAGCTTGTGCAGAGACGTATCACAGGAACAACACAATACAATGTTTACAACCATCCTGGTTTTCTGAATTCAGAGCAAAAATGCAATCTATGCAAGGGTCATAGAGATGGAGATGAATAGTACAGTGGGGTAGAAAGGAGGAGAAGATAAGAAAGCCAATTCCTGAGAGTATTGGTATGGCTGTCATCTTGTCCATTGTCGAGGCACTGCTGGCCACAAATTTGCCTCTGGTTCATGTGTATCGGTTAGTTACTAAAGTCCAGGCACAGTGCTAAACACTCTAGAGGAATTATCTTTTCAACAACCCAGAAGAGAGGTAATATTTAAATCGCCACCATTTTCCAGATGAATAAATGAAGGCACAAAGGAATTTGTGCAGGGTCATGCACTTTCTCAAACATGAAGCCAGAATTCAAATGCAGATGACAGTTTATACTCCTCCCTGCCAACTAGGCTGCATGGCCTCTGAAACTGATATGTATGTCTTGGTCTCAGGGCCTGGCAAAGAGTAGACAGACTCTTGTATTTGCAAGGGACAGAAACCCAACTAAAAATGACTTCAGTGAAAAGGGATATTTATATTCTCACATACTCAAAGATTTTAGGGGATAGAATCTGAAACAGAGCCCTGGCTAGTGTGGCTCAGTTGGTTGAGCATCATCCCAAGCACCTAGAGGTCACCAGTTTGATTGTGGGCTCAACCCCCAGTAGGGGATGTGCAGGAGACAGCTGATGGATGTTTCTCTCTCTCATCGATGTTTCTATTTCTCTCTTCCTCTCCTTCCCCCCTCTCTAAAATCAATAAAAACATATTTATAGAAAAGAGAGAGAGGAACATAAGTATAAAAAAATAAAATGGTGCCTTGGCTAGTTGGCTCAGTTCGTTGGTGCATACAAAGGTCACAGGTTAAAAATTACATGATCATACAAATAGATGAAGAAAAAGCATTTGATAAAATACAGCAGCTGTTTATGATAAACAATCTCAGCAAAGTGGGGGTGGAGGGATCACACCTCAACATAATAAAGGCCATATATGACAAACCCATGACCAACATCATACTCAATGGGCAAAAAACAAAATTGTTTCCCTTAAGATTAGGAACAAGACCATTTTATTCGGCATAGTACTGGAAGTCCTAGCCACAGCAATCACACAAGAAAAAGAAATAAAAGGTACCCAAATTGGAAAGGAGGAAGTAAAACTGTCATTATTTTCAGAAAACCCTGAAGACTTCACCAAAAAACTGCTAGACCTAACAAATGAGTAGCTTATTACAAAATTAGTATTTAGAAATCAGTGGCATTTTTATATACCAATAATGGAAATTCCTCAAAATTTTTAAAATGGAACTGCCTTTTGGCCTAGTGATCCACTTCTAGGAATATACTTGAAGAAACCCAAAACACTGATTTGAAAGAAGATATGTATCTCTACGTTCATAGCAGCATTATTTACAATAACCAAGATCTGAAAACAGCCCAAATGTCCATCAGTAAATGAGTGGATAATAAAAGCTATGATACACTTACACATGGAATACTACTGAGCCATAAAAATAAAAAGGAAATCTTTCATTTTGCAATAGTATGGATGAACCTGGAGATTATAAAATTCCATATGATCTCACTTATATATGAAATATCAACAAACTAAACTGACAAATGAAATAAAAATAGAGTATGAATACATGGAACAGATTTATAGCTGTCAGAAGGGAGGGGTATTGGAGGCTGGATGAAAGAAGGTAAAGAGATTAAGCAGGGGGGAAAAAATATATATATCACATATATACAGATTGTCCCAAAAACATATATACACACTTTAACAACTCCTAGATCAATTCATATTTCTTTCCTTTCAGCCACACTAAGCTTTGAACAAAGAAAATTTATCCACTAGACATTTTTATGGGGCTATATAAAAGATAAAGTTTATGGTACAAAACCAGCAACAGTTGATGAATTGACACAAATACTGAATGAAATGACTGCTTCACATAATCTTCAGTGCCAGGCAATCATCAGTCTGAAAACAGTCATTGACTAAAAAAATATATAATAATGATTCATTTCTGTAGATTCCTTTAAATTTTGAAAATGAACTGTGTGTTTATAAACACTGATTTTATAACATTCAAAGTGTTTATACATTTTGGGATATATATAAACACTTTGAATGTTATAAAATACATATATATATATTACATAGACAACAATGTGGTGATGGCCAGAGGGAAATGGAGGTGGGGGCCAGATGGAGGTGGGAAAAGGGTGGAAAATGGGGACAGAAAGTGATTTTGCTTGGGACAATGGGCACACAATGCAGTGTGCAGAGGTTTTACTGAGTTGTGCACTTGAAACGTATATGGTTTTGTGAACCAATTTCACCCCAATATATTCAATTTATATAAAAGAGTCTGAAATAGCTAGGTTCAGGGGCTCAACCAAGCTGTAAGGACTTGGCTGCCCACTCATCCTCTCTCTGTTCTGTTTCTTCTCTATTGACCTCGCTCTTCCATCATGACTTGGCAACTCCAAGCTGAAATTCCTATAGTTCGGCAACACCAGCTCTACGAAATAATCTCTGTTCCAAGAGTTCTAACCATAAACCCAGGAATGACTCTGATTTGCCCAATTAATCCAGTCACTGACGCAGTGACTAGGTTGAGTCATGTACCCACCCTTGCTGCTGGCTGCTGGGGTCAGTTCCATTTGAACTACATGGATTGAAAATGAAGGCATTGCCCCCAAAGGAAAATGGGATTGTTTTCAAAAGAAGAAGGCAAAGCTCTGGGAACAACCAGTGTCCTCACAGAGCTTAGTACTAGTAAATGCAAGACTAATGGATGAATAGATGGATGGGTGGGTTGATGATGGCTGGGTAGATGAATTAATGAAAAAATGCAATGCCCAAGGCAACTGTCTCCATGATGAGGAGCTTAAGGGAAAAATGTATTCTTGCATTATCCAACAGAAAGAGATGTTAAAAGGAGTAATACCTTGGGTTCTTTTCCACAAAAGAGACAGGAGATTTGAACAAGGTAGGTAGAGGAAGACTATTGGGGGGGGAAAAATAGGTACATAAAACAAAGAATGGGAACATGGGGAGGGATTTCTCTAATGGAGACAATTACCATTTTAATAGGATATCTGCCTCAAATAGTTGCTTCTTTTTATTGAAATTTCTCTTTTTCTTGGTGCAGTCAGAAGGCTGCAATTGTCATGGGCAATCACAGTCCCGCACACAATGTCTCACACCTCATCTGAAGAGACTGGTCACTTGCTCTGGCACCAGCCAGCGGGACCTCGGGAAATATGTGCCTGTTCCACAGGGCTTCTAGGATGCTTTTTAACTCAAGCCATTCTTTCCGGGTGCTCCCTAGTTCTCAGCCTTGTGTGTGTCCTCTTAAAGCTGCCATTTCCACCGTTGATTATCAGAATGGGGTTTGGCAGGGCAAACAGAGCCCCAGTCGGGAGAGTACCTCTCCCCTGCAGAGAAGGTTATGAAAAAGGACAGGACCATAGATTTCTCCAGCAATACCAAGGAGGAAATAAAAAGAATCAGGCACACACTCGCATAAGCACCCCGAACTGCTGTTAGGCACAGCGGGGGCTCGGGGAGCCCTCAGCATCTTTCAGACCCAAACTCCTGTCTCCTTCGATTTTTCACCGTGTGCCCCAGATCAGGGAAAACGAATGCCGAGTTTTCCTAATTTGCCTGTACGTCAATTTTGCCCTTATGATTTAGTAACCTATCTTTTATTTATTAACTCAGATGGCTGCTCCAGCCTCCTATGACTAAGTAGAGTTCTTATCTTTTGTGTTTAAACCAAGGATTTATGAGGAGGCTTGGGGGTGGTTGTTTTGTGCGTGTGCTTTTGCCTTATTTTTGTGCCTCTCATTGTAATGATCTCCTCCTCCCCACACCCACTGCAGCAATCACTCATTTGTGTGATAAACCTCCATGAGCCCTTCTTATGAACACGGCATGGCAAGGCCCTGGACTCTGACCTTCAGAGAAGAGAGGGAGAAGACAGTGACCAGAGCTACAAGGTGAGGAGGAAAAGGAAGCCACACAGCATCAAGAATTTTCCACACGTGGCTCTCGAGCCATGGTTTGCTGCTCTGTTGACTAATGAGTTTGCCAACCACTGACCTACACTCTCGATTCCAGTAATTACAAGCTGTTGTGGTTCCTTGTGATTAAGCCCCTATCCCAGTGGTCACAAGCTGCAGTTTGCCGACCACTGCTCTAGACCACGTCGCATGGAAACATTTTGGGCAAGGATTTGCCTTTTGGGAGAAATGAGATATAATAAGCTGATCCGTAAGGAAGAGTGGAGGAGACAGCAAATAAATGAATATTGGACCCTATATGTGCAGACCTGCATCCAAGGCACAAAATGATTCGCTCCCACACAACTGAATCTTCACAAATACTTACACTGCAAATGGAGGCAGCTCACAAGGCCTCCTTTTTAATAGTGGCAAGAAGTACCTTAACTTGGACTTGGGTGACAATGGGGCCTTCCAGCATAAGAAATGATGCCTTGTGCAATCACAGTTCCTTCTCCTATTCTTCAAGCAAGCACGCTTTTCCCCTGTCTGTCCAGAAGCGATCACCATGTGTTGCTGTTCACTCTGCTCACATCTGCAAACTTCCCTGCCCTCAGAAGGGGGCTTGAGCTGAGCACTGGAGCGTATTGATGCGGAAAAATGAAGTGTGGACCACACAGCACTGACATCCCACTCACTGGGTGCTTGCTATAGTGCAGAGCCCTAGTTCACCCAGAACCTCTGACGTTGAATCTGTGTCTGAAATTACCTTCTTATTTGTGTACTGAATTGTTCGCCTGTTTTGTTCACTACTATATCTCCAGTTCTCAGAAAAGTCCTAGGAATATAGTAGATGCTCAGTACATGTGTGTTGAGTAAATGAGTGAATCAGCATATTGTGTGCCCTTGGTGATGGTGGTTTGTTTAGAAAACATGACCAGCATGACCCAAGCCATGCAGACTAAATTCAAGTTCTAGTACTTTTGTTGGAAATAAGAATTATGGGACAATTTTGATTGAGAAGAAAAAAGAAAAAAAAAAGCTAACAACGGGGAAGGGAGAGCCAACAGATTCAGTGAAAGACACTGGGTCCAATGACACTAACCCTCTGGGTCCCGTGTGATCCTGTCCATGATGAGAGACAATTATTTCCCATCTGCTGAGGCCGTGCGTTGTCAACAAATGTTCCAAATCATAGGATCTCAGAAAGAGAAGGAATCATTTAGTCCAACTAGATTGTCCTATAAGAGATTGACAACAATCAACTTTCCTCTAATCAGGCCCAGTGCTACACACTTTATATTCACTATCTCGTTTAATCTTCCCAGTTCCCACCCCCATTTTTCTGATGAGAAAACTGAGGCTTAGCAAGATTAAGCCACTTACTCATGGTTACTCAACTAGCAAGTGGGAGAATCAGGATATATGGCTCAAAGGTAATACATTATACTTCAAGATGCCCCGCTGGTCACATCCTACACACCCCACATTTCTTACTAGCAGAGAGCCAAGGAAATGACAGATTTTCGGCCTTGGATGCAGAAGGTCCAAAGGAAGACAAATGGGAAGCAGAATACCGATAATAACTAGCAGTTTGACCTTTGGAAAGTCAAACTATCACAATCTCATTTTCACCTCCTGTAGAACAAGATGCTTAGACTAATTGCTATTTAGCGAATCACCCAGCTCTGACATTCTATGATACATGAAATGTATTCTGTCTGGTGAGAGTCAAGTATGACGGAAGGGAAACTTTGCTATTAACAAAAAAAAGAAAGAGAAGACATGACCTCTCAGGGAAGCTTAGAAATGCACATTTTGGAGCCTTCTGGTAACCAGCATATTTCTTATCAAATAGTCTTGTAAGTCTTCTGGTGCCCACAACTGAGTGAGCACAGCACTTCATCATCTCTCTCAACACAGGCGGCCACCAGTCAATGATCAAAGCAGACATTCCAGATAAAATGCATTTTTTATCTCTTCCTTAAAAGAACCATGCGAGTGTTCATTTGTTTTTTAAGTCTGTGCATTACAGATGCCTCCAGGCTATACTGCCTCGGCCCAGAGGTAGGTGGGTGGCAGCTTCGTGGCCAAGTGCAGGCCTGCTAACCGCATTTACTACGAACGAGACGACAATGCATCTGCGATAGCCCACACTGCGAGCACCAGGCAGGTCTGGCAGTCACAGCCATGAACTCTCAGGGGTTCACGCCTCTGAGGCCCCCAGACCTGGGATCCTCTCTGGGAAAATGGCAGCTGCTCCCAGAATGCCCGCTCCCACAGGGCTCCTAGATAAAACACACCGATTCTCATGCACATGAAAGCACCTTATCAGTCTCTTTCCCTCCGTCCTCCTTTGAGAGTGAAGATGAGCTTGTGGGATCCCAGCAGTGAGCTGTAAATTACTGCTGCAGGAAGAAATGAACTAGGAAAGATGAGAGCTGCGGGGCATTCCAGTTCTGCCTGCCTCGGTAACCTCCAAACCTCTACTCGGAGATGCCTCCAGAACGGGGGTGTCCTCCCAGACTCTATTTCCACCACATGTTGCCTTCTGAGTCTCCCTGCCTTTTCTCTGTGAAAAGTAGAATGCTACAGCCATAACTGAGGAAAAACACCGCCTGCAGACCTGGTTTTCTCATAAAGCAGGCACGCCCGCGAGGCCCTTTGATTCTCTTGTGTATGTTCTCAGTGACAAGAGGAAAGGATTTCTCCCATCAATGATCAGGCAACACATGTGCACTGAGTAGCCACTAGATGCCATGTATAGGGGATGCAAGTAAAAAGCCTTTTTTCAAATAGAGCAACGTTTAGGGTTCCAGGAATCAGAGCTCCACTCCATGGGCTGGGCTGATGGCCTAAGTTCAGAGGCGCTCACATCACCCCCTGGGTAACAGCTAAACTCAAAGCCCCACTGACAGGAAGAGAGGTTGTATCCAAGAGAGCCCACGCCAAGACCCCGTGGACGAGTGGGGCATGTCAGCGGGACGGAGACACCCAGCCCTCCTCGCTCTTCTGGGGAATGGGTGGAGAGAGGAGCGGCAGTTTCGGCCAGCAGACGTTTATTCTGGCCCAGGAATTCACTTGGGAAAACAGTCTCACTATTAGACCACTTAACAGGAAGACTCAGAGATTCTTTTTCCCCTAATCTATGGCGTTTTCATGCCAATAAAAACAGCTTAACTTTTTTGACATGGCCAACTTTTTCTCCCATGTCCAGCCTCAGTCTCAAGGAGAAACCATCTGTATTCTTTTAAAATATATATAACGAGACGACAATGCATCTGCAATAGCCCACACGGTGAGCATCAGGCAGGTAATACATTATACCTCAAGATGCCCCGCTGGTCACATCCTACACACCCCACATTTCTTACTAGCAGAGAGACAAGGAAATGACAGATTTTTGGCCTTGGATGCAGAGAGTCCAAAGGAAGACAAATGGGAAGCAGAAGACCGATAATAA
Source organism: Nyctalus aviator (assembly GCA_036971965.1). Classification (NCBI taxonomy): domain Eukaryota; kingdom Metazoa; phylum Chordata; class Mammalia; order Chiroptera; family Vespertilionidae; genus Nyctalus; species Nyctalus aviator. The sequence continues at coordinate 39,976,276 of CM072935.1, read as the reverse complement.
CTAGCGGTTTGACATATATATATATATATATATATATATATATATATATATATAATTTATTTTATTTATTTATTTATTTTTACTGATTTCAGAGAGGAAGGAGAGAGAGAGAGAGATAATCAATGATGAGAGAGAATTCATTGATCGGCTGCCTCCTGCACGCCCCACACTGGGGATCAAGGTTGCAAGCCGGCATGTGCCCTGACTGGGAATGGAATCCTGATCTCCTGGTTCATAGGTCAATGCTCAACCACTGAGCCACACCATCTAGGCCCTGATCTCCTTGTTCATAGGTCAACCACTGAGCCACACCAGCTGGGTCCTTCATATTCTCATCTACCAGCATGGTACTCAGCTTGAGCATGTGGAGTACTTGAATGAGTGAGCTCAGTGGACAATATCCAATTTTCCTTTTTCACAGGAATGAGCAACAGGCAAAAAGTTCTAGACTTCAGCTTTCTTGCTTTGCTTCTCACGATGACAATTTTGGTCTCTCATAAATTTCCTTCCTTTTCCTTAGTCACTCCTCTACTTCCCTACATCTTTAGTCTTTCTTCTCTCTCACTCACCTCCCTTCTTGTTTAGTTGGGGGCATGTAAAATCATAATTCGTAGATCTTCACTCCCAAGATGATCCTTCAGAAGGTTCCCTACCATAAATGCTGTCAGCACCCCAGCTATCTCCCCTCGGCACCTATCATTGCCATAGTGCCAACCCAACTCTAATAGCACCTGTGACATTTGGCCCAAAGACTGCTAACACTCCCTGTACCCACGCGCCCACTAGAGCCCACTGGAGTCCTTGTGAAAGGCCCTTGATTCACTGCTGACAGGTGGTAGGCACCCCAGCTCCCTCTCCCCTAACTCAGGACAAATCCAAGCTCATGCTCTATACCAGCCCCAAGCATTCCTGGTGGGATTAGCTGTGTGTGTCACAGTGTAACTTGCTTGATAATGTTCCTTTGTTTGGCTGTCTCTCCAGCTCAGTCTCACCCTCCCACTCCCCAAATGCTCTCTGCAATCGTCTCCCAAAGCACTACCTGCACTCAAATACTTGTCTCAGGGTTTGTTTCTGAGAGAAGACAAGCCAGACTATCCTCCTCTCATCGATTTGCGACTGCCTGTGCTCTCCACACAGCCAAGGGCATGATGCCCTGGAGAAGCAAACTTTCCCAGGGGCTCTTACAGGTTCACACGATGAAACCTGGCCCCTGTGGCCATAGTGGGAGAAAACTGATGCGGCCCCACATTTCCTTACTGTTCTCTGGCAGAAAAGACTGTTTCCTCTGCTTGCGTGTTATCTCACTTTTACACCCTCGTTTAGCTTCTCCCAAAACAAACACGCACATACTTCCTTTCAGAATCTACTCCAAGATTGTCTTCTAGTAAACCTCAACTTTTTCCTGCTATTTTGCTTACTTCTCATTCTTTACACATTTCTCCTCCTATCCCTCCCCCTGTGTTGTGCGTGTGTGTGTGTGTTTTTTGTTTGTTTGTTTTGTTTTTTTGTTTTTTGTGTTTTTTTTTAAAAAACCATTTTTTTAATATATTTTATTGATTTTGTACAGAGAGGAAGGAAGAGAGATAGAGAGCTAGAAACATCGATGAGAGAGAGTCATCGATCAGCTGCCTCTTGCACACCCCCTACTGGGGATATGCCCGCAACCAAGGTACATGCCCTTGACCGGAATCGAACCCGGGACCCTTCAGTCCCCAAGCCAACGCTCTATCCATTGAGCCAAACCGGTCTCGGCTGTGTTTTTTTGTGTTTTTTTTCTTAGAAGGGACTGGTTAATGATCTCCAGAACCACTTAAGTTGATCACTTGACCTCTTTCCACTGCTGTCACTCTGGATACAGGCAAATGGCTCTCCTAGGGACCCTTCCATCTTCACCTGCCTCAACTGTGACTCTGGAATCAGAAACTGGGCTGCCTGAATCAGCTCCTTACAAAGCTATTATCTTTCTGGCCCCCGAGTTCCTCAATTAATGGACATCATTTTAATGCAGACAGCCTTAAACTACTGGTATATCCAGGGTGGCTCGGACTCCGACTTGCACGCCATTGCTTCCATCTGTGACAAGAACCCTGCATCAGCTTTGCCCCAAAGTGAACTATCACCTCAGACTGGGTGTCTTTCACTCTGTGCTGCCATTGACTTCTGGTTAACAGTAGTGCTTTCTCATATGATTTAAAAATAAAAAACAACAACAAATATAAATAGCTATCTCAGCTGCTGGTCATTTGATCAAACTTCCTTAATGTTACCACAACCTAAATCTCCGGGGACTTGGGTTTTAAAAAGTAAAGCCACTGTCGAAACCGGTTTGGCTCAGTGGATAGAGCCTCAGCCTGTGGACTGAAAGGTCCCAGGTTCAATTCCGGTCAAGGGCATGTACCTTGGTTGTGGGCACATCCCCGGTGGGGGGTGTGCAAGAGGCAGCTGACCGATGATTCTCTCTCATTGATGTTTCTAACTATCCCTCTCTCTTCCTCTCTGTAAAAAAAACAAAATATATAAAAATATTTTTAAATAAAAAGTGAAGCCACTGTTCAGCACATCCCCCTCCATTTCCAGGTCTTCTTTTCTGCTACCTGACAAGGTTCTAAATGATTTTGAGGTTGGTAGTGAAGGGATGTCATGGATACCAGTGCAAATCACTTGGGCTCTGGAATCACACAATACTGCGTCATGTCCTGGTTCTGCCACAACATAACACCCCAGACCAAGTGAAGTAGCCACCCTGAACCTCTGTTGTCTCAACTGTAAAATAAAGACGATAAAATAAAGTGTTGAATGAAGAGTCAAAGGGAAAAGGCATATCATACTTATGGGTCACATGAGGAGAATAATATTGAAACCTTTCACTATGGTAATGGATTTGTTGACTCCTCCTTGAAGTTCTGATCATGAGTATATTTAACCCAGTTCATACACAGAGTCAATATTCATCAAACACACATATTTAACAGGAAAAAAAAAAAAGCTATAGCAGGACAGCACACATGCAAATTTTATCTTTAACAAACCATTTCTCTAGACCAGGGTCAGCAAAAGGGCCTATAAGCCATATCTAGCTTACTATCCACTTTGTGTTGTTTGTATTTTACATGTAAAAATGTCATTTTAAAATAATAAAAAGAAGACTGTTCTGTGACACATGAAAATTTTATGAAATTCAGATATCAGTATCCATAGAGGAGTATTGTTAGGACTCAGCCATGCCCATTCTGTCACGTGTTGTCTATGATTGCTTTCATACTATAGAGATAGTGCAGCAGAGACCATATGGGACATAAACCCTAAAATATTTCTATGTGGTTTTTCTTAGAAAAAGTTTATCAACCCCTAATCTAGATCAACATTTTATTTGAGCTATGTTGACTAAAGAATGTCTTGAAGTTACTGAAGGTAATGAGAGTTTACTGTAAGACTACAACCTTCTACAGAAGTGGTCGACAAACTGCAGCTCGCGAGCCACATGCGGCTCTTTGGCCCCTGAGTGTGACTCTTCCACAAAATATCACAGTCTGGGCTAGTCTATTTTGAAGAAGTGGCATTAGAAGAAGTTTGTTTTTTTTTTAATTTTTTTTAATTTGGCTCTCATCGGTCAGCTGCCTCCTGTTGATATTTGGCTCTGTTGACTAATGAGTTTGCCAACCACTGTTCTACAGAAAGAGCTGGGGCAATAGTAAAGTGAGATGCTGGCAGGCAGCAGCCCACCACCCTTGCCCAGATGGCTGCCTGCACGTGGACCTAATTCCATGTGCTGTGGTTTCCCCACAATTGACTTAAGGAGTGGCACCAGGAAGCACCAAGGTAGTGAAGAAATCTTGAGGCCTAAATTAGACTGGAAAATCTGTTTTGGATTATCTAGATCTTTCAAAGCCTGGTCCACTTCAGTTATCTCCCCGCTGTTTACTGAGTACTGTCTACCAGGTGCCTCTTATACACATTTGTCTCCTTGACTCTTCTCCACAACCCGTGGAGGTCAGTATCATTATCTTCATCCTCTGGGTGAATAATCTGAGACAGAGAGAAGTTAAGCAATATGCCCAAGGTCACCCTGCTGAGAAGTGTGGAGTTTTTAAGTTTTTAACTTGTATTTTTCTGACTTGAAGAGTCAGAAAAATACAAGTTATTTTTTATCCTACCCATTATAATCTATGTTGCACATAGGAATTTCATTCTAGGAAATTAATGGGTATTTAATGAAAAATTAAGTACTAAAGGTCCAAGAAAGTTGATGATGAGTGCCTTTCTCAGACAAAAAATTTATTAACATTTGTCATTCTTCACGGGGGTCACAGTGATATCACCAACTACATGCAAGCCAGAGATTAAATCTGCTAAGGAAGCATCAGCATCAATGGCTAATAATTATTTTAAGAAGATTGTGCTAGAAGAAATGTTAACCACTAAACTTCAAAAGGTGCATTTATAGATTGTTCTCTGAAGCATGACTTTTTGTTTAAATCACATGACTGTTCATCTAAACACATTTCAATCTATTTTCAATTCCACATTTTCTTGTGTACACAGAAAAATTACAAGAGATGTTATGTGTTGTCGCCATTAATAGAAACACAGTTCAATGCCAAAAAGAAAAAGAAAAAGAAATGAATGGGGGAAAAACAACAACACATGTTTAGGTGAAGTCTGAGTTCTTGTCTGTCCTTCAGTTTACGAAGGTATGCAGTGGAAAGCTTCACCACAGTTGGAGAATCTCACCTAAAAGGGTGGGATGCCTGAATGGGCATTTATTTCGCATTTTTATCAGTGTGAGCTCTGTCTCCTGAGATGTCCAGGGACCAACTTCTCACAAGCTTGGGATTTGGAAACTTAAACCTGAAAGTGGGAGGTGGAGTGGCTCTTTCAATGGGGCTGCCATGGCACTTTTCCCTAGAGATGCCACCTCACAGTGAAAAGCATCACCAAGACTTGCCTGCCTTGTGGGGATTTCTGACTGGGTAAGAGGACGTATTAAACGACCAACTGCGTTGTCTTAGAGCAGACCCCACGCCGCCTGCCAGAGGACATGGGAAGCTAGCCTGTTGCAAGAGATGGATGGGCCCGGGGGAGAGGGAAGAGGATCTTTCCAATATTCCCCACCAAGACTCTGAAATGGAACACTTTAAAAAGGGCTTTTTTAAAAAAAATTACTGGTTTTAGACAGCAACTAAAAGCAAAATAATGGGTCCTTACGACAAATGCTTCAAAAACATATTTGACATTTTTAAGTGTAAAAAATAAACAGCATAGTTGATGCTATAAACCTTTAGAGAAATCGTGATCTGTTTCTGAGGTCACATTTCGAACCATACCACCTCCAAAATCAGTCATTAAAATAAGAGTAAAGAAAACGAAACAGTTACTATGGGTTTACATGATAAATGTTTCTTTCGGGACACAATGAAGCATAGAGCCACATATTAGGAAAGGCCTTAGTCTATTTTTTTAAAGAAGCATAAAATATGTGTCAAACACACACACACACACACATACACACAAAAACCCAAAGTGACATTTTTAAAAACCTATAATTAACTAAAGTTAACGCTTTCAGATGCTGCTCTATGCCTAATGGCCATTGTGGATTTGAGGCTTAGCCCAGTGGAGAATAGTTCCCTCCCCTGAGGCTTTTTGGAGCTGCCAGGGAAACCAACCAGGCTGACAGGCAGAGGGACTGGATGGAGGGAGGGGCAGGGCACTGGAGTCTGGAAAAGCAGGAATAAAACCATGAATCTACAAATGGCAGGTGCATCCAAGGCCCACATTCCTGTAAGTAGTATCTGGGCAAAGTGGGTCTTCTTTCTGTTCCACACTCACATTCACTCCCTTCCACTCAACTCAAGCCTAATTACAGGCTTTTCCAAACACTATCAGGGCCTGAGTCACTGAAACCATCTTTGTGCCTTGTTCTTGCAATCCTCTCTTTAATAGTAATTTTTTTTTAAATGGTGACTATTGCCAACACCTATTATCCGCTACACTTTTGCATCATGCTGTCCTAGCAGAGCTCTTAGGATTTGGGCCAGAGCCTTGCCACTCAGTAGGCATGTTTTGACCCTGTTGGTGGCAACATTACATATAATTTTCAGTGGAAAAGCCAGTCAGTTGTAAGGGAAGAAGGTGAGAATCCAGGTAACTCTCCTGATTGCATCTAGAAGCTCTGGACACAGAGTGAGGCTGAGTGGCCAGGAAGTGGTGAGGAGCTCTGGGGCAGGGTGGGGTGGAGTGAGAAGATGATGGCCCATTTCTTCTACACATTGAGACCACGTTAAGAACCCCACCTATGGCCAAAACCGGTTTGGCTCAGTGGATAGAGCGCCGGCCTGTAGACTGAAAGGTCCCAGGTTCGATTCTGGTCAAGGGCATGTACCTTGGTTGTGGGTACATCCCCAGTAGGGGGTGTGCAAGAGGCAGCTGATCGATGTTTCTCTCTCATCGATGTGTCTAGCTCTCTATCCTTCTCCCTTCCTCTTTGTAAAAATAAAGAAAGAAAGAAAGAAAGAAAGAAAAAGAAAAAGAACCCCACATATGAGCAGTGAGTGAATGCCCAAGACAACTAAATAGGCTGCACCTGTAGGCAATTCTCCACTGTCAGGAATGGATTATGTCATCAATCTCAATAACTCAATTGCCTATTCTTGAGCACCTGCTATGTTCCACTGCTATGTTCTCACTCCCCAACAGAGGAGATGGAGCATGAAAAATTTAGTGCTAAAACAACAAAATGGGAACCATACCGAAGCAAAGGGGTGACTGCTTCTATTTGAGTGGGTCAAGGGTGGTGGGTCTGGATTTTTAAAAATGAGTAGAAATTTTCCAGTTATAATCCAAGTAGAGAAAATAATACATGCACACTATAGAGGTATAAAATAGCATGATGCACTTGTGGAACTAGCTCACTGTGACTAGAGAAGTGGGCAAAGTAATTGGGACCCTTAGGTCAGCGGTCACCAACCAGTGGTCCGCGGGCCACTGGTGGTCCGTGAGGTCCGAAAGATTGGCGACCACTGGTCTAGCGGGGAGTGACACGTCTGAAAAGTTCAGGGATTAGATCATGGAAGACTTTCTGTGTTATCCCAAGCAGCAGGAACTACCAGAATGAGCAGTGGAATTCAGGCAAGACCATCCCATAAGATTTGAGCAGGCACACACCCAGACACCCCATCACATCAGGCCCCCATCACATCAGGCCAAAAAAAAAACCAAATGAACTGGTCGCGTGGATGACTACGTCGCCTGTACCCTTTGTGGGGGCTCCAAAGTGGGAGAACCCAGCTGCCTCTGGCTCCTCTTTATCCCCAGCAGGTCTGTGTGCAGCAGTGGCTGGCCCTCGGCAGTGCCACGCCGTTTCTTCCCGCTGCCTCCACATTTCCTCTCGCATTCAGTCCCGCCTCAAGACACAGGCCAAATGGCAGCCATTAGCGTTGGCCCCTTTCCCAGAGAAATGATATTTAGTGCTCTCCAAAGCAGTGGGCTTTGAAATGGCAGGGACCTCTGGGCTAACAACGGCCATCCGGAAGGAGCTCACTGTGGAAAGCGATCCAAAGAGGAGAAAGCAGGCCACTGAGAGGCAAGGATTGTTATGTGCGTCCAGGGGTCCTGTGCTCCAGTCCTCGTGGGCTGGGCCAAATGAAAACAAATGGGCGCAGAGGGCCTCCCATCAGAGGCAGCCATAAGAGAGGCTTTCTGTCTGGCCCCTGGCCCAGAGCCAAGGCTAGTCAGGGCACATGTTGCCCAGCTCCCAACTGAGATCCGTAACACAGATAGCATTTACTGTGTATCACATAAAGGCCTTGTAGGGCAAAGGACATGAACAGACATTACACAATGTGAGTAATAAAAGTGTCAAGCGTGTGTTTCTGAAAGTTCAGCCTTTGCAAGAAAATGAAATGTGAAATGATACCATTTCTAATAGTGTCCTTTAAATAATGGCAGACAATATTGGAGGAAGTTGGGGGAAATAGGTACTTTCAACAATGCTGGCAGGAATGTAAATGGACTCTCTTATTTGGAGTTTTTGTCTTGGAAAGAGCACTTGGACAAGGGGAGCAAAATGGATGGGAAGAGGCAGAACTCAAGGCCAGGAGACCACTTTGGGGCAGGACTACAGGCAGAGGGGAGATGGCCTAAATAGAGCGGTGGCCGCTGGATGAAGAAAGAAAACAGAATTGATAGTTAGAAGTGACAACTCTTGGAAACTGATTGAACCGAGTAACTGGATAGACAAAATCCTGGGTACAACCAGCCACCGCGTGACACACATGACCTCGAGCTGCAGCCCCAGGTTCCTACCAGCCCAGATGTGCAGCTGTGTGCTCTCGTGCAGAAAGAACACACAAGAGGATGAGAGGTGGGGGGAAAGGGGAGGATGAGTTCTTCAAATGCTGTATCTGGAAGCAAGAATGCAATGATAAGGAAGACTGCTAAGAATCCAAATAGGACAGGAGCTCTGTCACCTCATTTTTCAAGAGTGAGGTCGTGAAATGGCCTCAGAGCTCTGGTGTCCCAGGCTCAGTGGGCATTTGTTTCATAACCTGACACCAGAAGTGTCCAGCTGAGTCGGGCTGTAATTGAGCGCCACCACAGGTGCTGCCAGCAGCTCACCGAAAGGAAAGCATCAGGAGCACCTCCCCAAGTTGGGAAAGGCACGGGTAACACCCACAGGGCCTGGGCCCCTCTGGAGGAGAAACTTCCCCTGGAGGGGGCGGCTTGCTGTTGTAAAAGGCAGCGATTGCCAGTTGATCTGACCCAGGAAGGGTTGTTCTAGGGCAGGAGGAAGACATTGCCAAGAGAACTGATGCCGGAGCCAACACAAATGGGTGAGAGCACTGCCCACTTCTGCTCAAGTGGCCCTTCCGCCTGCCAACTCCCTTCCCACCTCTGCAGCTGTAGCTCGTTGACTTGTCTAAGGCTGGGCAGGCTAGCCCCGCTTCCCAGCATAAGCTATTGTCCAGGCACCGTCGATGGGTCACCACTTAACTGTAACCATCAGCTTCCTGCTAATGCAGCAGCCAAGTCCATGGCTACTTTAGGAAGACATGGTGCAGGGAGCACCTCCTCCCCACATCTGGAATAAGAACCCTCTATCCACTAGGGCCGTGGTCGGCAAACTGCGGCTCGAGAGCCACATGCGGCTCTTTGGACCCTTGAGTGTGGCTCTTCCACAAAATACCATGGCCTGGGGGAGTCTATGTTGAAGAAGTGGCGTTAGAAGAAGTTTTAAGTTGAAAAAATTTTGGCTCTCCAAAGAAACTTCAATCGTTGTCCTGTTGCTATTTGGCTCTGTTGACGAATGACTTTGCCGACCACGGCACTAAGGCATATTCAGAGCCACACAGGTGTCCTGTGAGGTATGATCATCCCCATTTTGCAAATGAGAATTAAGGCTCAGAGAGGTTCAGTAACTAGCACAAGGCAGCCCAGCAAGTAAGTATCAGAGTGGAGATTCCCACCCAAATCGTCAGCTAATAAGGCAGACAGTGCTCTTCGCACTACACCTGCTGGCCCTTTAAGCTATGGGCCAGCATTTCCCAATGCAGACACTATGGAAACTATGGCAGGCCGATTTGTTCTAAACATTAGCATTCTGTCCTGCATCCCAAGTGCCTGTAGCATCCTCCTGTCCTTATAACAATCCAAGTCACCCCACACGTTTCCAACACCCCCCCTGTGGCCTGTTGATGCCAAAGACATCGGTAGTGGAATAAAATAGTTTCATGAAAATAAAATGCTTTATGTGCAATGTGATTTCAAATCCATGTGTATTCCCAAGTTAATCGCTTAAAAAAATTAAATAGACTTCTAACTAGTTGACTTATACCCTACATTTTGTATAATTGGTTGGCCACAAAGCAAAGTACGTTTGGGGAAATCATCTCATTGAAGAAGTTGGGAGATTGCCTCAGCTTCTAGATCAGCGCTTTTATCTAGTGCACCATGGCACACTGCTGCGCTCACCTACCCTCATTCGCTCAGATTAGCTCCTAATCCACCGAGAATATTGAAACAATCCAAAAAGAAACTGCCCTTTCTCCCCTCACCCCCAGGACGCCACCACATGGGTGCTCAAATGCTGGGCCTTCCTCCCCCGCCAACAATGGTCACTTATGAAATGAGCCTCCTGCTCCTGAAACCTGCTCCAGGCCACTCTCTCTAGCCATTGTCTCATCTCTCTCCTGCATCGAGCATTTTTTCCTCTTTATTCAACTTTCTCGTTATATTAAACTTTCTCATTGGCACACAAATATAATTTCTTCCACTAAAAAGCTCCCTTTATCCACATTCCTCTCTATTGCCCTATTTCTCTGCTGTCTTTTCTACAGCAAAATCCTTCACGGTGAAAAAAAATTTGGAGAGCCAAATTTTTTAACTTAAACTTCTTCTAATGCCATTTCTTCAAAATAGACTCGCCCAGGCCGTGGTGTTTTGTAGAAGAGCCGCACTCAAGGGGCCAAAGAGCCGCATGTGGCTTGCAAGCTGCAGTTTGCCGACCACAGCCCTAGTGGATAGAGGTTCTTATTCCAGATGTGGGGAGGAGATGCTCCCTGCACCGTGTCTATGTTCTGTCTCCAATTCCTCCCTCCTCATTCATTCCTCAGCCCACCCCGGTCATCCTTTCTCCCCCACCATCCCTAGGTTCCTAATGATGCAGGAGGCTCTCAAGAAATTCTCCCCTGGTCTGATTTCCCATAGCTTTTCCCCGGTTGATCTGTTCTGGTCTTTTAAACATGTTCCTACCCTGACACCCTCAGTGGGTTTTCCTGCCCTCCCCCTAGGTCTCCTTCATTGGTTCCTCTTCCTCTCTCTGAATTCCATTAGTGTGTCCCATGGTTCAGTCGTCAGACCTTTTCTTTTCTTTCAACCACAGCCACTCCCTAGATGATTTCAATCACTCTCAATGCTTTAACCACTGGTGCTGCTGACTTCCAAATTTATATCTCCTGTCTGAACCACTCTTCCCTTCGTTACAGACTCATAAATCCAACCATCTGAGTGCCATCTCAAACTTCACATCTCCAGGGCTGAATTTCTACTCTCATCACCCCACTCCCCCGTCCCCCCCAACCCCCCCACCCCCCCGAAACTATTCCTTCCAAAGTCTCTCTCCCATCTCCATAAATGACAACGCCAAACTTCCAGCAGGCAGACCAAAAGCCTTGGATTGACCTTGAATTCCATTTAGGCATGGATAAGAGGTAGAATTGGACTTAATGAAGGCCCAGGTTTTGCCACGCTAGTGCCACAGAGGGAGAGGGAGGCAGAGGACAGGATGTCCCCACAGACTCTAGATGAGGAATGTCAGCAAACAGGGCCAGCAGGGCCTTTGCAGCCAGGATTTTGCCTTCCTAAACTGGCTCCTGATGGGTCTTTTTATTATTGCGGGAGAACTGGCTCACAAGGAACACTTCCTCCCACAGGACACTTGAAGGACCGAGCCGAAAGCACAACCACTTGACGTACTGAACACAGGAGCAGCACAACCAGCAGAGGGAAAACTTTGCATTCCAGTTGTCACCTAGAAACTCCTCCCCTGCACTCTTCATCAGTCACTAGGCAAGCATGTGTGAAAGGTGCCAGGGCATCCTCACGTACTCCCTTACAAACCCAAGTTTATTACCACCCACATCTCAAAAAAAGAAAGAAAAAAAATCCCAAAATCCTTATCACCAGATTTATTCAGCATCCCAAAAGTCTTAGATAAACTTCTTCAAGTGCCTCTAACTCCTGTAATTTGAAAAGGGATGTTTTCGGAGGATCTAAGATGGAGGCAGAGTAGGTAGAAGATACGCTCACCTCCTTCCACGACCGAACTGGAATGACAACTAAATTATAGAACAAATCACCCTGAATAGCCAACTGAAGACTTGCTAAGAGGAGTCTTATAGCCAAGGATTTACAGAGGAAGTTATATGGAGTCTGGTAGGAAGGGTGAAGATGCCACAAGGGCTGGCTCCACACCCACAAGTGGTGGCTGAAGTTCCAGAGGAAAATCTCAGCTGCAGGTTCACCCTAAGGGAGTCTCAACCCCAAGCTGAGCTCCCCATCCCACAGCACCAGGGCCAGGAAAAGGCACCCACACGAAATCGGGCTGTGTAAATCAGCAGGAATTCGGGGGGCCGGGGGGGGGGGGGGGGGGTTCTGCTAGAGACACAGGCACCTTCTTAAAGGGCCAATCCACAAAATTTTATTGATAACCACTCACCCTGGGTTCTGGTGGGGGGAGGACTAACAGCACTAGAGTCCTATGAAGAGAGTCTGGAGTTTGTGGCTCTGAGGAGAGAGCTGAAGAGACAGCTACCAGGATACTGGCCACTTTTAGCCATTATGTTGCTTGCTCCCTCTAATACCCTCATTCTCAACCTTTCTAATGCCCTGACCCACGGGTTGAGAACCGCTGCTGTAGAGCCTAAAACCACCGGAAAACACAGATATTTACATCACGATTAACAGTAGCAAAATTACAGTTATGAAGTAGCAATGAAAAATAATTTTATGGTTGGGGGTCACCACAACGTGAAGAACTGTATTAAAGGGTCTCAGCATTACAAAGGTTGAGAACCACTGCTCTAAGGGGAGTTGAGGTCAGTTCTTTTTTTCTTTTCTTTTTTAATATATTTTTATTGATTTTTTTACAGAGAGGAAGAGAGAGGGATAGAGAGTTAGAAACATCCATGAGAGAGAATCATCGATCAGCTGCCTCTTGCACACCCCCTACTGGGGATGCGCCCGCAACCAACGTACATGCCCTTGACCGGAATCGAACCTGGGACCCTTCAGTTTCGGCTTGAGGCTAGTTCTTATTTGTTTCAAAGACCTGCTGGCCCTCCGGTGCTGACCCTCCGGTGCTGATTGAATTTCTAGCTCCATGGTTTGAGACCATGGGCCAGGGGCAGGTCTGCATCAGCTCTCTCACCACCCTCTCTCTGATGTGTCTTTCCAGTATTCGTTTTCCTGTGTTGGGCAGGAAGGAGGGAGCAGGAAAGTCACCTTCTAATGAGAGCGCACTCAAAGAATATTCAGTGAGGTTATTCACCGAGCCGTTCCTTTACAAGCTGCCCAACATCTTCCAGCCCTGTGGAGAGGGCTGGAGACGTCGGTGCACACGGGATGTTCCCGTGCTGTACAAAAGCACATGCGCAGAAAGATGATGCAGAGCTGCCGGCAATGAAGGAGCATTCCAGGGAGAGAACACACTTCGTGTGCAAACAGGTTTGGGGAGTGCTAGTTCCTAAGAAGTCCAACTTTTTCCTCTACACCTCAGGACCCTGGGGTGTCTTTCATATGTCAATATGTGACGCTCCAGGATAAATATCAGTGGCAATCTCTCTTCCTATCAGCAAACACCTTACTGGCACCAGGTGTCCCTCCTTTTCTGTTGAAGGGCATTTTGAATTCCCAATGGGTTTCCGTTTCACTTTATGCTTTCTCAGAGACTATGCTTGTCATGTTCAGGATTAGTAACGTCCATAGAGATTCTAGCCAAAACAAACAAACAACAACAACAACAACAAAAAACACACAAATCTAAGTGAATTAATGCTGACCCACTCCCCCCAAAAATAGAGGAGGGGAGAGGGAGAGGTCCAATCACATATTATAGCCCTCAAAACCCCAAAGTCACAACTTCACGGGAGTCCCCCAGAGACGGGGACAAAGGTGAGGTGAGCCTGACCCTCCCTCGGGCCTGCCCGCCTCCTTCGGAGGGTTCTGGAAGTAGGTCTGGGGAGGGTTTGTCCAAGGTCTGAGCCGTGGGCTCCTAGACAAGAGGGATTTGAGGAAAACATCAGAACGCCCCTGTGACGAAAGCCCCTTTTCAGGGGAAGCTTTGCAGAACATTCAACACGGGCCGCACGGATTCGAATGGGGCCGCACAGCGGGAGAGAACTGAGCGGCCTTTGAGTCTGTTTTGTGCGGTTTTTTTCCCCCTTGTTATACTTGAAACATCTTCTTCCACTTGGGGCCTTGTGTTTGAGGTTTGGCAAGGAGGTGGCATTTCCTTAAAAGGTAAATTAAATACATATTTGGGTGGCGATGGCTCAGGTAGTCCGTGCTCCCGGAGGAAACGAAAGGCTTTGAAAGGAATGCTCGCCTCGTTCAGTATAAATAATGTTGATTTGTTTATGTCTTAACCCCGTTTGGTGATTAATGAGCAGAAATCTATCTTCTGAGGCTGGGAGCACACTGGCTCCTTTGGAGCGGGCCGCGCCGGGGAAGGCGGGATGAAAAGAAGGGAGCGACACAGCGACGCCGATGAAATGCAGTGTTCTTAACTCAATTAATCTGCCGTTCGGACGGCCTGGCTGCTCCCAGGAAAGCATCAGCTCTTTCCTTGCTATTTTTTTTTTTAATTGATTGTCCTCATCCCCCCATTATCATCCCAAACCCCTCCCCACATATGCTCCCGACCCCTCTGTTGTCTGTGGCCACGGGCCAGGCCCATATACATGCACACAAGGCCTTTGTTAATCTCTTCCCCTTACTCCCCACCCTCCCCTACTTTCTCTCTGAGGTTAGAGAGTCTGATCGCTGCTTCTCTGTCTCTGGGTCTGTTTTTGTTCATCAGTTTATGCTGTTCATTATTTCCTCTAGATGTGTGAGATCATGTGATCCAGGAAATACCCTTGTAAGAACCGAAACTGAGACCAGCCATAATGGTTATGCTGAGAGGCAAATGAATCAGTCTGTAGTGAGTTCCTTTCTGGGCCAACAGTTCTTTTGAGTCCCAATTTCAATGTCAAAGAGTTCCTTATGTGTACATGTCATTTCCTTGCTATTTTTCTTTCTTTTCCTGCTTACAAGTCATGCCTCCTGGAAATGTAAAATTACCTCTTGGTGTTTAAAAAAGAGCAATGATATCACTTTGTTTGAACATGGCACATGGGTGATGGAAGGTGTGGGGATCCGTCAAGGCTGCTGGGTCTGGTGAAAGCCATGTTTCTGTCTCCTCTTCGTGACTCTAGGTGTGGAGGGGGTGAGAAAAGCCACCTCACCCCCTAGGGCAGTGGTCGGCAAACTCATTCATCCACAGAGCCACATATCAACAGCACAACGATTGAAGTTTCTTTGGAGAGCCACATGTTTTAAACTTAAACTTCTTCTAACACCGCTTCTTCAACATAGACTGGCCCAGGCCGTGGTATTTTGTGGAAGAGCCACACTCAAGGGGCCAAAGAGCTGCATGTGGCTCTCGAGCCACAGTTTGCCGACCAAAGCCCTAGAGCCACTATACAGAACAAATGGAACCATGAATGAAAAGTGCTTTAGAGATGGCAAAGCATGTCGCGGTTGTAGAGAGAGAGGAAGGAAGCCGAGGTTACATGGCGCCTCTACTGAGCGCTCTACTCCCATCTTGCCATCCTCACCCCCTATGGCAGCCAAATCAGATCACGTGATTCTTAGCTTTACATGCTTCCCCGTGGCAATTAGAACACAGTAGTTCCCCTGAGCCACAGAAATGCCTTCCAAGACGCCCCCAGTGGATGCCTGAAAGCACAGATAGTACTGAACCTTACATGTACTGTTTTCTCCTATACACACATGCCTATGATGAAGTTTAATTTGTAAAGTAAGCACAATAAGGGATTAACAACAACTGGTAATAAAATAGAATGATTATGGCTATATACTGCACTAACAGTGACGTGAATGCTTGCTCGCTCTCTCTCTCTCTCTCTCATAATTGATCCGATAACCTGCACGGCTACTAAGTGACTAACGGGGGAGGAGCACATACAACACAGATGCAGTGGACAAAGTGGTGATACACGGACAGGACAGGACAGAGCAGAACGTCAAGGGATTCCATCATGCTACTTGGAAAGACATGGCAATTTGAAACTTATGAGTTGTTTTATTGCTGGAATTTTCCATTAATATTTTCTGATTGTGATTGACCAAGAGTAACTGCACCTGCATAAATCAAAACCACAGACAAGGGGGATCACCACAGTGGCCATTTCCAAATTCTGAAATGGCCTATGAGGTACTGCCCGATTCGGATTCAGATTCGATTCCCCATCCTCCCCCTCCCCTCCTCCTTCCTCTCTCCCTCTCCCTCCCCCTCCTCCTCTTCCTCTTCCCCCTCCTCCTCCAGGGGCCGCACCCACCACTCTGTCCCTCCCTCTCGGCTTTAGCACAGGAGTCTTCCTTTGGCTCTTGGGCCTAATCAGCTTCTTTCTGTCCCAGGGCCCTTGCACAAGTCATTTCCTCTTTACAGAGGCTCTTCCTCCTTTTTTTTTTTTTTTTTAATCTAGCCGATCTCCCTCCCCCTACCCCCGCCCTTTTTGATGAGTTTATGGCCTGACACTGGGTTAACAGGATTATACAGGTTTCAGGTGCTCCGCGCCATAGCACATCATCTAGACACTGTATTGAGCTTTCACCACCCCAGCTCAGGTCTCCTTCCATCACCATTTATCCTGCCTATATCCTCCTCACCACCCACCTACCTCCCCCACCAATCACCACTCTGATCCATGAGGTTTTCTCTCTTTTTTTTTTCCTTTTTGCCCAATCCCTCCACCCTCCTCCACCCAGACCCCCAACACTCCTCCTGACAGCTGCCAGCCTGCTCTCTATCTACGAGTCTGTCTCTATTTTGCTTGTTAGTTCAATTTGTTCATTAGCAATCCGAGTGCCCATCTGAAGATGAGTGGATGAGAAAGCTGTGGGACATTGACATGTGGAATACCACTCAGCCATAAAGAGAAGGCAACTGCACCCTTTGTGACTGCATGGACGGACCCGGGAGCATTGATGCTAAGCGAAATAAGCCAGTTAGAGAAAGCCAAGCACCCTATGACGTCACTCACTGGTGGCCAATCTTTTCCATCCTTTTCAGTTTACATGTCGTTTCCTTCTTCTCAGCCAGGACTGCCATCTTGGCCAGATACCTGCACAACACACACCTCCAGGGGGCGCCGGTTTGCACAGCGGGACACGGTGCCCCTGTTCTTAGTCTGCGCTGTGGCTCCCATGGCACTAGACTTGACTTCACGCACTTCTTCACAGCAGTTCCCACACTTACACAATCATGTACTTGTTGAGTGTTCATCTTCTCTACTAAAGCATCCGGGAAGGAACGTCCCTCCTCCCCCCACCCCCCCTGCGGCCCTCAGCTCCTACAGCAGTGCCTGCAAACAACAAGCACTCGACACCTGTATCAGGGCTGACTGTCTGTGATGCACAGACGAACACACATCATGCTGTCCCCACCTCCTGTCGCCCGTAACCAACAGCATGGGGGTCTGACAAATGTCTCCGCAGCTGCTCCCTGTCCCTCCCCATCCCCGCTGCCAGCGTGGACCATGTATGCCGCGGGCCGGGTTCAGAGGACCCTCAGGGGGAAGGCCACCATGCCCCCTGGGGGCTGAGCCTGCTTCTGCTGCTGGGGGACACACCCCTGCCTGCTGGGAGTATTTACTTCTCTCCCCACAAACGGGTGATCCCCAGGAAACATCTATGAGATGCAGATCCTGCACTCCTGAAGATGGGGATTGTCCTCCTGCCTATCCCAGGCTGGCTAGCCATTACTGACAAGAGAGTGTCCACTGCACCGTCCTTCAGAGGAAAGGAGGCTGACGCCACAGCAGGGGACACCGCCCCGCCCCGGGGGAACACCACGCCGCAGTTGGAGAGCACCGAGGTTCTGGGCACTCCCGGTCTGAACCGGCAGGACCCCCGCGGGCCCTCGAACAGCGCCCTCCCGCTATGAGGGAGCCACAGGCGCGGCAGTCTTGGCCGCGTCCATCCGCCTCCAGGAACACTGGCTCTGCTGCCCGTCACTTGCCTTCAAGTGCCAGAGCCTGTCGGCCACACGGAGGGCTCGCCATACTTTGGAAAACCATCAACTTTCAGACCATCTACTGCCCAGCAGTTCTGCAGAAAAGCCGACACGTGTAAGCCAGTCTACACAAGTACCTTCAGCAGCTGCAGGCCGTCCGCAGAGGGGCACGTGGGCCGGACAGGGCGAGCTGGGCATCGCTGGCCAGTGCGGGGACCGCAGCTCCAGGCGGGAAGAGGGAGACGTCCAGAAGGCTCCTGTTTATAAAGTCGAAAAGCAAACCGTGTTGAACTTCAGCGCACATGTTGGTGATAAGACTTGGTTTTAAAAAAACACACACAAAAATGATTTTTTTTTCTTTTTTTTTTAAATTGGCAAGCAATTAAATTCAGTAAAGAGGGCAGAGCCAGAGGCAGGGAGGGGGGCGGGGAGACAAGGCCATGTGCAGGTTGCGGGCTGCTGGACGTACCTGGGCTCCCTCAGAGGGGACCCGCCTCGCTCCCAGTGTCCGAGGCCGGAGCGGGGAGCGCTCTCAGGGCCGGGCGCCCCCTCCTCAGACAGGCAATGTGTGGGCTCCCCAGGGCGCCGAGACGTGTGCCCTGAACATGAGGGCCTGGGCCACGCCCGCCCGGGTCCCAGCGGGACACAGACTCTGTGCCCGGGGACAGGGGCCGCAGTCCTGTCCTCCGCACAGCCTTCCCAAGGCCCAGGCCCTCTCGTCTCCTTCCCTGAAAGGCCTGAAGGAAGCGCTTGTGCCACGATACTTGTTCCTGCGAATGCCGGGCCAGGTGGGGCCGGGGGTGGTCCCGGCAGCGCTGGCCGCACCCTCTTTAAGGCCGAGGCCAGTCTCCACGCCCTTGACCACCGTCTTCACCTGCGTCAGACCCCGCAGGTGGGGCTCTCCCCGGGGCAGCTGTGCCGGCTTCTGTCATCATCTTCCCTGGCATTCACCTTCCACCTGAAGCTGAGCCCCGGCCACCACCGTTGCTGTCCTTTAAAAAAAATAAAAGTAAACAAGGAATGTGTTTAGAAGGGTCAAGAAGACTCTAAAAGGAGAAAGAGAAGCCTCCCCTTTCGGGAAAGGCAGCCACGGGGACGGGTTTGACACATTCCTCCGAGAAGTGTTTGGGTAACTACTAGCACATTTATTTATTTTTTTTAAATAAAACTTTATCCCCTGGCAAATAAAGAGATAAATACATAAATAAATATGTAAATAAATAAATATAAAATGCAATGTCTCGTATCCTTGCTAGAATATTTTGAAATTAAGCAAAGCACTTCAGTTAGGAACGGGAGACGGAGCCCTCTCTGCTCTTCATGATGTTGAGATAACCCCACGAGCAAACCAGCACTATTGCTCGGTGAGCCCTCCTTCCTTCATTGGCTCAAATCTTCGTCCAGCTGAAACTGGTTTGGCTCAGTGGAAAGAGGGTCAACCTGCAGACTGAAAGGTCCCAGGTTCGATTCCGGTCAAGGGCATGTACCTTGGTTGCGGGCACATCCCCAGTAGGGGGTGTGCAAGAGGCAGCTGATGGATGTAACTTTCCCATTGATGTTTCTAACTCTCTATTCCTCTCTCTTCCTCTCTAAAAAAATCTGTAATAAGATTTTTTTTTTTTTTTTTAAATCTCCGTCCAGCGCCTTCTCCTCGCCAGGGGCGGTGTTGTGCGTTGGAAAGTGTTTCCTGCTCTTGAGAACCTCACCTGCTAGTGCAGGGGGTTCACGGGAAGAGAGGGATCCAACATGGCAGCCGAGGGAAGTCTGCTCTGATGGAGGATGAACAGTGTCCATGGCAGCACAGGGGAGAAGAGGGGGCCAGGAGACGCTTTCCCAGGGATGCTTCTTGCAAGGCCGCCTCAGGGCTGGCAGGATGCAGAGAAACATCTGCCCGGGAGGGGGAGGGGCTGGCTTTGAGCAGCTATTCCTGGGCGGTAGACGCCAATTAGATCCCTCCTGCTTTTAGTTATCTGTCATCCGCCCAGAAAGAGGCACACGCGGGTAGCAGTTGGCCGAGCACCAGCCCCCCATCCCCACCCCCCATCCCGGGACCAGGCCCTCCCAGGCGGGCTTGTGCTTGGACGCCTGTGGGCAGCCCTGTGACTCGGAATCCTCCTTGCATGTGCGGGGTGTGGTAGGGGGCGCCTTGCCCGGCTCATTTTCCTCAATGTTTGTACACTTGTGTATTTCGGATGAAATGTCTTTCTTGGGTTTCCGAAAATGTCCTTCTTTATTCAAGGTACAAGAAGCCTCTATAAGCCCTTTTTCATTCCCCCCCTCCCCCACAAGGCTGGGATTTTGAACCCCCGCAGTCCAGAGTGTGGTCTTCAGACCTAAACCAGGAAAAGAAGAGAACGATTGAGTTAGACCCAATTCCCATCTCTGAGCCTTGGGCTTTCACAGGACTAGCAGCTACACTGTGGAGGGTCGGGGGCTGCTGGGGACCCTGAGCTTGAGCTGGAAGCAGGGTCCTGCTGTCATCATCACACCTGGTCAGAGTCGGGGCTAAAGCTCCATGGAGGTTTGTGTGTGGGTTTGTGTGTGTGTGTGTGTGTGTGTGTGTGTGGTGTGTGTTTTTTAGTGGGGAAGGGGGTGCTGGATATGTCAGGAAATATATTTTTTAAATATTTTTTTAATGATTTCAGAGAGAGAGGGAGAGGGAGAGAGAGATAGAAACACCAACAATGATAGAGAATAATCTATCGGCTACCTCCTGCACACCCCACACTGGGGACCAAGCCCACAACCCATGCATGTGCCCTGACTGGGAATGGAACCATGACTTCCTGGTTCATAGATTGATGCTCAACTACTAAGCCACACTGGTTGGTCCAAGGAAATCCTATATAATAAAAGCCTAATACACTAAGTGTCTGATGTTCATTTGACCGTCCGACCAGTCGCTATGACATGCACAGACCACCAGGGGGCAGACACTCCTACTGGTAGGTTAGCTTGCTGCTGGGGTCTGGTCAATCAGGACTGGGCGAAACAGGCCAGACACACCCTGGAGCCCTCCCGCGGACCCTCCCCAGCCCAGATCTTGTACTGGTGGAGTCCCTCAGCTGGCCGCACCCTCTCTGAATCCTCAGACTCTGCAGATACATGGGGCTGAAAGTAAAGACAAAGAGGATGGGAGCAGAAGAGGTGAGGACTAAGGTGAAGGTGGCCCAGAAGCCTCTGAAGCAGAGTCTGTGACACTGTCATGAGTCATTTTTGATGCTACCGTGTTATTCCCTTCATCTTCCCAAACCCTCAGGAAATTCACCTATACTCCAGACGACCTGTGTGAGAGGAGTGATGGGGGAAGAGGAAGAAAATGACCGAGTCGCACATTTTGGATTAAACAACCCAAATGGTGTGGCGAGACAATGGCTAAACCGAGTGATTTAGTGGAAGCCAGCGCTCGCAAACTAAGGTGACCACAAGGCTGTGAGCTGCTTAAAAAATCCCCACGAGAAAGCAGTCAGATGGTCCACGCTCTGCAGATCGAGGTTCTGAGCCATCTCCTCTAGCCCTCCAGGGGCAAAGAGAGCCCAGCTAACATCTAGATTTTGTACTTTTATTATCTCCTTGGATCGTACAAAATACAGAGATCATTATCCTCACCTCCCAGAGGAAAAGGCTCAGAGAGGATACGTCATTTCCCGAAGCCCCACACTTACTAAATAACAAATCTAGAATTTGAACCCAAGTCTTCAGCTGCCCTTCGCTGACTGCTTTGTTTTGGATCGTCATAGATGCGCACAGAAAGGTGCAAAGCCAGTCCAGAGTAGCCCTGCTTCCCAGCTTGTGCTCCCCCTCACGTTCCCCCCAGCACCATGAACCAGGGACCAGGAACCGAACTGCAGCCCTGGGAGTTCTGTGCTAGAGCAGGCCTCTTAGGTTTAAGATCGTCACGGACGGGATCTCTGGATGGAATCAGAACCAGCAGAAGAGTTCAGCCTGAAGAAGTTCAAGTCCTTGGACAATGGCACAGCCCTGGCTGCATATTTGAATCACCTGGAGGGCTCTTTAAAAATACCAGTGCCCGCCCTAGCTGGTGTGGCTCAGTGGATAGAGCATCGGCCTGCAGACTGTAGGGTCCCAGGTTCGATTCCAGTCAAAGACACATGCCCAGGTTGCAGGCTCAATCCCCAGTAGAGACATGCAGGAGGCAGCCAATCAGTGATTCTCTCTCATCATTGACTTTTTTCTCTCTCTCCCCATCTCCCTTCCTCTCTGCAATATATGTATATATACATACACAGTGCCAGCCCCATGCTTGCAGATTCTAATCTAATCAGTAAAGTCTGAGGCTTAAGCATCCATATTTCTCCAAGCGTCTCGGGGTCTCTGATAATGCACCGAGGATTGAGAATGACTGCTCTAATACCACGCCACAGGTATTGACAGCTGGGAAGTGATCCCACCCTCTCCCCAAGCCTGGTGTCCAGCTACCCTAGAGGAGCCTGGGACTGGAGAGGAGGGGAGGGGAGGAACCAGCAGGGCTGCTTTCTCAGCCCTGTGGACTGCAGAGCTTTGCGGTCCTGCCACTCAAAGCTGTGGCTCCCTTTCCGAAACAGTCAATCAGCTCCAGGCACATCAGAGGCCATTATCATTCCTCTGGCACCGGCTTTGTTTTCCAATACATCTGAAGGAAGCAGGCCCACTGATCTCCAGAACGCGTTCCCGGAAAGCCCGTCGCCTGCTGTGCAGGGGTCACTGGTCAACCATTTGCATCCATCACACCTTGTAGGAAGCGGGGAGGGGTTGGCTGGCTTTGTCTCCCTGGCGCTGGGGAAGCAGCTTTCTTCTTAAGCCTCACACAATAAATCGCATTAAACCCTTTCAACAGGGTTTCCATGGCTATGTGAAAGCAAAAATCACACAGTAATTGTCTTAAATAATACAGCAAGGCGAGCCGGGAAATACATCTTAATTTTTGTCATCCGCGTGGCGTTTCTGTATGTACGGAAATGTTCCCGAGGCAGAAGCACGGTTCCCGCGTTCGCGGGGAGCCGCTTTGCGAATGCAGTGCAAGGTCAAACATAGACCGGAGTAAACAAACCTACCGCTTCCCTCGGCCCCTGCTCTGGCCACGTGAGCCCCAGGGTCGGTTTAAGTAAGTGGGAATTCAGGTGGCGGGTATCTCTCCGCTACCTGAATGCCAAAGCCCACGCTCTCACTGCATAGCCTGCTCCCCAGACCTCCCCAGGAGAGCTGGGGTATTTACCCTAGGGGGGCACCTGGTAACATCCCCAAATATCAAGGTGTCCCCTGGTCCTTGGCCCAATCTCCACTCCGCAATGTCATGGATAACAGTGTGCAAAACTGACCACTAGGTTTAAAACTTGGACTGGGTTCAAGTCCAAGCCCCAGCAGCCAGGCGGTTGTAAGTTGTTGCCTCAACTCCGAGGTTCATTTCTTCATCTGTAAATTGCGGGTAATGCGACATGCTGGAGGTTCTGAGTTGCACATGAGCTCATGCATGGAAGGTGCTTATCCTAGTACCGGACACAGCATCAGCACTCCATGAATGTTACTCGCTTTTTTATGACGATGATGGTTATCGTCCTTTGTCCACAGTGAAGTCCCCCCTCATGCTAAGGTGATTCTGGGAGCTGCTGTCTGCCTGGGTGACATCCAGGAAAAAGCCAGCAGTTACTACTGAGTACCGTCCGGATGTCAGAGAGCTTGCTGGGCGCCAAGAAATAAAGAAAGGAGGTCTGGTTCCTGCCCCCAGAGGTTTCTGGCACCAGCACTGCTTCCCTCGCCACCTCGTGATAATGAACATGGCCCTGGGACTGTGCGTGGCCATGGCTGCTGGCCCCACCTTGTGTTACAACTCCAGGGAGAAACCCATTCCTGGCTCAGGCTAGACAATCGGTTAAGAAGGAAGAAGGGACTTGCATACCATCACTGTCAGAAGCATCAACTCGGGTTCCTACACCACGTAGGCTACTCCATTTCCAAATAGGGAAGCAAGCAAGACCCTCAGCCAAGTCCCAAAGAGAGTCCGGGGGTCATCTTCACCCTGGGCCTCGTCCTTGGACCACAGCCGACGTCGCTGAGAACCTCGTGTGGGTGGGCGATGGGGGCGAAGAGGGACGGAGGCATAGTTTCCCCAAGTCTGTCTGAGGTCACATGGCAGACGAGCCAACGTTGGAAGGAAAGGGACATTGGCTCCCATCACAGTCTGCCATTTTGAACTCTGTGGGAGTTGTTTTAGCTTTTTAATCTTTTTTTTTTTTTTTTTTTAAAGAACAACAAATAGTCATAGCATACGTGAAGAAAGAGATTTGCCCACACAGAAGTCACTGCGGGAGCCAAAACCAAGACATAGCTGAGATGCTTTGCTTTGTTTCTGGGCCTGAGAGGGACGCCCCTTTCTGCAGGTCCCATGGGGAGCGGACCCACCGGGTTCCAGGACAGAGCCTCTGCCCGGGCCAGTCTGTGGTCCCCAGGAAGCCAGGGGGCTTGACCTTCTGTGCCTCTGGTTGGTTTGTGGCCTCTGCCTGCAGTTCACTCTGCGTCAGTCATGAGCCTGGCCTTTTGCTCAAAGAGTTCATGCCCGAATCACTTTTCTTTCTAAACTTTTGTCAAGAGGTAGAGCAGATTTGGTGCCATGATTGGGGCCTCTCTTCGGAGCACTCACATCCCCTCTACTCTGGCGTTTACCCTCTGGTTATACTCCCTACTTCTCTGTCTCCTCCACGGAATGATGAGCCCTTGGAGTGGGACTGTCTCTTACAGAGTATGGGTCTCCAGAGCATAGCACAGATTCTGGTACCTTGACGTGTGCAATACATAGTTGTCGAGTGAGTGAATGCCTACATGAATGACAACACATCAGTGTAAAGATGCATTGACTGCCAGTATGATGTTCCTTTATATCTCTCTGCAGAGTTCTAGCTCCTTTAAGCTTACCCTCAACCACTCAGAAATTCCAGCACTCTCCCAATCCTCTCCCTACCCATTCCTCTACCCACCCCCCAACTCCCCACCACACACACACACACACACACACACACACACACACACACTGGGCAATAGCATCACCCTAGACCTCCAGGGGACTTGAGAGCCTTCCTCCTCTTCTCTACGCTAGAAAGCCCCCAGACCTCACCGTGACAAGGACCAGGTCTGCTCTACCACTCATTGTGCCCTTTCTTGACCAGGCCTGCCACCCAAGGGATTGGAACAGCCACATTTTCAAGTGCCAGGTGGTTACATTCCTTCTGACCCTAGAATTTTTTTGAAATTTTTCTTCAGTAACTCAAAATCCCCTCTTGGTTGTGGAATAAATAAAAAATGCTAATGGGCCGAAACCAGTTTGGCTCAGTCAATAGAGCATCAGCCTGCGGACTGAAAGGTCCCAGGTTCAATTCCGGTCAAGGGCATGTACCTTGGTTGCGGGCACATACTGGCGGTGGGGGGTGTGCAGAAGGCAGCTGATTGATGTTTCTCTCCCATCGATGTCTCTGGCTCTCTATCCCTCTCCCTTCCTCTCTGTAAAAAAAATCAATAAAATGTGTTTAAAATATATATATTTTTTTTATATACCATTAGTATATATATATATACACTAGTATATATATACCATTAGTATATATACTAATATATATATATACCATATATATATATATATATATATATATATATATATATATACTAATGGTATAATCTTACTCTTAGGTTGTTAGTAAAAAAGACCAAAAGACCAAACTCTTAAATTAAGTTTTCCTACATGCCTCAAGCTCTTCATATGCCTTTTACAAAAAAAAGCAGATGACTCACACTGACATACTAACCATGGTAGCTACGCATTGTCCCATTCACTGAGCCTCTCACTGCGCTTGTTACTTCTCACACATTATCTCTTTTAATCCCCAAAGCAAACCCATTAAATATAGTATGACTCCCGCTTTACAGATGAGGGAAATAAAGCTCAGATATTTTAGGTGAATTGAGCACAGTCACATCCCTAATAACTGAGGAACTTGCTATTTGAAACCATGACTCCTGCCCTCTAAAGTTTCATCACGTCTGGTTATAGCAAACCATTGAAAACATCTGCAGTGGAGTAGATAAGCAGCAGACAGAATATCTTCCCAGCACCCACCCTCCCTTGATGGCCTCCCTTCGTCCCTTGTAGCCAACTCAGAGGGCAAGTCCACAGCTTACAGAGGTGCTCAGAAATGGCCACTCGACAGCGCTTTGTTCATTTTCAGGCCAACTTTGTCACTTTTATGCATATGGCACAGATCTCTGATGTCTTCACCGAGGGGATGTGCTCAAGCTAGCCTCCAAGTTTTTATTTCAAAAACAAAGTCTGGCTCTACTAGCAACCACTCCTGTGACCGCCATCCGGCTTTGCCTTGCCTCCTCGGGAAGGGAGAGGAGGGACACCTACAGGAGACCCACTTGGTGACATACACTTCCGCATGCCCTCAGGGCAGCGGCTGCTGGCTGTCCCCAGCATCTGTTCTTTCCCCACCACCTCAGTCAGGGCACCTGGGTTTTTATTTGCCGAGGGTCACGAGAGAAAAGACAGGACTCTTAACTAAATTCGAATTCTAGATAAACAATGACATTTTTCTTATCAAAAGTATGTCTCCACTATGGAATGGGACATACTAAAAAACGATGGTTTTTCCAAAACGACAGTTTGACCGGGTATCCTGTATCTGTTGTTGTTTTTTGTGGTTACATCCAGCACTGGACTGCCCTGAATGAAGATGGAATTTCTCCGGTTCCCCTGAAGTTAGGTGAGACCACGTGACAAAATTCTGGCCAAAGAATTTTGTAAATGAACCTATTTTTTAAAGGAAGTGGTGTCCCCTCTCTCTCTGCCTCCTGCCTGCCTGCTGGAATGGGGAGCTCCGGCCGCCATTCTGGACTGTGAAGTGACTGACCTTGGGAATGAAAGCCACGTGTGAGAGAGCTGCAGGCCGGAAGGAGCCTGGTACCTGGTCTAGAGAGGATAATCATGAGCTAAACTTCAATCTTATTTGAGCCATGACTTGTTTTCTCTTCTTTTTGCTGCTTGTATGTCATCTAATTTTCAATCAACCTTGAAATAAGGTGTATTGTCCACATTTAGTCAATAGAATCCTGAGAGTGAGAGAAGTTAAGTAGCTCGTGCAGAGGTGACCACGTGGTAATTGTTGAGCTAATTTTTGGAAACCCAGTCTATCTGAAGGTTTCCGCAGACTGTTATTTTTCTATACTGATAGATCCTCCCTTCCCCCAACTGATGTACGGAGTATGACGTAACCTGCACCTGCAGCACAGACATTCCTGAGCACCTAACCAGGCACCTTCTATGGACTGTACATTGAACCACCAATCAGCACGTGCCAAATACCCTAAGCCCTCGATTCCTAAGTCCCTAATCATGTGCCTTATCTGAAACCACCAATCAGCATGTGCCAAATACCCTAAGCCCTAGATTCCTAAGTACCTAAGTGCCTAATCATGTGCCTTATATGAAACCACCAATCAGCGCGTGCTGAGTACCCTAAGCCCCATCCCTTCCCACTCCTCCCCTCAAAAGGCATGTTCTCCTCTGCACATGTTGCTGTTCTTCCCTTGTGAGACAGCCCGAAAGGGTCCCTCTCCTCTGAGAAAGCCTGTCGTCCTGGTTTTTGGCCCTCTGTCTCATTCTTTCATATATCACAACACCTCTCAGGGTGAGAATGTTTATCAAATTCCCAAGTTTTTGTAAAATAATATCAATTTTGCTTTGCATGTGTGGCATCTAAAACATTTAGCTGTCTCCCTCATCACAAATACAGAATATGGAGTTTTCTGACATCTGTTAGTGTTAGATGGTCCAGACCTCCATCCTGATATTTAATATTTGAGAGAACTTCACCAAAGGACACTGTTATGTATTTATTTCCTTTTGGGTCTCTAAAGAAATATGGCTGATCTGTATTTCAATAGTTCCCTACAAATGTCTAACCTGAGTTATGGTTCAGCAGGAAGTCTTCAGCTTTTAGAGAGAATCGGTATGAAAAGGTCTGTTTGAAGAATGTGTCTGTCTCTGTTGAAACACATTGTATTGCTTTCTGTTCCTTGTAAAACATAATTGTCATGCAATAAATTTCACCTAGGATTTAGTAGCAGAAGAAATGTTTAAAGACATATATTCCGATGCAATTCTATGGGGTTTTCTTTGCTTGTTTTATTTTGTTTTGTTTTGCCCAACATTAAGAGAATAAGAAAGCTTAACAATTACTATTTTGCTCTAGAGCTAAGTCTCACATTCATTTGAAAGTCATTCATTCAACCATCCAACTACTAAAATAATTATTTCTGGTTTTCTTCTGTGTCTATTTTCTTTTTCCTGTCTCTCTAATATTTTCTTTCTGATTTCTAATTACCCAATTTAGGTCCTATTTCTATTATCATCCATCACCTCAAATTTACCTTCATTTATGTAACCAATGTTTACTCATTGTCTCCAAGCACTTTCCTGGAAGGAGATGGGCTACAGGCTATAAATTCCTCACTGGGTCGTTGGCTTGTAACTCAGGATCACTACTTTCTTTTGAAAGGGGCTCACACACCTCTACCAAATAACCGATTCCAGGATTTAGGTGAGGTTCCATGGGAAACCCACTATGTCCCAAACTTCCAGCAGGCTTTTTTTTTTTTTTTTCCTATTTTGAAAATGGAGATCTTAGCCCTATCACTCCAGAAGACCTGAGGCAGCTACACATTTCAGTCACATTAATAGGACCAACCCCAGAGAGCACTGCAGACAGGGCAGCATTGACTAGTAAACGTCAGCCTTCCCTTTCATTCTCTTCACCAGGGACCCTTCTCTGGGTTCCCAAACACTCCGTACTCTGGATCTCCTTCTCACCCACTTCCAGGTACCAACGTCCTTCTCAAAGGACCTCACACACATTATTCCTACCTCTTCCTGAACACCGCCCTTTTCTCTCCCTGGGGACAATGGAATCTCAGCCCTTATAGCAAATTAGGGTACAAAGGCTTTTTCCTCATGAAAGGAAATGAAGATACTAGTGAACGGGTCAAAAAAAGTGAGAAGCAAGTCCTGAGGGAGCAAGTAAGAAACTGAGGCCTTCCCAGTGTCTGAAATCAGCCCAGGGATGGGGAGTCTTGGATGCCTGCGTTGTCCTGCCCAAGGATGTGCCTAGCAGGTTCACGTCTCCATGGTGATGCAGCTGGTTTAGCAAATATTACTAAGCTCTCAGAGAGGAGAAAAAAAAAAAAAAGAAAAAGAAAAAGAAAAACCACCCAGCAGACAAATTGAAAGTCTTTCTGCTAGGCCAGGGAGGTGAGATTGGAAATTTTATTGTTGACTCTCCCATCCCGAGAAACGGTCGACCCCATCTTCACGGGGCACCTGCATGTGGGGCCGATTGAAGCTGAAAGTAAAGACCAGCCACAGTCTGCATTCCGGAAGCATGCTCCTGGTGGCCAGGCCTCCCAGGAACCCGCACGGCCTCTCCACGAATTATCTGTCCTCGCTGCGCTGCCCCTCGGCCCACACTCTCTCCCCAGCAGGTGGTCCCCCGCCCCAGGCTGCCCCCTCCCGGCCTCACCTGGGCAACCCACCTGCAGCAACACATACGGTTTCCAAAGCACAACCCCGCGCCCTGTGAGGAAGGTTTATACACTCCGCCTGGCTGTTGAGAACAAGCTCAGGACGATTTACTGACTGACTGCAGGTGGAAAATGGCCGAGTTGGGAGTCTGAGGCCACAGCTTTAACTCGCAGACAAGAGTGATTTTCCATTTTCTTCAAGCAGGCTGGCCCCTCTCAGGAGCCTGGCTGGCCCATCCTTGTCTTGCCCTCCCTCCCCTCCCCTTTCTCTCCCCCCATCCTCTCCCTCCCTGTGGGTTCTGCTTAGGCTTTTCATGTGCTGGTTGGCAGGTTGTGGTGCTCTGTTCTCAGACCGTGAGTTTGTCGGTGGCAGATCCGTGTCTGGTTCAAGTCTGACTACCCCGGGCCGCACATGGTAGGTGAATCATAAGCAACAGAGAGATGAATGGATTTGGAACTAGGCCCTCCGTGCTATCTCACCGACATGCTACGTGCACCCTGGTCCTTGCTGCGTCCTGTGTAGACAAAACAAGCCAGACCTTTTTTCTCGGCCAAGTTAGCTCCCTGCTGTGTCCTTGGGTAAACGAGCAGGCCCTGGACGCTGTGGGAAATTTCAGTGGGAAAGCTTTAAGAACCTGGAAGGATGTCCGCTTCCTCGATCCTTATCAGAAAATCAAACAAGCCAGGATATTCGCTTTCTTCTGCTTTAATAGCTTTGGAATGGTGGTTGATGGAAATAGCAGAGTTTGCAATAAAAAATGTTCCTGGCTAGCCCAGGGACACATCTGGCCAGCCAGGACGAGGGAGAGAAGGGACTCTTTCAGCTGAGGGGAAGGCCTCTGGGCGGGGCAGCCCCGGGAATGTTTGTGAATGCCATTCGAGAAACTCTAGCCGAGTAGGGATGACGAATTTCATAACTGAAATCGGAACTCTCGTCCAGAATAAAGGTTGGGTATTTTTATGAAATCACGGAGCAGAAGAGATCCTCTAAGTGAGAATAATTCATCTCTCCCTCACTGCTCTTAGAGGACAGCACAGCACCAAAATTCTCCTTGAAAATTTGCTATTTATTTAATAAATCTATTTTTTAAATATATATATATTTTTTTTAAGTCTCCAGAATAGGAAAGTCTCCAAACCTCCCTGGATGACTCCTTTAAATGCCTCACCACCTTCGTGGAAAGGAAATTTTCCTCTAACCTAAACCGCTCTTGCTTGAAATTCAAATTCATAAGTGCTTACTTAGGGATCAGGCCAACGATTGAACGCCTTGATCAATTTGCATCCATACATGAAGTAAACTTACTATTTTCTTAAAGGTGGCCTGACATCTATTAGCCTCTTTGTTGCAAGTTCCAAATACCCAGCTCAGTAACAAACAAGGAAGGTCCTCTGAGCCGAGGAGGCCCAGCCTAGGAATGGAGTCCCATAAGCCAGGACAGGAGACGGATGGGATACAAGCATCTGCGATCCCCACAAATGGAAAGTACCGCGATAAGTTGAGCTTTGGTGCCTTAATAATGTCAATAAGGCCTTGGGTTATTTTCTCTTTTCTATTCTGCTTTCCATAGGATGCTGCTGCTGCCCTTACAGTCTTCAGCTACGTGTTACCTCCAGGCCGGTCACCTGCATCCAAAGGTTATTTTTGAATCCCAATTCCAAGTTCTAAAAGGGAGACTCTGGTCAGCTAAGCATGGGCCAGGCATCTGCCCAGGTCCAGTGAGCTGAACGGGCGGGAAAAGGGGGATCAGATGATACAAATGAGTGCCAGCGGCCGGTTTCTACCGGTAAGCAAGCTCAGTTCGAGAAAAAGTCTTTGGAGGCTGAGAAGATGTTCCCCCTCCCCCCTGCCCAAAGACTGTTGCTACAACGACTGTGAATTCTGTAGCTCTTATCTGGATTGGTATTTTTCCTCATCTTGGAGGCATCTGGAAACGTTTGAGACATTTCAGAGCGTGCAGTGCTGGATGTACTCACGACCTGCAGTCCCCCTCAGCCCTCCAGGGTCAAAGGCCAGCACGTGGGAGCCGTGCTTCGGAAGAGGAATGAACCGGATGGTTCTTGGGAGTCCTTGACATCTCGAGTCCCTTTCTTGGAAAGAAACGGGGGAGGAAACGCTCTGCCGGCTAGAAGCGATTAGAGGAGGAGAGGCTGGCTCTTTTCCCCCTGACCTCTCCCCTGCAGGGAGCCTCTGCAGGTGGGCCCCCCTGGCCCCTGGCCTGTCTCCCAGCCAGCCTCGCTGCTGCGTCTGCATGGCTCCCTGTAACGGTTCGGCCTTGCCTGGCAGCAGACTGCCCACTTCCTGGCAGCTCCAAATTGCAGGAGGCAAATAAAACGGGCCGTGGTGCATGGATGGCTCTGCAGTCCTATTGAGCCCGGGGATTTATCCTTGTTGATAATGTGAGTGGAGGAGACCAAAGGGACGCTTAGCGGTGTAACTAGGAGATAAAATGCTGATGAATAGAGCATTTACCTCGTTGCTTAAGGAACGCACGTCATTAAGAGGGCTGTTGACCTTATTGAGATGATGCTGCCAAGGTGAGTCCGATAGCAATTGCGGGCCGGAGGGAGCGTTTCCTGCCCGCCGAGGACTATTTCGCAAGCAGAGGAACTAACTTTGGTTTTGGCGGACTTCAGAAATGAGCTTAGCTCACGGGGCCTTTCAACGTGGGTACGGAGCCAGCTCTGAGGAGCGCTGTGTCTGCTCTGCCTTCTTGTGGGTCTCCTGGCGAAGCAGAAGGGACCGGGACAGAATCTGAGGGTCTGTACATCCCAGGCCTCCATTCAGGATCTGCAGTTGCTCTGATGAAGAATTCCCAGAGAATGCAAGCTCAAAAAAAAAAAAAAAGAAAGAAAAAAGCAGCCTCCCGCAATATGCAATCTAAAATTAACGTAGGAACACACCTTAAAACTAATTCAAGCAGCCCGGCCGGTGTCAGTCAGTGGGTTGAGCATCATCACCTGCACCAAGAGGTCACCGGTTCGGTTCCTGGTCAGGGCACATGCCCGGGTTGTGGGCTCAATTCCCAGTAGGTGGCATGCAGGAGGCAGCCGATGGATGTTTCTCTCTCAGCAGTGTTTCAATCTCTCTCTCTCTCTCTCCCTTCCTCTCTCTCTAAAAGAAATTCCATATTAAAAAATATATATATTTAAAACTAATCCAAAGAATTCTAATGACGTTCTGATTTTT
The DNA here is from genome assembly GCA_036971965.1 of Nyctalus aviator. Taxonomy (NCBI): domain Eukaryota; kingdom Metazoa; phylum Chordata; class Mammalia; order Chiroptera; family Vespertilionidae; genus Nyctalus; species Nyctalus aviator. The sequence continues at coordinate 39,943,730 of CM072935.1, read as the reverse complement.
TCCTACTATAACTTCCATGCATCTTTTAGATCTATGAAGTCCTTTCTATAAAAGGGTACCTTCGTTCCCCTCTTGGGTAAACCAGCACTGTGAAGGAGTGAGAGGAAGATGCAGGACTGCAGACCGATGGACTGGGTTTCAGCCCGGCTCTGCTTCTCAGGCAGCTGGGGACCTTGGGCAAGCCACTTTAGCTCAGTGGCTCTCAGAAAGGTCATCCGAAAGACGTGGGAGCCCCCCCCCCCCCCCCGGGCAGTCGTGAAGATCAAACGAAATGTCATTCATGCTTCAGACACTTTGAAACACTACACAGCTATACATAGAGGACTTGTTCCCGGAATATCTACTATCTATTTTGTGAGCCTCTGAAATAGGGAGGGGCACCAGAAGGCAAAAGGGTTCACATCACAAAAACGTTCGCTGCTAAAGGCCTGCACTTGGAAAACCGGTCCCCAGCCCCAGCTCTTTACCATTAATGGAGGCTCTCCCGGCTGCCAGAGAGGGAGGCCTGCCTCTCCTGATGCCCCGATGCCCACCATATTGGACCAGATTTGCAGAGGCCATGCAAATGGCTGGCAACAAAATAAAATTGCACACCTTGCAACAAATGAGGGATTTCATGAGATTGGTGAAAATGATGTTGGAGACGGCTCCATTCAGTCAGCTAAGCCGCTGACCAAATGAGTGCAGGCAGCGGTAGCCAGTTACCCAATAAAGGGAGAAAAGAGCAAGGTTAGTGGGTATATTCCCCCAAAGCAAACAGAAAGCAACATTTGAAAATGAATCCACTTAAAACATTGACCAAAAGATCATGGTAAATAGTAAAGAAAAACCAAAGGTCAAAAAATACAACAAAAATCCTTGTTTGTTATTTTGCCTGGAAAATTGGCACCCTCCCCCAGTGCATGAATTTTGTGCACCAGACCCTTAGTATTTTTATAACTACAACCACAGCAGGCTTCTCCCAAGGAAAGCAGCAGCCTGCTGTGCCCTGTACCTTGCAGCCCCCCAGACCTCCCACCCTTCGGCAGCCTGTCCCTCTGACTGCAGTCCGGGAACTGATGTGTGATGGCAGACGTGACAACGACTCCCATCTCTAGCCCGCCATTTGCAGGAAAGGTTGGTTAGGAGCTCCCTTCCATCGGGGCCCCCTCCCGTGGGGCGCAGCAGAATGCTTACACAGTCAGGACGGTTTGCCAAAGCAAATTTCACATGCAACTGATCCCATCGCCTCAGGACGCACTGGTGCAATAAGTAATCACCGTGCACATTGTGCCTCGTTAGAGATGGATGCCGGGAAACGGCATCCTGAAGGCTGCTTATCTGTCAGGGCTCCTGTTAGGCATGGCGAGCGCTCCAGATTGGCTTTTCTAAAAAAAAAAAAAAATGACTCTGTTGCCACGGCCAGGTGCAGCTCGTCATGGTTGCTGGTGTCGTCATGGTGACGGGTGTCCTGTGAGCCAGGGGGAGGGATGTGGAGGCCCAGACGCACCTTTAGGACCTGCAGCTTCAGGTACCAGGGAACCCCGTACTTGCAGAGTCTCTGCAGAGTGAAAGCTTCATCCAAACTCTTCCAAAGAAGGGGTCTGGCTTCAGCAGGATGGCACACCAGCTCAGGCCGCCATGCACGTCTCTGCCTTCCTCCTGTGTGTCTTCCTCCCCTACGCTTCAGGATACATGTGACCAAAACGGCTGGGAGACAGATCCTCTGAGACTCACCACCGCCCCCACCTCGATTTCTAGGCCTCCCTCACATTACTCACATTCATTATCAGAAGGCCTATAACATTTTACATAAATTTGTTTATTCATCCAGCAAAAATACATTGGAGGAATGTGGCCCTTCCCTCAGTAGGCCAAACTGCGTCAGAAGGTAGAGTTACTCTCAATTGTCTCTGAGCAGTGCTCTCACCATGGCCCTCCCTTAGGGACTCTGGCTCCTCCCCCAAAACTGAGGCTGGGGCCGGTCACTGAGCTCTCCATTTCCCAGGCACAGTAGTGCACCTGGTGCACAGTAGGTCCTCAAGGCAAATGGTATGGAAATGGATTGTCACACCTTTGGCTTGGGTGTTGTGAACTGTGCGGGTTCTCTAACATGAAAACTACTGGCCAGGCCCTCTCCGCACTATCCAATCTACCCGCACTGTGTCGGGGCGGGATCTTTCCCACTGACATCAGCTGCAGGCCAAGGGCAGAATGGGAAGTGCTAATAATATTGGTACTATGGGACTAAGACCTCCTTTAAGGCCCGGCAAGTTATAACATAACAATTGTCCTGTCAACCTGTCATGCTAAGCTGAATAACTATTGGCTATTTCATTCATCCTTCTAGGCCTTATTGCCCCCACGAGGCGTGGGGAGAGAGGGAGGGAAGGCTTAGTTAGATAGGGCAATCCCATGTTCTTGTCAGACCTGATCTTCTAGGTCGGGAGGAGCTGAGGCAGAGGGGTGAGCGAGGTTCGAATGGGCTGAAATGGTCACCTGGTGTAGGAATGAAGAGGCTGAAGACATTTTGTTCCAATTCCCACTGTGCCTGACAAATGACTGCTTACCCACGAGAACACACACTGGCCAGATGCGTCGTATCTCTCTCTCCCTGGATTTGGTGTTTGTGAAGGACCCATTTCTCAGCACCCACCAGGGAAGTTTTTCCGTTATCCGCTTGGCTTCCAAAGCACTGAGGCCAGGGGCCTGGAGAACCTTCCTGTTACCTCCCAAAGTGAAGCTGTACATTGTTCTCCCCGCAGAAGCCAACCTGCCGGCATTTGCCAAGATGCACGGTGACGGTGTGGGGCCAGGAGCTACTGCAGCAGCCCTTGACTTACACTCTCTCCCCTTAAATAACAGCGGCGTTAAGTTTATGAATGTGATCGGGGGCGAGAAGGCCCGGGAAAGAGAGCTTCTAGACCCAGACGTGAGTAATGGCCGGTGGCAGAGGTGGCTTCAGGGACTCCTAACAAATTAGTGTTCCCTGCACTTCAATCTGTCTGCTCAGCCCACAGCCAGCTGTCCAGACTGTTAGCTTTTCTGGGAGCAGAGAGCTGTGTCCTTGCCAAGGGCCCAGGCCCCGATCCTACAAGCAAGGAAGGAGAGGTGATGGCTTATGTGGGGCTGAGCCTGGGGTTGCCTTTCTCCAAAGAACCTTTCCTTCTCCTTGATGACTACACATCCAGGATGGAATGCAGGACAAGCAATCTTCATGGCTCCGTGTGCTTCACATGTCTATGAATTCAGGGCCGCCATGTGGTACACCTCCAGAAGGTTCCATTCACGTGAAGCCCCCAGATTGTACTTGGGGAAGGGGGGGCTATTTTTAACCCCACTTGGTACCTAGTACATCACTAGGTGCTATGTCCTCAGTACTTTTCTGCTCGATTTCGATTAAGATTATATACAGTTCTTGTCTCCCAGACCCTATCAGCCTCAAGAAGCCCAGGCTCTCGGCTCCAGAGCCCACCCAATTCTGTAGCAGGCTAACTACCCTACCTCCCCTTCAAGTCATGCCCCACTCCCACTCATGTCACATGAAGACTGTGGTAGGCCCCAGACCACCCTTACGTCATGTCAAATATATTAAAACATACCCACAGCTTTCATTGATGGGTAGATAGGTAGATGGTTAGTCATATATAGTTATTTATATTATGTAAATAAAAAGATATTTAATTTTCATAAATTTGAATTTGTGAAGAATAAGTGATTATTTTTATTTTTTCTGATCCAAATTTTTTATATTTGTACTAGAGGCCCGGTGCACAAATTCGTGCCCAGGTGGGGTCTGGCCGGCCTGCCCCAATTGGGGCCTATTGGGCCGGGCCTGCTGCGGGGAAAGGGATGCAGGAGGTTGGTGGGATGACTGCAACCCCTGGTCGAACTCCCAGTCAAGGAAACAATTTGCATATTAGCCTTTTTATTATATAGGATATAACTCTATTATTAATTGACCTATTACATTTTATATAAATGTACTTATTCATTTTATTAGTCGCTTTGAAATTTTCCTTATGCTAGTATATTTATAGCTAACAAATACTTCTATAAGACCTAAAAAGCTTGTAGGCCTAGCTATGGGAACTAATGCATAGTTTCTCCCCAACTCCCACACTACCCCAGTCAGCCCCAAATCCCTTTCTAGTTGATCCCAAGGGTCTCCTGCTTGGTGGATGTTGCTGCTGGTTCATATTTCTGTTGTGCTGGGTTCTGTGGTTACCTAAGATGATGACACCCCAAAGAGTTACTACTCTTCCTTCTCTTTTAAGAAGTCAGACTCTCTCTTATAGAGAGTTTATATTAAGTTCCCTACACATTGGGCCACAAGGGTACTCTTGTGCACCCCTGCCCAGAGCCTGTCTCAAGAGGGACTCTAGAACTTGACTCTCCCCTGCACTGGGGTGAATTCCAAACTCCCCATGGCAGCCTTCACCTCCTCACCTTGCAAAAGTACTGCCAGTACCTGGGGGGCTGACCGAATCCCAATGTATGTCTTCTCCACAGGATCTCGGAAATCTGCCCCGGCATTCCAGAGTGACCCACACTAACATTCTGACAGCATGCTACGCTCTTCAAAGAACCCTTGTGAAAGATTAAAAAAAAAAGATGGTTTGACTCAGAAAGATGTTCTGTCCTGAGGACTCTAAGAATCTATCATTTAAATCACAATGATATCATCATGGATACATTTTTGTGCTGAAACTATTTTCTGAAACAAACTCCATTAAGTCATTTTAATCCCTTGATCCATTTTTTTTAAATAGCCCAGTTAAAACCTTTCTAATTCTTTCCATTTTAATTTGCATTATATTTCACAGAAGTCATTGCATTGGGATTTTTTTCCGTGAGCATTTTACAGGAAGGCTTTGACCCATTGATTAGTGTGCTCTGTTTATATCAAATATTTTTACTGTACCTTCAGCCTTTGAGCATTTGCTCTATCGAAAGAATCTCTAAAAGTTCAATGTTCCTAAGTCATACTTCACATTGTGCAGATTTTAAACACTGCTGGCTTTAATTTCCGTTGACTATATCCACCAGTGACATTCATTATGAACTGTGTAGAACACTGGGAGTGAGGTCTCTTTCACAGCAGAGCCACAGGTTGGTGTGGGCTCATACCCTTCCATCGTCCAGAGCAGGCCTGTGGCTTAGGGCTGGACTGTGGAGGGAGTGGGGAGGTGGGGGAGGCATGAGCTCTGGAATCGGATCATTTGGGTTAAATTGGACAAACCACTTAATCTCTCCGTTTTCCCATTTTTAAAAAAAGGGTAAAACTTGTGAAGATTAAAGCACTCCACATGCAAAGTGCTTCACACAGGACATGGCATGTAGACACCACGTAAGAAGTGATCACTCATGTTATCACTCCAATCACCTTAAAAACTCTATTGGTTATTACTACAGTAACAAGACATCCTGGAATCTAATCACTTAAAATAATGGCAATTTATGGGTGAATAATTCTCCATTGTATGTACATGCCAAAATTTATTTACCCATTTATCCATTGATGGGCAGGCATTTGGACGGTTTTTGCCTTTTTGCTATTATGAATAATGCTGTAAAGGGCATCCACAGGCAATGATTTGTTTTAGTTCAAAAGGGAATGAAGTACTGAAACATGCTACAACTTGGGTGAATATGGAAAACATTATACTAAGTGAAAGAAGCCACTTACAAAAGGCCTGTCTCCATAGAGACACAGAGCAGAGTAATGGTTGCCATGAGCTAGAGGGGGAAGGGATGAGGAGTGGCTGCTTCATAGGCACAGGGTTTGCTTCGGGGGTGATGAAATGTTAGAAGCTAGAAAGAGGTGGTGGTCGCACAACTTCGCAAATGTACTGAATGCCATGGAATGGTACACTTCAAAATGATGAATTGTATGTTATGTGGATTCCACCTCAATGAGAAGTGCCAGCAATGGATTAGTTCTCGTGATTCTGTGGGCAGCTGAGGGCTCTGTTGCCTTCACCAGGCTCTATTCAGCAGGAGGGTGGGCTGGCGGGATAGTGCCTTCTCCAGGAATCAAGGCGCACATCCCAGGAATCAAGCACTTACCACATCTCTGCTTCTGTGACATTTGCCGATGTCCCAAAGGGCAAAGCAAGTGGCCTAGCCAAGCCCAGCGCCATGTGGGAGAGGGACTTCCCGAGGGCGTGACCACCGGGGAGGCACTGACGCCCCTGGGTGACCACCATTCTCACCGCCTGCTGCAGCTCAGACTAGGGTCTGAAAGGACTTTGATCCTGACTGATCCTTTATGGTGTGTGGGTTTAGAGCAGGGAGATGCAAACCTTAAATGTACTTGGAGACCTCAAAAGGAAAGAGACTCAGCTTCCTTCCCGCCCACAGCTGCACTGCCTCCCACACAGTGCCCTGAAGGGAATCCCCCCTGCAAAGAGGCAGATGGAAAGCAAAGCAAAGCGACTTCTTTCAAAGGCAAAAAGAGCCCTAACCGATTTGGCTCAGTGGATAGAGCAAAGGGCATGTACCTTGGTTGTGGGCACATACCCAGTAGGGGGTGTGCAGGAGGCAGCTGATGGATGTTTCTCTCTCATCCATGTTTCTAACTCTCTATCCCTCTCCCTTCATCTCTGTAAAAAATCAATAAAATATACTTAATAAATAGAAGGCAAAGGGAGCTTATGGCAGACGCCCTGGACCGCTCTGCTGTGTAAGGCCTTCAGCACTGGAGCCCAGAGCGAGGCCCTGGGAGGGTGAGGTCACACCAAGGAGACAGAGAAGGCTGGGCGCTGCCAAGACCACACTCCCCAAGCTGGGCCACCATGGAGCTGGGTCCTCATCTTCAAACAAACAGGATTGCAGCACTGCCCGGGGCCAGGGCCACAGAGCCAGGAGCTGCCCGCATTGCCATTGGAGAGCCTCCATGTTTCGTGCTGAAAGGTTGCTTTCAGAGGTTATTCTGGGTTGAGACTTTTTAGTATAATCTTGGAAGACCATTTTTAATTTACTTTTCATTCATTTAGATTCTCTGAGGATGAAGTGCTCTCTTATCACCCTTCTCCCACATACAAAATAACCCGGACAAAACATCCTAGGTGTTTAAAATGGTTTTACTTCCCCCCCCCTTCTGTGCTGTGGAAACTGGAATAAAGCTCAAGAGAACAAAGAGTTCCTCTCAGCTGGGCTGGCGTGCTGTGTGGTTGAGAAGTGTGTGTGTGGACGGGGGTGGAGGACCGGGATGGCCCTCAGGCAGGTCAGGAAACAGACCCTCCCTAGCCATAGGCAGGCCGAGCTCCCCCAGAGGGCTACAGGGGTGGGCCTGTGACACCATGTGTGGTTCTCCAGTCCCCTCTGGCCCCGCATGCTCCCTCAGGAGCACCTCAGCCCACACCTGTCCTCACGCAGATGGCTCACGTGCAGAGTGAAGCTTGGCCACAGAGGAAGGAAACGGAGGCATTCGGAGTCTGAGATAACTGTGCCCAGACTCCTGGGTTCCCCGCCCGGGGACAGGAGAGGATCCCGGTTCTGGGCGGTCTCTGTACCCTCCCCTCAAACCCTCATCCTGAGAGTGAAGCTCCCCCGCCCCTCCCTCTGGCCAAGGCTGGGCATCTCCTCTGCACTCCTTTTGGATTCCCCGCTGGCTCCCAGGCCCAGCCCTGTACCCGTGGGTGAGATTATCTAGACCGCACCAATCCCAAGCACCCGCCCCATGCCCCTTCCACATCCTGCCTCCTTTTCTCTTAGTCCCACATTTCCAGCAACTCATTAAAATGTTCTTCTCTCACTCGCCTCCTCCCTCACCACAGCCCAGCCCTGAGGGAAGTGCTACAGAGCTCACCAGCGCCACCAAGTGGAGTCTCTTCTGACTGGTGTTCCTGGAATAAGTTGGGAATGTCTCTTGTGAAAGAATTTTTTTTTTTTTTTACTTTGTTGTAAATGTACTCTAATTCTATCCTGCTCTACCCCCTAATGCAGTGGTCGGCAAACTGTGGCTCATGAGCCACATGTGGCTCTTTGGCCCCTTTTTAGCAAAGGCCAGCTTAGGAGTACCCTAATTAAGTTAATTTAAAAAAATGTATCTACCTATATAGTTTAAGTTTAAAAAATTTGGCTCTCAAAAGAAATTTCAATTGTCATACTGTTGATATTTGGCTCTGTTGACTAATGAGTTTGCCGACCACTGGCCAAGAGCATCAAGTAGCCATCCTGCCACCGGGAGGGAAGAACCTGCATGAGAACAAAGTGAATACAGAGGAAAGGAAAGCTGAGAGGTGGGGGTGGGGTGGGGGGGAGCATCATTTGAGGCCCTGCATCAAGGACTTTTCAGTTCTACATGCTAGTTACTTTTTATCCCATTAATTGGAGTCTTGTTTTCTATGACTTCCACCTAGCTCCGAACTTCCGTCTCTATCTACTTAGAGAAGGTAAATACCCTACCGAGGAGGGACACAAGGTTTGGATATGAAGGCAGATGTGCCTGATTCTCAATCTTAGCGGCCACACTCTGAACCCTCCCCTTGTTTCTTCCCCTTGCTCTCTAAGTCCTAGGCCTAACTTTGGTAAACATGTAGTGGTCAACCATTTTGGAACATTCAGCATCTCCACCAAATACCCAAAACCAGTGACACCAGCCAGTCTTTCTTAACCCACAGTTCTCTCTTAGTTCCAACAGGAGTTCCAGTTTGGCTTAGACGCATACCTTAAGCCAGCTCTAAGGTGAGCACATCCTGCAATCTGCACATACCCTTTCCTTTAGCCAAGAGACCCACAGCATTTTCCCTTTCTCCAACTGCTTGTTGGCCAGGAGCTACTGAGCACTCAGGAGCTGATAACTCCCCACGGATGAACGCCTGAGAGATGATCTCTTTTTCGAATGGCATGAGTCACTGTGGCTTCAGCAACTAAGGTTGAGGAGCATTTTTTAAAAATATATTTTATTGATTTTTTTACAGAGAGGAAGGGAAAGAGATAGTTAGAAACATTGATGAGAGAGAAACATCTACAGCTGCTTCCTGCACATCCCCACTGGGTATGTGCCCGCAACCAAGATACATGCCCTTGATCGGAATCGAACCTGGGACCCTTGAGTCCGCAGGCCAACGCTCTATCCACTGAGCCAAACCGGTTAAGGTTGAGGAATATTATAAATGCCCAATAAGGTGGGAAATGTGGGAAACACACTCCACTCTAATTAGAACAGTACCTGAAGACAAAGCCTGCTCCCTGCTCTCTCCAATCCCCAACCAAGAAGAGGCTGGAAAAAATAAGGTATTCTTTTCTGGGAGGATCACCAACAAAAGTAAAAAAAAAAAAAAAAAAAATTAAAAGAAGTGGTGATCTTTGCAAAGTGACTGGGCTACAGGCAAAGTTCTCTAGCTGGAAGCTAGGGACATGGGAGCTGTATTCTCAGTCGCCATTTGGGGACTTTTGGTTTCCAATGACATCAACTACTTCTAACCAATTTATTACAGGTCAACACAATTATCAGCAAAGTATGTGTTCATGTTTAATCTGCTCAAAGGATCACTCCAAGAACTGAGTCCAGATTGAGAAGATTGCCTTAATCAGAAGCCAAATGCAAGTTTTGGCTGCCGCGGTGGCCTTTTGCTAAGCAGTATTCAAATGCCTCTAATGTAACCATTGAAATGGATGCTCAATGCTTCATTTGAATACTGCTTAGATCCACGGGGAACCCCGCAAAAGGCAAAAAATCCTAAACCGGCAACCTTGCACAGAAAAGCTACCAGGACTGATACTGAAATGTCTGACTGGCTCAGACTTCATGCTGAAAAAAATCAAATGTCTTTTTCTAGGAGGCTGGCAATATTGTATTTAACAGCTAAAAATCATTTCCTCAGCCAAAAATACCCTCAAATTATTAAAAAATTTTACTCATTCCAGAGGAAGAAACAAGCTCAGAGACAAAACCCTAGTCATGAATTGTGATAAATCCTAGGAAGACGGGGGAGCTGTGAGAAGAAACACGGAGTGAGCAGTGAGGATGGGAGTACCATTTTATCAGCGAATCAGATAAGACCGCTGGCTGAAAGAATGACATGTAACGTGTAGGAGCTCCCTGTCCCTCACATAAACGCTCCCCTAGCCAGGGCAGCACCGATGCATGATGCGTTCTCAGGGTGGACAATACAGAGCTCTCCTAACAGTACACCAGGCCCTACCTCCTCACTTTCTGGGGGACAATCTGTTCTGTGATCCTAACCTTCTCCAGAATGTTACAGGGTTTCTAAGGCCCGTCTTTCACTTTTCTCCCCTACGCATCCTAAATTTTCTCATAAAGTATCTGGTGACACAGCACTAGGCAAAGTAGCACTGGGCTTCAATGACCATATTTTCCCATTATCCCGGAATATAGGCTATTTAATATTGAAGTTCAAGGTAACTTTCTCCTGGATCCATTCACTGTGTTCCATTCTGTAGGTTTAATCTCTTGGCCAGCTTACTCTCGGTGATATCACTGTTTTAGAGGCTGCCTTTGTTCTAGCCGTGATGAACAAAATAGAAACAGAGGCATGGATACATGGTGGAGGTGGGCAAAGGGATGGAAATGGGGAGGGAAAGAGACTGCTTGGGGCCATGGGCACACGACGCAGTGTGCAGATTATGTTTTATTGAGCTGTACACTTGAGATCTGCATGGTTTTGTGAACCAATGTCACCCTAATAAATAAGTGACCCAGTATTTTGAAGTTTCAATTCAAGTAGCCTCTTAGGGAATCTCAGACTATGTACATGGTCCATATATAAAGATCCCAGGTGAAGTCACTGCCAGGATCCCAGCAGCTTCTTATTTCTTGTGTTTGATGACAGACTCGTGTGCTGTGGAATATTGCTGAAGCACAGCGTACTTGGTACATTTTCAGCGTTCTCCATGTGCTTTCTTGCTCACTTCCATTTTCCTACTTAACTCCCAATATGTTGCCAGAGTAATTTGGTGCCACTAAGTGTTTTTGCCTGAAGCTTTGTGCAGGTAACAGCTACCCTCACCACCATCCTTTAGTCCACTTGTAGGTGGTTCTACTGTACTTGAAATTATTTCCAATCGCTACTCTTGGACACTTCTGACCTCTCTGTAGTTTGTCACCAATGCCTTCATGAATCTTTAGAGATCACTCATTTGCTCACTTGTTCAGTGCCCATGAGGCCCTGACCTATGAAAATACAAAAATGATTGGCATGTTGCTTGTTATTCTGCAGTCTCAAGGATCTTACAGTCTCTGGTGGGTGCACACAGGTAAACAGACAAGAACAAGTCATTATGACAGGTACTATGAGTTGACATGTGGACAAGAAGGGAGGGACTCAGTGAGCCTTGACAGCTTAAGAAGTATGGCACAGAACAATGACATCCTAGCTGCATCTGAGCACCTGAGCGGGGCTGCCAGGGCTTTCTCAATGGGTGAACAGCTCATGCAAATGTGCGGGGTCTGAGGAGCTCACTGACTGGAGTGCGGGGAGGGGGAGAGGGGGGGGGGGCAATGGGAAAAAATCAGGGACAAGGACTAGAGGAGTCTGTTAAAAGTTACTTAGCAGCAAAATGTAGGTTAACTGAACAAAGAAAGATGACTGTAATGGATTGGAAAACATTAAAACAAGCCCAGAGTGATAGCAAACAGACAAGAAGAAAAACATGTCCTTATTTGATACCATTAGTGATGATTATTCCGTTAACCTTAGATGCTGACAGTTGGTAATTAGAGACAAGATAACCATTTATACTACCTTTTCAGAAGGAAGTATAGTTCATGGTCAGATGATGAGGGTGAGGTCTTCCTTATAGAAAAACACCAGCTAAAATGCATAAAAGAAATGCCAAGTCTAGAAAATCACTCTTTTGTAACCCACAGTAACATAATGGATTTGGATCTCAGATTCCAGCCTCCAAAACCAAGGAAACTCATTTCTATTGTTAAGCCACCAATCCTGTGGTGCAAACTAAAACAAATTTGGCCCACTTCACAAATTACCAGCCTAGCCCTGAGGCATCTGAATATAAAATGTTTAAATGCATTTATTCGTTCAACATTTGAGCCTCTACTATGGCCTGAACACTGCACATGTGTTGACTCAAGTTCTTCACCATACAACCCATTTTTATTCTCTTCTAACAACCCACTTCTAATTTTTCCAACCACTTCCTGCAAGACAGATTTATGTGGCATTTGGTTATCTGATGCTGCTGCTCCTGAGTAAAGGAAAATGATCCTTGTATCCTTCTCAACTCTAGCTAGACATGTTTTAAAAATTCTTATACCTGGACCAACTGCTCCCTCCCCAGCCCCCAGTACTGATTCAGTTGGTATTTGGTGGAACTTGGGCAGTATAGTAGTTCTTTAAGCTTCAAGATAATTCTAATGTGCAACCAAGGTTTAATACTGTTATTCTAGTCTGAAAGGGTCTTGAAGGTCACCTTCTTTCCCACACAATTCACAAACTATCAGCACTGGCATCAACCTGGAATTTTATTAGAAATGCAGAATCTCAGGTTCCAATCTAGATTACTGAATCAAAATTCAGTATTTTAATAGAATTCCCCACACAATTCAGATGAACTAAAAAAAATTTGAGAAGCACTAGATTTCCACTAAAATCGCTCAGAAAGTTTGTGTAAAACAAGACTACCTGGCTTCTTGCCAGAATCACAGAATCTCAATCTCTGATAAGAGCATGGGAATTAAAATTTTATATATTGTTATAGAGGTTACACAAGGACCGAGGCTTGGGAATCATTCATCTAGGCCAATGTATACATCCCCTCAACTACCCAGCCTCTAAGTCCTTTTTGAAAATGAAAAATATAACAGAGATATAGGTTTTTATTTTACCATCATGCATGCAAGTTTATAACTATTTATACTGTCTAAGGAACAAAGAAATAATTGCATTATTACTGGGGTGCCAAATTAGCAAGTAAGACAGTCAGTTACTGATTGCTTTTGAGAGGTTATTTTCACAGAACACAGCAACAGTTTCCAAATTATACTTCCAGGACTGGAATTATGAGACCAGGCAAGATGATAACAATTCTAACAGTTACAGGAATCTCCGTCTTACTCAAGAAAGAAAGACTAATATTCTGGTGACGGGTGTCAAGTAAGCACCACATCCTATCCGTTTCTGAAAGAGTTTGAACAGAACAGTTCTTCTCTCTCCTTTTGCGGATGCGGGGGGGGATGGGGGGGGGTGGTAATCCCCGTCACCTCTTTTTGAGATTTCTCGTTAACTCTGGAGACCTGCAATTCTAAGGCCTGTCTCTGGAGCTTCATTAGTTAACATGAAGAGCAAAAAGCAGGCCTAGTGCAATAATAATAATAGTGTATCCCACCACTATCACCACCTAAAGAGAATCCCAACCTCCCAAAGTAGTCACAGTTGAATTGCACAGTGTCTTGGACTTTTGGTAAACAATACAGGCAGGAAGAGGGATACACAGATGAAACCAGGTTGATCATAAATTAATAATTAACGTAGCTAGGTGCAGATAGTTGCATAGGGTCCATGGATCATCTTCTTAACTTCTGTGCATGTCTGAAAACGTCCATAATAAAGAGCAAAAAAGTTTAAAAGAAATACAAAGCAGACCGATGGGGCTCTATTTTCCCATTAGGCAAAAATGAGGACCATGGTGAGATTTTACGTTTGAGGCAAAATAAGCAGCATATAGCATTAATCTTCCACACACACAAGGCAACACCTAGAACAAAAAAGAAAGCATCCAAAGTAATATCTTTCCGTTTTTCCCCCCTCTTCTTTATAAAAGGTACCAATGATGAAATAAAGACCAGACAAAACTTTGGGCATACCCTCACCTTCAGTGCATGCATCCTGTTACCATGTATTTGCCAGCAATCCCTTTACTTCTACCATTCCCACCCTCGAGAAGGTCCCTCCAGGTCCCCTCCATCGCTGAGAGGTAGGCATATTCTCCCTGAGCTTTCTTAAGCCATTTCTGTCTACTTTTCCAGGCCCATTCCAAACAAGACTCATTCCTTTACTACATTTTTGCTCCAACTCCCCTACCTAGCATATCCTCCCTACAACTCTAAGTCAAAGCCTCCACAGAACTCAGAGAACTCAGAGTGAGGTCTTCCATAAGGGAAGGGAAGTTAGGGGGAGGGCAAGTACACCAGGTAGACACAGTCCTACGTCCCCGCCCTTAAGGATGACAGGAGGAAGAGAACACAGAGAAGCACGGGCAGGGAGGGCCCTGCTCAGCTTTTATACCCGGTGGAAATCAGTCTTGGAGATCCAGAACAGACTCTGCCCACCCCTGTCTCCATACCCCAACAGAGTCTTGAGAGTCCCCTCTACTGGAGACGGAAGCCTATTTCTATGGGTATTCAAAGGCAGTAGCAAAGAAGGAAAAGCAAGTTCTTCATTAGTTAACATGAAGAGCAAAAAAAATATGGAGGTGTGAAATGAAGTAGACACACGCTCACATGTCAGAAATACCTTTCCCCAGCAAACTCACTATAGCATTCTGGTCATGTGTCATAAATTGATAAGGGGAATTGGAAAAGGTGCCTAGATTCTATGAGTCTAGTCCCCACCCTCATCTGGAGCCATAGCATAATGACAGCGACCACATGTCCACACATACCAGCCCACCCATCAGTCTGACAGCCAATAGGATTCTTGGAAGGCCCCAGCCTTGGAAGGTAGGTGTGTGTCTTGCAAGGGGTGTTGCGTCCACAGGGTGTTCGGGAGGTCCTTGTTGAACAGGAAGCCAACTGGGGCTGATAACAACCTGGACAAAATTCAATTAGTGAGGCACGGTGCAGAGCTTGATGAAGGCTCTCCAGTGGAAGGGCCCAGAGCCAGGAGGAGACACATGCTGCAATAGAACACACGCCATACTGCTTCTCACCCTCTGTGTCCAGCAGTCAAGGGCCAGTATGCTGCATATCCAGCAGGATAGCATGGACCCTTGTCCAGTGCCTTAGCTAGTGACTCCCCGGCCATTGAACAATCAAGTTCTGGCTGATGGCCAGTACCATGGGCACTAGCTCCATTTCACAGTAGCAATCCTGCCATGTATGGTATGCATGGCCACCGTGAACACAAAGCCCGCTCAAGTCAAAGGCTCTGAAGAAGCAAAGCTTAAAGATGCACGGGTCCTCTTGGAGAAGGTCTCATGAATGTCCATGTTAAAGACAGGCAGGAAAGGCCAGAGCCAAGAGCAGGGCTCAGGCCCGTAGATAAAGGCAGTGCACAACTGGAGCGTGTGTGCTTCACAGATCAACAACAGGTGTGGGATCCTAGAACCTGGGACACTAACGTAAAAAAGCAAGGCCCTAGGGAGGCAAAAGAACATGATCCTAAATGCCATGTTCTTGGAACCGGAAGTTCACAGGGAGAAAGTGCACAGAGGCCCACGTGAAGAGAAGGCAGCCAGCCAAACACCCGTGGTCCAGCAAGAGGTAGTCGGGAGACTTGTGCAGAGATTACTTGGACTTGTTGGATCCAGGCTCAGGGGCCTCCACCGGCTGCTTCGCTGGGCCTTGCCTGCCCTCCTTTCCTTTCTCCTTTCCTTTCTCCTTCCCTTTCTCTGCACGGGCCCCTTCACTCAGAAGGTAGTACTGCAGGGGATTGGGCCACAGTTCCTCGTTGATAATCTCAACGATCTTGTCGGACTCGATGGAGGTGTGGTTTGCGAACCACCCAAAGAAGCTGGGGCTGTTGTCCGGGCTCCCCTGGCTCAGGGACTCGAGGTCCTGTCCCGGGAGCCACTGGATTGGAGTCGAACGAGACACCACCTGACCCGAGGGGCCGCACCCGTATTCCTTGATGAGCACCTTGTTTTGGAAGTAGGGGTTGCACTCGAAGTAGAACTTGATCTTGTAGCCCAGCCTGGCGAGGCCGAGCTCTTCCACCTCCAGGCTGTTCAAGTAGCCCAGCACCTCTCTGTCTTTGACCGTCAGGAAGGAGGAGAGCTGGGGGTGGTTCTGCAGAGCGCGCCGCCAGAAGCCCGGCACGCTCTGGATGAGGAGGCTCCTGCGCTCCAAGTGCTGCAGCCGCAGCTGCCCAAACTTGCGGCAGAGGCGAAGGTAGGCCCTGTCGGCCTGCGCGTTCATGGACTCCAGCTTCTGCTGGACGCTCTCCAGCGTATCCATGCCGCCATCCTTCGTCGTCGCTGCCGCCGCCGCCGCCGCCGCCGCCGCCGGGGTCCCTGCCCCTGCATCCTCCTCTTCCTCCTCCTCCTCCTCCTCTTCCTCCACCGTGGGTTCCTCTCCCTCTGGGGCAGACGCACGCTCCCCGGCGGGGTCTCTGGTCTTGGGCTTCCCACCAGCGACGGCCGGAGCGCCCTTCCCCGCGGGGGCCTTCTTCCCCGCGTGCCCACGCAGCAGGTTTCGGACGCGGGGGCCGTTCCTCAGCCTCCCCACGGCGCCCACGAAGGCGGAGTCGGCCGCCAGGCGCTCCGACAGGGAGGAGGCCCTGCCCAGGCCCAGGCCGAGCCTGGCCGCGGCCTGCCCGCGCTCCCCCGCCGCTCGCAGCGCGAGGCCACAGTCCAGCGGGACCCGGGACGGGTCCTCCTCCGGGCCCGGGAGCGCGGCGCCTTCCAGGCCGAGGCCGCCCCACCCCGCGCCGGCCTGCACCTGTGCCGCCGCCGCCGCCGCCGCCGCCGGCGCGTCCTCCCCGGGCCGCTGGCCCTCCGGGGGGTCCTGCGGGGGGTCCGGGGGCTCCGGGGCGGCGCGCGCGCGGCCTCTGCCCCGGCCTCTGCCCCGGCCCTTGGCGCGGGAGGACTTGCGGCCCCGACTCCGGCCGCTCATGGCGGTGGCGGCCGTGGCTGACGCGGCTTCAAAGCCGCCACGCTCCGGCCGGCCCGGTCGCCTCAGGCGCCAGCTCGCGGCCCCAAGCGCAGGGCCTCGCCATGGCAACCGCCGACGTCACGACTGTGGGACCCGAGGTCGCGCGAGGGCCGCCGCGCGCAGTGATTGGCTCCGCCGCCGCCGCCGCCGCCGCCGCAGCTGCGCAGAAGCCCACCCCCGCGGGCGCCCCGACCCCCCGTCTGCCCCGAGTGGAGCTCCCTGTGCTCCGGCGACGCGGGTGTTTCCCTTTAAAACCTCGGGGTCCCGGAGAAACACGTGTCACTCCTCACACACTAGCCATCCCGAAGGGAGCATCCCGTCTGTCCGGTTATCTGCTTTCTGGACTAAACACCTTCGCCAAAACCGGTGTGGTTCAGTGGGTAGAGAGAGCATCAGCCTGCGGACTGTAAAGGTCCCAGGTTCGATTCCGGTCAAAGGCATGTACCGTGCTTGGGGGAACATACCCAGTGGGGGGTGTGCAGGAACCAGCTGATCGATGTTCCTAAATCTCTCTCCCTCTCTGTAAAAAGTCAATAAAGTCAATAAGATATATTTTGAAAAACAAACTAAACACCTTCAGTATCTCCCATTATTTCCCATGACATCTATCAAGAATGATGCAACTGCTATTGGCCTCCGTGCCTCATTGGAAAGCCTCCAGGACATGGAAAGGGGAGCACCAGAATGCCAGGCCACAGAGCGATTGGATACATTGGTGGGATGCCAACAGTAATTATAAGAATAATAGCAACTAGTGTTTTGTGAGTATCATGAATTAGGCACTTTACTATGTGCTTCATATGCATTATATCAATATGTGAAGGAAGTGTTGTTATCATTCTTGTTTTCCAGGTGAGAACACTGTGGCTGAGGGACGCCAAGGAACACATTAAAGTTGATGTAGACAGGGGAACGCAGGAATTATTCTGATACAGGCAGACTTGACTTTAAGACATGCCAATACGAATGACCTCTAAACCTCTCAAAGGCTGTACAATGGCCTGCAAAGCGCTACATAATATAGCAAGTTCAGTCCCCACCACTCCCCTACCTCTCTGACCCCTTCCAGCAGCCTCCTCACTGTTCTCAAACTCCAGGTAAGCTCCTGCCTCCTTTGCAATGCTCTTCTTTTGCCTAAAATGCTCTTCACTCAGATATGGTCATTCGCCTTAGCTGGCTACCTTCACACTTTGCTTCAATGCCACCTTCTCAATGACTAACCACTGTAAAATGACCATCCACCCCCATCCCTCTTACCCTGCTCTACTTTTTTTCATAGCAGTTATCACCTTCCAATACACTCTACCAATTATTTTATATATATATATTGATTTCAGAGCGAAGGAGAGAGAGAGATAGAAACATCAATGATAAAAGAGAATCCTTGGTCAGCTGCCTCCTGCACACCCCATATTGGGGATTGAGCCCGAAACCCAGGCATATGTTCTTGGCCAGAATCGAACCTGGGACCCTTCAGTCCGCAGGCTGACGCTCTATTCATTGAGCCAAACCAGCTAGGGCCACTATACCAATTATGATGTTTATTAGCTATCTCTCTTCTAGAATGTCAACTCCATGGGGACAGGGATCTTTGCGAGTGTGTTTTTGTTTGGTTTTGTGTGTGTGTGTGTGTGGTTGCTGTTCATATGTGCCTACAACAATATCTTATACATGAAGAATATTCATTGAACAATCATTGGGGAAAAAAGTCAAAACAATTGAAAAAGGGTTTATACATTGATTGTCTGAAATTCATAGTGCTCCTTTTGTCCCCACAGAAGCTATGTTATCAATGGTTATATACTCAGATCAACACTGGAAACCTATTAAACTCATAATTTAGCAAAAAAAAAAAATATATATATATATATGTGTGTGTGTGTGTGTGTGTGTGTGTGTGTGTCTTTTGTTAAGGATACCATTCAGGGACAGTTGTTAGGTGAAAATTTTAAATGATAAATTTTAAAAATTGAATTAGGGGATTAACCCAAGGATTACCTTAAATTCCTTTTGAAGGCCCTTTCATAATCACTCCTTTCCAAGGCCTTCCTGACCTTCCAGATCATAATAAGCAGCTCCGTTCTTGATCTCACGGGGAATTCATTAACCGGAATACTCATTTGGCAATGAGACATGCAGTTTTGTGCCAGTCCTTGTACAAAATTGCCCCTGAAGCTGAATAACTGCAGTCTGGAACGCTCTGTAAATCTCAGAAAACATTTAAAACATCAACTGACGCCGTCACATCCTTTTATAAATGGGAAAAAACGGATGGGTTGGCCCGCTCCTCAGAGCACTCACAGCTTGACCAGCCTCTGCCGTCCAGAGCCTTAATCCAGCATCAGCATCTGCATCATTTAACACCCGCCCAGGGCTAAGCCACTACAGGATTAGCATGGGCTGGCCCACAGCAAGACGAGGTTTAGCATACAATCTGCCTTGGGCCTTGTTCATCATGCCAGAGAGATAAGCATCTCAGTATCTAGCATGGGCCTTGCACATTTTAGTCCTTATAATGAAAGTTCACTTTTATTTTAGACTTTATACAGCGCCATCTTCTAATCTAATTAATCGCCGGAACCACTCCCTTGGGGTGCGGTTAAAATTTGGTTAATGCTATATAAGAAGGTTCTCCACTTTTCCCAAGGTCACACAGCTAATCAATGGTTCTAGTCTAAGCAATTCTACTGCAGCTCACAGGCTCTCAACCCCAAATCCATCATGTAAAATTGTTAGAGAGATTAAAATGTCAAACTCTCCCTAGTGTGTAAAAATACCTTACAGTTTTCAAAAATTATATATATAGACACACATATATTTATATGCATACAAACATATACATCAGTTAGTCGTGAATCATTTTTCCATGCGGTATATACCTGCTATGGTAATATTCAACATGGGTGAGTTTCGTTTCAAAAGTTCAACAGTTTGGGAATAAAGGTTCTACCTCCATTTGCACTGCATTTGTCATAAGCATTTTGTGAGTAGTTTGAGAAAAATCAAGTTTACTATCATGAACTCATAAAACTGAAGGTGTTTTGACCTTTTCCCAATAACTAGAAGCCTGAGTCTATAATATGAGCATTTAGTTCTTTTATTATTTTTTTTTTATCCTCACCCAAGAATATGTTTTTATGGAGAGAGAGAAAGACATCAATCGGTTGCCTCCCATACACACCCCAACTCAGGACCAAACTCCCAACCTAGATATGTGCCCTGACTGTGAATCGAACCCACAACCTTTTGGTATACAGGCCCATGCTCCAACCAACTGAGCCATCAGACCAGGGCGAA
Source organism: Nyctalus aviator (assembly GCA_036971965.1). Taxonomy (NCBI): domain Eukaryota; kingdom Metazoa; phylum Chordata; class Mammalia; order Chiroptera; family Vespertilionidae; genus Nyctalus; species Nyctalus aviator. The sequence continues at coordinate 39,923,653 of CM072935.1, read as the reverse complement.
TTGATTCTTATATATGTGGTATTTCATCAACAGCAAATGCTAAATACTCATAAAAACACTTTTCAAACTATTAGGATAACCAGTCTTTACTTTTGTTGTCCGAAAATTGTACTTCCTTCCTTTTAAGGTCTGTTTCCCTTGAATCCTAGAAATCAGCAACTGGGGGAAAGACATTCCAGTTATCCAGCCTGTTCCCCAGCCAAGAGAACAATATTCCCCACAGTCTCTCTGGTAGAGCTTTAAGATCCCAGACTTGACATTTCCAGGGCTTTTCTCTCTCCCCAAGGAGGCAGTTCAGTCTAGTATATGGCAGTGAGAATTGCTTACTGTAGGGCATTTTGCCAACCAACCCTCCTAGGTTATGGAGGATCATGGAAAAGAATGGGGTTTCATAGAGAATATTTTCAAAGCCAAGGAGGAAGAGAAAAATCTGCCTTTTATGGTAAATTTCAAAAACTACTTGAACTTAAAATTTGGAGAAATGTGCCTAGTTTTCCCAGTTCCCTCCAAAAGGGCAAAATTTTGTAGAACGCCTAAGTCATTTGGTTTATTCCATGTAAGTAGCTGTAAGGTCATTTAAAATATTAACAGATGTATTCTTCCTTTTTACCCTACAACATTTTCACCATTAAAATTAGATCTCTAGCCCTAACCGGTTTTACTCAGTGGATAGAGCATCGGCCTGTGGACTGAAAGGTCCCAGGTTTGATTCCGGTCAAGGGCATGTACCTTGGTTGTGGGCACATCCCCAATAGGAGATGTGCAGGAGGCGGCTGATTGATGTTTCTCTCTCATCAATGTTTCTAACTCTTTATCCTTCTCTCTTCTTCTGTGTAAAAAAAAAAAAAAATCAATAAAATATATTTTTAAAATTTTTTTAATTAGATCTCTAGCCTGAGGCGTTTGTCCTAGAGAAGGGAATATACCAAAGGACCCAGCAGAATTCAGCGAGTCATAGTCTTCACTTTGAAATTCAAAACAGGCTATTGAGAGGGGAAGATATAATAGCATTGAAGAAGGGGGATAATTTTAGCTCATCAAAGGCAGATCCTGGGGCAATAAGATCATAGAGTTTATAACTTAAACCATAGTGGAAGAAAAATGTGTGAGGATAGACAAGCCATATCTCCAGCACACAAAGAGAAAAGCAGAATCTTTTCTGACCTGGGTTGAGGAGCTTGGGAAAAATGTAGAGAGTGCGTAGTTGGTATAGGATCTTGAGAAGAGATTCTCAAAATTACTCCTCCAGGGGTCAAAACCCTTGCAGAGTTGGCAGGAACCATTCTCTCTGGAGAAGGCAGAGAGCTGAGAAGGCTGTTTCCCAACTTGAAATTCAGACAAGACATCTCAGAAGGCCTCGTTCCACCACAGGGCAGCCAGCAGAGTACAAACGGAATGGCCTGTACCACCCTCCCTCTACCCTACGTGCCGTCTCTCAAGGCCCCAGAATGAAGTGCAAGAGCGGCTAGCGTTCTCCATGTTTAGTAGACAGAGGCCAGGAGGATGGCTAAGAACATCTGGGGGATCCAAATGGCCTCTCATGCTCAACCAGAAAGGATAACGGACTAAAGGACTTGCAAGAAACCATGAGGGACTCATTGCTTTAGTGGACACAGTGGAAGGAGAAGCAGATTCCCACGGCCAGGCAGGCCCAGAAGCCTTACAGAGGCCAGTACAGACAGATTCACACCAGACCCTCCCTCGTCAATGACCCTTAGCCACAGACTGGTGAGTTTCATTTCCTTCCCTGCTACCAAGGGCATGCAGAATTTTCCTGACAGCCACACCCTCCTCTTGCATTCTTTCATCTTTTTTTTTTTTTTTTTGTCTCCTCTTACTTTCTTTGTTTCCCCAACACATTGTTGTGTTTTGAGAAACCAGTGCATTTGCTTTTAAAACTGTTTTTCCTGTGTTGAGCCCTCCCCATTCACACAGGTACTAAGGGGAGTCCCCGGAGAGTTAAGCTATGTTTTCCTCTCAGAGCGACTCTGTACCTCAGTTTCTCCATGGGGTCAGAGATGGCTTTTCGGATCGGGGTGCAGGTACAGGACCAGGCAGGTGTTGTAAGTGAATGAAGCAGGCCCCGTGCACTTCTTTAGAGAGAGAAACATCGATCAGCTGCCTTCTACACACCTCCCACTGGGGATGTGCCCACAACCAAGATACATGCCCTTGACCAGAATCGAACCTGGGACCCTTCAGTCCGCAGGCTGACGCTCTATCCACTGAGCCAAACCGGTTAGGGCTACCTCTGATTTCTTAACATGTGTAATGTAGACTCCAAAAACACTTCTCTGTCTGCAGGATGAAGTCTTCAAAAGCTTTCCAAGCTGCTGGCTGTCCCCAGCAGCCGCATCTGCAGATCTTTACTGAGTGACTAACACACTCCTGACATAAACGGTAAACTTGAGTGAATAATGTCCTCTCTGGGTTATTTTTTCCTCCCCTTCTTAATCAATACCCACATAATTGATCAGGTGGCCCATATGGCCCCTCTGATTCACACATTAAGACAATTAGGACAGCAGCCAGGTAATTGCTCAAGCTGGCATTGTTCCCAAGACAAGAAAACCTGATGCTTTGTCTTCCTCAGAAAAAGCCAGCTCCATCTGGTCTTGGGTATAATGCAATACTAATTCATTCAACATCCAGCAAAAATGGGTATTACCCTATTTAGAGAAAATATTGAGTAAAAGTGAATTATGTGGCAATAAGTTTCCCACTGAAGAATTCAGACTCAAATGTGATAGTAAAAAAATCTAGCATGAGAAAAGTGAATATACTGTGTCTACTAAGGTTTTACCCACACTCTGAGAGGGAGACGCTTGTTACTGGAGAGTAACCAAACTCCCCCTCTCAGGGACCAAATATCAGAGAGAGGACGAAGTTGGAGGCTGGGGAATCCTCACAATTATGAGTTCTAAAATGATTAGGAGGTAAAGGCTTAGAGATACAAGGCCAAGGACATAGAAAGAGCAACGATTTCTTTTCTGGCACCAGGACCTATAGAGAGTACCCCTCCCATACGACCCAGGAGAAAATAACTAAAGCTAAAGGGTATGTCGTGATTGCGGAGACTTCTGGAACGTTAGCTACCCCCAGCATGGGATCCGTGAGTTGGAAACCAACGGGAAGCAAAACAAGTAGCAATCTGATCACAGATTTATTAGTTTCTTTAGAACAGAAAGGGAATGTTTACATTCTGTGGCAAACACATGACCTATAGTTGGAGGGGCCAGGAGAGTTGACATATGTATTCTCTTAACTCCAAGTCCATCCCCACCTCCACCCCCAGCAGGAGTCAGGGAGGAGCCTAGAACCACTGCAGCAGGAAGAGACCTGGAGATGACAGTGTGCGCGGAGCGGGCATCCTGCAGAAGGTTAACAAGCGTGCGAGGGACCGCCGCAGTACCCGGCAGCCTACCCACCACTCCACAGCGGAGAACTGGAATTAAACAAAAGTGCTTCTGGGAAGAAGATGACAAATGGTTCCTCTTGTCTCTCGACTTCCATTACTCAGACCAATTAAAAAGAAAAAGCAATCAACTTCCCAATTCATCATAAAACAATATTTCAGTGACCGATGATGTTTTAAAAAATTGCTACCATATGCCTTGTATATGACTCTAGTAAATGAATTATTTCATCATCAAGAGAGTTTATATGACACTAAAGGCCTGGTGTGTGAAATTCATGCATGGAAAGGGTCCCTAGGCCTAGGCTAGCAATCAGGGCCAGTAGGGGCCTTCCAGCTACTGGCCAGGGGCTTCCTTTCCCAGCTGCTGGCCTCTGGCTGGAGCCTTCCTTTGTTCCGTTCCGCCCCTTGGTGGTCAGTGCATGTCATAGCGAGAGATCAAACTCCCAGTCAAACTCCTGCAGGGACAATTTGCATATTATGCTTTTATATATATAGATTGTATTAATGATAAAAGAACTCATTTGCTGGAAGAGAACCTGGAAAAAGTCATGTTAAGAATCATGCTGGCATAATTCACATTTTCCTCAGGGCCTGTCCTTCTGGCCTTAATTTTATCATCATGTCATGACTGAAAAGTATTACAAATCAGCCTGACACTACACACAGTTAATAAAGTAGTATGCCACTTTAAAAATTAAAAGAGAACATTTCTCTTATGAGATTACGTACTTGGGATGGGATAGGGTGGGCTCATGTCTGATGAGGAAGACAGTTAGCAAGAAAGAGCGGCCATAGTCAGGAGCCTGACATATGAGTCAGCATGCACGGTGATCTAAAGAAATCCTACCCAAACCTATGCGATTTTGAACTCAGAAAAACAAGCCCACTGGTTGACAAGAAGCAACAATGGTGAAGTAAAAGATAAAGGAACTGTGCCTGAATTAGTTGTCTATTGATGCTGGTAATATATTAGTGGCTTAACACAATATAAATTTACTAGAGGCCTGGTGCACAGGATTTATGCACTGTTTGGGGGAGTGATCTGCGGGAGCACCATTCATCCGTTCATCCTGGTCAGCCACCTGCCCTCTGAGCGGCTGCTCCCTGGTCCAGCATTCACCTCTCCAGGGGACCCAGTCAGGCAGTGAAGTAGGCCTTGGACCCGCGGCAGCCATAATCCTGCTGGACTCCTGGGTCTACGTTTAGAAGTCACTTTTATGAGGGAAATTCTGAAATATTAAACTTTGCCTTCATTCATGTGCCCAAAGTGTCTACCACTCTACCATTAGAAAGTTGTGCCACCTGATAATAGCCATGTGGTACTAGGAATTATGAATTGTTCTTCAAAGCTTAACTTATTCCCATATAGTAGGTCTCTAGATTGATCTGGACCTCCCTCAAAGCAGAAGATGAGAAAGAGTGGGGTCATCTGCAAAAGTCCTGTCTACTCCGAAGACTTCCTGGGATTCTAATCCAGGTGAACAAGAATACTCTTCTCCGAGGACCACTCTGAGGATCCAAGCATTGAGGGTGATGATTATATCTCGTACAGTGGTCCTCAAACCGTGCTCCAAGGAGCTCTTGAGGTTCCATAAAGCTTCCTCAGAAAGAGCCCAACAGAGGGACGCACACCCATATATGCCCTTACCACTGGTGCATGGGTGGTTCAATGGTAGAATTCTCGCTTGCCATATATGCCCTTACCCTCATTCCTGGGACTTGCCAGACTAGCCAAGGCTAAGATAAGAAATGGGACTTTCAGTGATGAGGCTCAAGGAGGAGGAAGAGAGAGAAGAGTTCCTTTTGATATAAGTAATACACGAAATCTGCACAGGGAGGGTCCATTTTAGTAGCCTGGAAGATTTGTCTGCCAAGTACTTGTTTCACCTGAGGTTATAAATGGTTCTACCTCACTCCTACTCTTCATGACCCGTTCAGAGATGGGAGTGAATGACTGGGAGGAGAGGGGTGGGAGGGAGTTAACGAGGCAGTTCTAGGGGAGGAACACGGGGGAGGTTTGTTCTCCGTGCCAGCAAAAAGGTGGCCATGTTATCAAGCCCATGACTCTTGCTTGGTGAGGATGGTTGAATGTTGGACAGGCACCTCTCTGAGGCTCCTCCCTCCCTCTGAACTCTTTGGGACCCCGTGTGCTCCGGAATGGCTGCCAATAAAGCTTTCTAGCAAGCACTGTTCGTGTACCATCTCCTTGCACAGTAGTAATGGATGCACATCCATAAAAGGCATCCACTTGAGATTTACTTTGAGTTTTTGAAACAAAAGCTTGACATCCCACAATGTAACCCAATCTTCCAACTTCCTGGGAAAGGACGTAGGAGCCCAGAAGAAAAGGCTGGCCTAAGCTCACGAAGAGAACCAGCAGAAAGTTGGACCCAGAACCAGGATTTTTGGCCCCTGCCCGGAGTCCCTGCTCAACAGCTCTCTACCCCTGATCCTGGGCTCCCCTCTCTGGTGCTCACAGCCCCATCCGTTCACTAGGTGACCTCACTTCCGGTTCCCATGGAAGAGGCTGAGCTGTTCGGATGGTGCAGCAGCATCACCCTGCCTGGAGAGGAACTGAGCCCTCATCTCCCAGTGTTCTCGAGGCTCCTCTAAAGCCTCAGCACCGGGAGCCGTGAGCTTCTGCTCCACCTGCGTTCCCTTCACCCTCAGGCCCCTTCCTTTCGAGCCTGTCCTGTACTCCTCTGAAATGCCTCCCTGGCTTGTCAGGGTGGTGCAGCCCACTCGCTGGCTGCCAGCTGGGTTTTCTGTGGGTTTGCCACGTTGCAGTGACAGAGCTGTGCAGGGTCCCAGATGCTGCAGCGTAAGTAAACAGCACATCTGGGACCTGGAAGGTGTCCAAGTGCATATTACCGAGAAGGCAGGGGCGGAAACCGAGCCAAATGACACACAGCTGGAAACCGTTACGCTGGGAGTGAGGTGGGGACGCAGTTCAAGAAGAGAGGGAAAGAAAAAGAAATGGGGAGGGAGAGAAAAAGATCAAGCCAGGGATTACTGTTGTTGTGAAGACTCTGGATTTTATTTGCTGAGCAACAGACCCATGGTTTGCACAACCACTGAAGGAAGAGCATGCCTCCGAAAATGACAGTTCATAATGGACTTCACCGCACAGAGGCTGTGGAGGGCTGGGGAGCTTTACCCCTGGACATCTGGTTGCCTTCGATGTGTCAGTTGGGTCACCTCCCTGCTATTTGAACCTGTAAATGGCCTCATAGTGAGCAGGGTGAAGGAGCTCAGGCCTGCGCGGGGGAGAACCCCAGGCTCCCTGCCCGGGGTCACCCGGTGTTTGGGAAGTTTTGTGAGTTCCCAGGCTCCTGGGCAGACTCCCCTGAGGATGCCGGCCTTGAACAAGCAGAGAGTGAAAGAAGAGGCCAGGGAGGAGGAGGAGGAGGTACAGTGACATCACTCTCTCCCAGCCCAGGGGCCCAGGCTGATGACTCACTGAGTAACTAAGCAATGGCTGCAGCGGGCACTGCTCACACCCACACCCACACCCAAGGCCAGAGACTAAAAGCTACAATGATGTCACCAAGCAGAGCAGAGTAAGTTTAAGTGAAGGGGAAATTAGGGCAAAAGAAAGAGGGGGAAAAAAATCAATTTCTCTCCCTTTTCATGGAAATCAAATGCATGGATTATCCTTCTTAATAGGTAGCTTCATTTAATCTCCTGGATTAAAGATACCCCAAATTACACCTTCAAGGGAGGCCAGAATACAGATTTTCTAAACAAAGCACAATATGGCAGGGCCAAACTTTCCTAGATACTTCAGCCTTTCCCACCTAGTCCGTGTCCTGTGGCAAGTGATGCAAGGTGAATGAGTCCCTCGGTGCTATGGAGAATCAAGGCCCCTCCCACCCGCCTGGGGCTGAGCTCCAAGGCCTTCAAATGCAGGCTTGTTGTTTTGTAAGGAAAGCAGATGACTTAACAAAATGGCCCTTTGCATATTCAGGAAATCTGAAAGGATAAGGGATTTTCTTTGGGTCTTGGATGAAAAGTCCCTAATGGGCAGTAGTTGCACTTTGGAGAAACTCTCAAAGTGGCTGAACCCTAAAACAAGAACTAATCTTGGATACTAATTCGTAGTGTGTAGGTTTCCAGCATTCCAGGGGAGGGGAGACACCAGTTGACCTTCCCAATATCACCTATAGGGATTCTGAAATCTTTTAATAACACATATTTAGGGAGTACGGTTCGAAATAGATTAACTAGAAGAAAGATTTTGATATCGCTATTTGCCCTTTCTTTATAATACAAGTGTCAACTAAATTCACAATCAACAATAACAGATCGATTGGCACCAGCAAGTTTTATTGCACATGCACAGTCAATGTTTACTTTTCTGTGCATGTATTGTGCATGCACAATGTTTACTTTTAAGTTGCCAGTGTGAGTCATATGTACTGGCCAGTCAGATGGTCAGATGGATAGACAGACAGATGGTCAATCACTTAGCCCAGTGGTTGGCAAACTGCGGCTTACGAGCCACATGCGGCTCTTTGGCCCCTTGAGTGTGGCTCTTCCACAAAATACCACAGCCTGGGTGAGTCTATTTTGAAGAAGTGGCATTAGAAGAAGTTTAAGTTTAAAAAATTTGGCTCTCGATAGAAATTTCAATCCTTGTACTGTTGATATTTGGCTCCATTGACTAATGAGTTTGCCAACCACTAACTTAGCCTTTTATATATATAGAAGATATTTAGTGAGCGCTTTCTAAGAACCAGGCATTATGCTGGGAGCTTGGAGTAAACTGTTGAGTGGAACAAAGCCCTGCCCACATGGAGCTTATCATGTAGCAACTGGGGTCCTGCACCCATCGGGACAGTGAAGCACGGCTGTTCATTTCACTCAATGTTAATTTCTTGGAGCACCGGTCAATTCTAGGCTAACAGAGAGAGAGAAGAAAAAAAAGGCTGCAAAGCTCTGAAAATATCCCATGCCTCAAAATACAATTATATTTAGAAAAACATTAATTTCGTGACATTTTAAGAAGGCAGAAACTGCATAAGAGGAGGTAAGCCAGAATTCTTCTTGTAGCCTGATTAGTAATTGGTGGCTTACAATCTCCTATGGGAAACTCCAAACCAAAGTGGTATTTAGGGGAAGAGGGCAAATTGGGGAGTTTGAGTTGAATGGAAGGTATGTTCCCTAAAAGCATCGCATAATTCAAAAGGCAAACAATTCAAGAGCAGTCCTGACCATGGCTAGCAGGTGGGCCCAGGAGGACGGGCAGGGGGGGAAGGGGGAGAGAAGAAGTTGGGGAGCAGCGTGAGTGCTGTTACCAACTGAAATAACATTGCCAGAGCAATAGCAGAGACACCATTCACCGTCTGTCCTGCTGCTGCTTTGAAATTAGATGATTCTTGTCTCATTCTTTCTTGGTTTAGTTTGGGGGCCCTCCAGATCCTTCTGCACCCTGCTGCCTGCAGGGGGTGCATCAATATAGACCACTTCAACAAGTCTCCTTGCCTTCCGCTTCCGGGCAGCTTCCACCAATGAGCAGCACCTTCAAGAAATCAGGGGTGGGCACAGAGGAGGCAGGTTGGGGCCTCTATCCTAGGACCCCCTTCTCTGCCAGGCCACATGCATCTAGCCAATGCACAGATGGGGCTAAAAGCAGTGCGGGGTTCTGGGTAGATCCTCCAACAGAAGAAGGCTATTAGTGAAAGACCAGGAAAACACAAGTCTACAGTCCAGTTCAAGCAAGGCACCAGCACTCACTTGTTAGATGTGTTGGCACCGGGCTTATGGAAGCTCTGAACAACCGGAGAGACTAGCTATGCAGACCTGTGGGCAAGGGGGGTGGGTCAGCAGTATTTCTCCACCAAAGACCCCAGCTCCATACAGGTGCCCTCCAGAGGGTTCTTGCTTCCTCTTGTGGCGTCTCTACTCTTGGAAGGGAGATTGGTACTATTCCTTGCAGTTTCCCTACATTCTGCCTAAACCTTTGTGAGTAGTTCTTTTTATTTTATTTTTATTTTTAGTTCTTTTATTTTATCCAATTTTAAGTGTGCCACAGATTTCCTGCTGGGACTATGACAAATAGAGGAATTTATATTACCTCAAATGTTGTACCTTGAGGGAGGTTTTATTATTACTTTCATATCCCATGATTTCAAATTTGTCCGGTTCAAATTTGCATGAAAAAGCAGTACGTTTCAAAAGATCCATGGGCCCTCCGCATCCGTGAAAGGGCCAAACATCCAGGGTGACAGAAACCTGTCTTGGATTTCCCACTCTGGCTTAAACTATGGTCCTTGAGGACTTTGGGGACTTGCCTTCCTGCTTTATTTTTAGCCTAACTAGTGGATGCTAGGTCTCCCCGTAACATTACTCCCGCCCTAGCTTCATTAACTCCTGGGCAAAAAGGGTGAACAGCCTTTATGGTCAGTGCATGGAGGCAATCATTCGCTGCCTGTCCAGTCATTGGAAATCCATTCCCAGGCAACAGCGATCCCTGAAATATTCAGAAACAGGCAGGTGGCACCTCTTCGCCTTTCCCTGCATCACAGGCTTTGATTTTGGTTTGGCTCCATTTCCCTCTTCTTGGTCACCAGCTCAGCAGTGGAAAAAATATCCTAAGATGAGGATTAACAACGACAACAACATTAGCGAGTTTAATGATTACTTTCCAATAATGCTGATGTTGATGGGTGGCAATGAAAACAGAGAGATGTTAAATTATTGAAAATGTGCCCCCTAAGACTTCCAAATGCTTGGTTCTTGTTTGCGGGTGAAGAAAACCCTAGGTTTACCCATCTTAGTTTAGGTTTTGCTATCCAACAATTTCTGACTGCTTTCAAGGGGCTACCAAATCAATTTTTTTCCACTGGATTTTTTGTTGCTGTTGTTTGTTTAATAAAATAACGGGCCAATCCAGTAAAAAAAAAAAAAAAAAAAAAAAAAAAAAAGTCACCATAATGGTATTAACAGATCAATCAATGCCCCTTGTAGAGAGTACTGAGTGTCAGAACGACAAAGGTTCTTTTCCCAGTCGCCTCTCCTTTCCCTCGTCTGCTGTGACAGCAAAGGCACTGGGGCTGCACCCCGGTTCTCTGTCGCTCACACACCTCTAGGACACTCGGAGACCAGCAGGTAGCTTGTTCAGGCAAAGATGGCAGGTCCACTTCTTAGAGGAGACCTTTGTTCTCCTAAATCAGAGTTTCTCAAAGCGAAGTCCCTGGCCCGGCAAAGTATCAGCACCGCCTGGGGGTGGTAGGAATGCAGATTCTTAGGCTGGACTCCAGACCCACGTGTGTTAACAACCCTGCAGGTGTCAAGTCTGCAAACTGCTGTTCTACACCATAGTTCAAGCTTACAACTCTAGCTGTTGGATATAATTATGCTGGGAGGCTCTGCTTTCCAAGCTGGGACATACACATGGCTAAGAGAAGACTGGGTCTTCTCATGAGTCCCGGTCCTGAACCTGTCCAAATGCTCTAGCCATTCTGCACCCTCCAAGCCTCCCAAGGTCATTAAAATCAAGGACGCCTGGGAGCCAATGCACAGATGGGGCTAAAAGCAGTGCGGGGTTCTGGGTAGATCCTCCAACAGAAGAAGGCTATTAGTGAAAGACCAGGAAAACACAAGTCTACAGTCCGGTTCAAGCAAGGCACTAGCACTCACTTGTTAGATGTGTTGGCGCCGGGCTTATGGAAGCTCTGAACAACCGGAGAGACTAGCTATGCAGACCTGTGGGCAAGGAACCCTGTACTAACTATGCATTTCTGGGAGCAAATCTAGAATTATTCCAAAATAAAAAATTTATTTTTAAAAATGTAATGAACAGCTCTGGCCAATTATGTTCAGTGGTAAGAGCATCAGCCCAAGTGCTGGTTTGTGGGTGCTACCCCTCACCTACCATTGGCTGAGATTGGTATTGGGACCCTCCCCTCAACTACTATTGGCTGAGGTTGGCCCTGGGACATGCCCCTCAGCTACCATTGGCTGAGGATGGTATTGGGACCTGCCTCTCTGCCAAGAGGGGCCCTCCGTTCCTTTACCATTGGCTGAGTTTGGCAGTGGGACCCACCTCTCATCTCTCATTGGGCGAGGTTGGCAGTGAGACCTGCCCCTAAACTCCCATTGGATAAGGTTGACAGTGGGACCAGCCCCTCAACTACCATTGGCTGAGGTTGGCCCTGGGACCTGCCCCTCAGCTACCATTGGCTGAGGTTGGCATTGAGACCTGCCCCTCAACTACAATTGGGTGAGGTTGGCAGAGGGACCAGCCCCTCAACTTCCATTGGATAAGGTTGGCAGTGGGACCAGCCTCAACTCCCATTGGAAGAGGTTGGTAGTGGGACCCACCTCCCAACTCCCATTGGCTGAGGTTGGCCATGGGACCAGCCCCTCAGCTCCCATTGCTGAGGTTGGCAGTGGGACCAGCCCCTCAACTACCATTGGCTGAGGCTGGCAGTGGACCTGTCCCTCAACTCCCAATGGGCGAGGATGGCAGTGGAGTTGCCCCTCAACTCCACATTATGTTTCTTTCTTTGTTGATAGGAGCTGTGTTCCAGGACAGGAAAGAAAAGTGTGAAAACAGATGGCTGATCCACCGATTCAAGTCTTCCCCAACCATCAGGTCTCGAGTTTGTCCTGGACTTGTTAATTATGTAAATTCTGGCCCTGGCTTTATATTTTAAGGTCCCTAATATCAGTGACACTCTCAAAACCGTTTAGATTTCACCTATGACTATATCTAAAAGGGAATATGTGTCATTATTTTATAAAAACTACTAGAGGCCTGGTGCATGAAATTTATGCACTGGGGAGAGAGAGGTCCCTCAGCCCGACCTGCACCCTCTCGCAGACCGGGACCCTTGGGGGATTGGGCCTAAGCCAGCAGGTGGACATCTCTCTTGGAATCTGGGATTCTTTGCTCCTTACCACCTGCCTTCTCATTCCTAACCGCTCAGTTTGCTACTCCTTAGCAGTAGGCTCCTTACCGGCAGGCTCTTTACCCGCTTGCTTCGTTGTTCCTTAACGCTGCTGCAGATATGACTATATGACTATAGTTTGTGCTGTCTGTTCCAACGTGCCAAGGTTGCAGGTTCTAGCCCCAGTCAGGGCACATACAAGAATCAACCAATAAATGCTTAAGTGGATGGAAAGTAAATCAGTCCTCTCTCTCTCTGTCTCTGTCTCTCTCTCTCTCTTCCTTTCTTTCTCTCAAAATAAATCAGTCCTCCCTCTCCCTTTCCATCTCCCTCTTACTCTCCATTCCTCTCTTTAAAATCAATAAAAATAAAATCTTAGTTGAATGCTTTAATTAATTAACTATAAAATGTCCAGTCTAGGACACTTTCCACATAATCTAGCACTGTAGTTGCATTAGTGCTAGTAATTTAACCCATCTATATAGTGACCACCTGCTTATGTAACTGACCTTATTAAGGCTGTTGACACCTTCGTTAAGTTATCTTTGGAAACCAAAATCAACCCCAAATACAAATTATGATCTTGCCAGGTTTAGAAACTGACATTTTTGATGCATTCAGAATTCCTTATTAAATGTAGTGATTGGGGGAAAAATATTATATATGACTATAGTTTGTGCTGTCTGTTCCATGCAGTTTCTACTGTCCCCCTACTTTTGTGGCTCATCCCTATGTTTAGTTACTTTTGCAGTAGCAACCAAGTGACCACTTTCTTCATTGAATAGAGTCCATGTCTCCTGGCTCCCAAAAGAACCAAGCTGAGACTGAGCTGTTGTTTTTCTATTGCTCGACTCAGTTCTCTGACAAGCTGGCACAGATCAACACCATCTATCACCTCTCCATCTTTGAGGTGGAACTTCAAAGGCATGGCCTCTCTTTCTGGGTCACGATGACCCAGGACTTTCATCTTCTTCATTCTAACTCTGCCTCTGTGGAGCTACATCATCTCTGCAGAGTGGTGTGCGGCTTCTCATCCAGTGCCTGAGCAAATATTTATTGAGGGAGTTAGTAAATTAATCATTTCACTGACTCTGTGTCATCTTCCAAAACAGTCACTGTGGAGAGGCGCTCTTGTTTAAAAAGTAGGTGCCATAGCTAAAACACCTTTTCCAAATAACCAGATTAGCAGCTTTTTACCAACGTTGACATTTTGGTCTCAAACCACCTGCTTATGTAACTGACCTTATTAAGGCTGTTGACACCTTCTTAAGTTATCTTTGGAAACCAAAATCAACCCCAAATTATGATCTTGCCAGGTTTAGAAACTGACATTTTGATGCATTCAGAATTCCTTATTGCATTCACAAATACAACTCTAATCTTTGGTGGAAAGGGGTGGGCGGAGAATGAATCAAATCAACAAGTGAATCATGAATAAAATGATCATTGATTAACTGAAGCATGAAAACAAAAATAGAAGTGTAGACTGAAGCACAAGCTGCTCATTTTCTAATGGAAGATAAGCATTAGTTGGTTGATGAAAATTTTGTTTTTGACATTTATATGGGAGATGGTTTCTTAGCAAACCAAAGAACTACAGAACAATGTCAATAAACATTATCCCTGTGACCAAAATCATAGCCAGCATCTGGAACAGTCAGCATAGTCAAAATAACAAATAAAGTGTTCTATTAGAAGTTAGGGTCCAGGAAAATAAAGTCATGAAATCATGCCCCGGACGGCCAGGCAGGAGTATGACTTAACACAGGTCCCCTGAGCAGGACTTGTCAGAGGATCAAAAAACCAAGATGGCAACCCACCTATCAGGCCTGGCACAACTTCAGAACATCAGTCCTCAGAAATGGGCTCATTTGGCCCATGATGTAAGCCAACATATGAAACAAAGGAATATAACTGCCAACAAATATTGCCAATCTCTACAAACCAAAGACCAGCCTTGGCTCAGCAGGTCATCAACTCCTAGACATCAGGAAGAGCCAGATGGTGATAATGTTATTTACAAATAATGTTTGGTCTAACTCTGAAATGCGTGTTCATAAAATCATCAAGTGAAGATGAGCTTAAATACCAACTTGATTTAACTGAAGAAGAAAACAAGTTTTATTTTATTTATTTTAATACTTTTTTTTTTAATTTTAGCGAGAGAAGGGGAGAGGGAGAGAGGTAGAAACATCAATGAGAGAGCAACATTGATTGGATGCCTCCTGCATGTCCTGTATTGAGGATCAAGTCCACAAATCAGGCAAGTGTCATGGCCAGAGTTGAACTAGCAACCTCCTAGTGCATGGGATGATGCTCAACTAGGTGAGCCACACTGGCCAGGCAAAAAAAATATCAAGTTTTACAGAGGGGAAGGGACTTGCCTAATCCCATAAAACTCTCTGGGAGAGTTAGAACTGGACCTCTAAATCCCTAACTCCAACCATGGTCTCTTCTCACTTAAACACTATACCATAAAGCATCTGCACATTGCCCTGCCTGCAGTTGACTTTTAATAAAACTTGGGGAACAAATCATGTCAATCATAATTATGCATTAGCATGGGCAGATCTGGACTTACATAATTAGGGAGAGGGCCCTCTTTAAGAAAAATGAGAAATATAAAATTTGGTACAAAAGTGATTATTTCTTTAGACTGAGAGAAAAAAAAAAGTGTAAAAAATTGCAAATATAACAAAGTGGGCTAATACCACAGGATCACAAAATTCATAAATATACTCTAATATTATTACTAAGCAGCTGCCTGGCACATCCTACTTCCTTCCACCACAGTCCTTGACTCCATATTCCCTAATTAACTCTTCACAAAATAACAATCGTATGATCTTTTCTAGAGAGAAAACAAAAAATTTAATCTTTCTTCAGGCCAAAAAAAGAAGAAGTTGATTTGTATTAATAATAGTTTGAAATATTACTTTCAGTTTCACAAATTACTGGTGATTTTACATATATTTTTAGGGTTGTCAAGTCTGGGAAAATTTTTATCTACTTGTTTTCATACTGACCTGTAAGATTTCAGGGCATTTCTTAATTACAAGATATATTAGATTCTCAAAAATCCAACCTAAAATGCATGCCCATTACATGCAGAATGGGCACACCATTTATAGTATTCTACTGGTTTGTATCCCATAAACACAAGAATTCAGATAAGAACTCCATCTATATATATATAAAAGCCTAAATGACCGTTCAACCATGCAACCGTTTGACTGGTAGCTCTGATGTGCACTGACCACCAGGGGGCAGACGCTCAACGCACAGGCATGGAAACATAAAACAGACTGATGAATCTTAGAGCGAAGGGGGGGGAGGGACATGAAGAAATTAACCAAATATCTTATATTTATACTATAAGCCCGGTGCACAGATTCATGCACCGGTGGGGTCCCACGTCCTGGCCTGTGGGAATCGGGCCAAAACTAGCAGTCCGACATCCCCAAGGGTCCTGGATTTCAAAAAAGCACAGGCCAGGCCAAGGGACCCCACTGGTGCACAAATTCATACACCAGGCCTCTAGTTACAATATAAACATGTAAGGAGTGTTTATCGTTGAATACATTAAATTATTGACGTATTTCTGACAGAAGACAACTTCCATTTTGATGAGGAGTTGATGAACACCAAATTCTCCAATTATACTACACAAGATTCAAAGGATTCTTCACAGAATAGAAACTGGATACTCCTCCCGGCTAGATTCAGGGGGAGACCTGCACTTTTGTGTCACTTTGTTGAGTTGACATAGTGAGTGGGAGGGGAATTTCATAAAGTCATCAACACTGGGAGAGCTAGCAATAACTTCCCTATACATGCAAGTAGCTGAAAAACACATATATCCCACGAAACCGAGCTAAATGTATCTCCAAATTGACATCCTCTTAGCAGAATCCCAAAAGGTTCATAGCTATGAATCAAGGGAATCTGACCCAAGGGAAAGTTGGGAAGGAAAACCACTGTTCTCTTGATTGATTGTGGTTAAAATGCCATTTTGAAAACTTTATGAAAATGTGAACACAAAAATGGAGACCTTCCTGTGTCCTTAAAATGGGTCTCATTAGTGAGGGGCCTTTGCAGCTCAAGCTTCATAAGTTTCATGGTCCTTGTGCCCCTGCACACTGTCCTTTGTGCCATCCCTGTGCAAAGACAGGGAGACAAGCAGCGAGGTCATTGTTCAATGTAAAGGACAGGGATTGATCCTGTGGTCTGATGGAAAGAATATTAATTGTGTAGGGCTGCTGTAACAAAGCACCACAAACAAAATGCCATAAAACAGCAAAAATTCATAGTCTCACAGTTCTGGGGGCTGGCAGTTGGAAATCAAGGTGTCAGCAAGACCATGTTCTCTCCAATGACTCTTGAAAAGAATTCTTCCCAGCCTCTTCCAGCTTCTGGGTGGGGAGGGGGGTCCCCCCAAATCCTTGGCTTGCTTGGCTTATAGATGCCTCCCTCCAACCCCTGCCTCTGATGTTACCTGGCCTGGGTGCATCTGTCTCGGTGTCTTTTCTCCTCTAGAAGAACACCAGTCAGACTGGACTAAGGGCCCACCCTAATCCAGTGTGAGGTGTAAGTGAAGTACAGTAATCGGCGCATATTCAAACGGTGAACTGAATCAGTTTTCGCACATGTGTATACCCTTGTCCCACTTTAATCTTCTTCTTGGCATTTATTACTATCTGGTCTGTTTGTTTGTTTGTAATCTATTTCTACCACTGGACTATAAATTTCATTAGAAATACTATACCTTTTGGGTTTGGAATTGTAACTTATCAACAGGAAGTACTTAGTGAGTAGTCGTTGGATGGATGGATGAAGAGAGGGAGGGAAGGAGGGAAGAAGGATGTAGAGCCAGTTATAATAATAGGAACACAGTGTCAGGGACAGACTAAGCAGAATGGCTGACTTTATATGGGAGCTGGAGTCCTAAGTGGCTCTCTTAATGGTATTTTACATCCGGATTAGCCCAAGAGGGAGGAAGCCAAGTAAGTGTTCTCTGCATGCCAGTCCCAGGCCATTGGGTAGAGCTGCCGGAACACTCTGTGGAGGACTCTCAGGTTGCAATGTTCTGGGCCTTGTGGAAATGAAGGTGGTGACCCCCGGATGATATCTGTGGATCTTGGGTAGAAAAGCGGGGAGAGTGGCAGGCAGAGTTGCCCTCCCTTTCCTAGGAAATACTGAGGAGCTGAACCTGCTGGTGGGGGTTCAATGATCTCAGCTGTGGAAGAAGCAAGCCACAGGGGCTGGAAGGCGGCAGGGCCTGATGGTCACATTTTTGAAATGCCATGTACCGCCTACGCTGGCCGTGATTACACTGAGGCTGACAGCTCTGTGATTACCTGCACTGGCATGCGTCTGAATGGGCTTTGGGCGCGTGGCTTTCCCTCCTGTTGATTTTCAATGGGTAATAATAACACTCTGATCACTTCTACGCAGGAACAGGACTCGGGGCGCCAGAGGACTTGCGTGCCCTTCACCGGGCTCGTGTTCCCCTGTCAATGGCCGCATTCGCTAAATTAGGACTTGTGTCGGCCCTCCTTTCATTCCTCAAGTGTGATTTCTTTTTCAGCAGATGGCTTTGAGGCAAAGCACCTGGAGTCTGATGAGTCTGATGAGGCCTGTCATCAGACAGTTTGACAGTAATTGAAGGAAGAGCCCGCGCCCTCAAGCTCTGACACTCGCTGCAATTCAGCCTCGTTACAGCAAGCCGAAAGGCTAAGGGGTCTGCGATTAACATCAAGTGTCTCTTCCAAAATCATTTTCTATTTGTCCAAGACTCAGCGTCTCTTCGTTTAGAAAGAAGAGAGCCACTTTCCTTCAGCCATATGGAAAGCCTGGATGCGGCCTAATATTCTGTAAAATCTTGGGATTTGAGTAGCTCAGAGGCTGAACCAACACAATATAAATGAGGTGTTTACCTTCTCAAGGCTTTCTCCCAAAGGCTGACAGCCTTTCCAACTGGATTTCACTGGTATTTGCAACTCTTTCATGTATGCAGTGACCAGGTTTGGGGATTCTGTCATCCTTGGTATTGCCATGACGACACTGGTATGTGTGTGTGTGTGTGTGTACTCATCCACATTCATACCTATTTTTAGGCCTTTTTGCTATCTTTCAATACATATCTATTATATTTTCCATAAAGTTTTTTTGATTTATTTTTGGGGGGATTTGTTTCTAGTTGCCTCTTATTTTTGGGTGCTATTATGATTTTTAATCTCATAAATGTATTGCTGATCAATATGAATTCAATTGCTTTGTTGTTTTGGTTCTCACTCTTGCTGATTGTTTATCCAGTCACTTTGCTAAACTTTCTTAATAATTGTAATAATTTATCTGTTGATTCCTTTGGATTGCCTACTATATTTGATTAGTATCACTTTTAAGGTCCCTTTATTTTTATCTAACTTCTTCCCCTTACTGAATCAATTGGAACTGCTATTACAACGTGAAATAGAAGTGAAGGTGGTAAGCCCACTCACTTTATTCCTGACATTAAAGGAAATATTCTCAGTCCTTCATTATTTGTGATACTTGCTGTTGGAGTGCTTTCAGTAGATTTTTTTTTTTAATGAATGCAGTTTCTTCCTATTGAGAAATCTAATGTTCAGCCGTATCTACTATATTATTAAACACCTTGTACGTTAATTTCCATTTTTATATTTATCATTTTCATTTCTAGTTTGTTCCGTTTCAAAGTGACTTGCCTGTTATTTCTAATGTTCATATTTTCAAGCTTTTCTTATATCCGTTATAGTCAGGAATTTCTAGAATATCTATGGGTCTGTTTCTGAAGTCTGTTTCTCTCTGGTGGTGCCTTACAGCCTTCTGATTCTTTTACAATGAGACGCTCATTTTTCTGGGCAGTTTGTCTCTGGGAACCATCGGAGGCCTGGGAAGACAGCTAGGTTCCTCCATCCATGATTGAGTTGGCTTCTACTAATGCTCCTGCTCGCACTATCATTTTCAGTCTAACATTAAATTTAATTCTTTGTCCAGTTGCAATCCCATATTAACTCAGGCTCCCAATTAGCAGGTGAGGTTGAGCTTATGATTAAAAATTCTGAGAGAACTTGTTTCTTCCTCTGATGAGTACCAAGTTTTGAGACAAATAGTTTTTCTGCATCTTGAATAAGAGGAAGAGACTAGTCCTTTATTTCCCCCACTTTATTACCCTGAGCTTTCGCCTGTCTCTGTTTCCTATAAGCTCATGAAAAAAGCATAATACAAATATTAAGTTCACCAGGATCAGCAACTCTATACAAAACATCATAAGCTCTCCTATTGTTGTGTTTCGTTTTGTTTTTGTTTTTCAGTAAGTTAAACCATGTCCTCTCTGTGCTTCTACAGGTTACTGTATTGTATACCTTAAGAGGTGAGAGTGTCTGACATTGTTTTTTAATAATTTGACTCAGAGTCAAAGATAGTACACCCATTTCAATATTTAAGCCACCACTTTAGGGCTTTATCACTAAACTAGAGGCTCGGTGCATGAAATTCATGCATGGGAGGAGGTCCCTCAGCCCAGCCCGCTCCCTCTCCAATCCGGGATCCCTCGGGGAATGTCCGACTGCTGGTTTAGGCTCGATCCCGTAGGCAACCAGCAGTGGGACATCCCTCTCACAATCCTGGACCGCTGGTTCCTAACCACTCGCCTGCCTACTTACCTGATCGTCCCTAACCACCTCAGCCTGCTGGCCTGATCACCCCCCAACTGCCCTCCCCTGCCAGCCTGATTGCCCCCTAACTGCCCACCCCTGCCAGACTGATTGCCCTTAACTGCCTCTGCCTTGGTCCCTGCCACTGTGGCTTTGTCCAGAAGTACATCCGGAAGATATCCAGACTAATTATCCTATTACCCTTTTATTAGTATAGATAGAAAGGAATAGGCACTTATGAAAGTTGGGACTGGGGAGAATATTGTGTGATACAGGTAATATGCTTGGCAATGTCATAGTAGAGAAAAGCCTAGACTTTAGCTTTCTGAAGTGAAGCCTCTTTATTCTACAAATGAGGAAATTAATGATCAGAGATGCAATGTCATATAATAGATCATGCAGCTACTAGATGTCAGCGTCAGAGCCAGACATAATCTGACTTAGCTTTCATTCCTCTTAAACCAGTGTCTCCCAAACTATATTATCTGAAAGAATCATTTCACCATGAATTGCTCCCCAAATAGTTCTTTGATCAAATATAGTTGCGAAATTCGGCACACTAGAACTCCCTCTTGGAGACTTGTAAAGCACATAACATCCCCCAGACTCAGAGACATTGTGAAATAAACAATTCTGTTTAACTATCACTTCCCAACGTAATGGAACAAAACAAAAAAAAAAAAAAATCTTTTTCTACGGAGCACCTGTGAAAACTGCACTTGGTGTTCCCCAAAGTGATTTAGGAAATGTCCTCCTGATGAAAAGTCATCTCCGCCATTTTCCAAGGAGCATAAAACTCTGTGCAGTCATTACTCCCTGACAAAACAATGAGGATCCTGTTGCACACACTGTTTTATCACATCCTATGTGATGCTGTCCTGCTGGAAGCACACATCAAAACTGTCTCTCTCATTATGGCTTTGAACCTGCAGTTATATGAATAAAAAAAATATTAATCTTAGTATAATGCAGTAGAGAGGACTTCCACTTCCAGCTCTGATGGGGTGTCCTTTATCGAACCACACACACACACACACACACACACCCTTGCTAGGAGCAACTATAAACGCTTAATAAACTATACAAGACAGCTGCTTAGCGATTGCATCAATCAATCAAGGCTGCCTAAGTTGACAGGCCCAGACCCCAGAGAGAAGAGAAGGGCTTTCTGTGAGCCTCACCTTCTTTCCTTCTGATTTGTAAATAAAGTAGGGTCGGGGGCCAAGCAGAAAGTCACCTCTCAGAGCTCTTGGTAGTTTCATGGGGCGACAGAAATAGAAGTCGGAGTTCCAGGTGTCCAACAAATCAGTGCCTAATGTCTTTAGAGTCTGAAGGAAAGGAAACTACAGATAAGTGGGCCCAATGTCCTGTCTGGGTAGGTTTTCTAACGTGATTTTCTAATGCTGATTCTCAAATCACACTACACACAAAGCAACAGCTACGAGGTGAAAAATGAAGCAGAGTCCTCGGGAATTTTTAAAAAGATGACTCTCCAAATAGCATCAAAGTCATTCAGTACCTGTACATTTAATAGAGAATGTACAAAACATGTAAAAGATCTAAACAAATAGAAGAATTTCTACCCACTTACCAGAACTACCTGCTTTATATTGATATACCGATGGGTGGAAAATAAACTTCTATTTGCTACACCAATGAGATTTAGGGATTAATTTGTTACAACAGCTAGTGTTATTCTAACTTAAAAGCTTGGCTGACCATGCATACCAAATGACATCATTATTTCAAAGATCAAATAACTAACTATGAAATTTTTATTAGGTTTCATTTCAGAGTGGGGTTGTTTGTTTTTTATGGGATTTTTAAATGCTTTTATTGACTTTTAGAGAAAGAGGAACATAGAGAGATAGAAACATCAATGCTGAGAGAAAGTCATTGATTGGCTGCCTCCTGCATGCCCCCTGGGCATGTGCCCTGACCGGGAATCGAACCAGCGACCTCTTGGTTCATGGGTCAATGCTCAGCCACGGAGCTACCCTGGCTGTGCATCATTTCAGAGTCTTAATGGAAAATTAGCCTCTCTTCAGCTTGCACCCTGCGCATTTCAGAAGCCCGGAGGCGGCTTTCCTATTTGTCAGGCCTCGGAGATTGGTGGAGCCAAATGGGTCCCAAGAGAATTCTCAGGTCCAAGGCAGGGAGTCTGGGAGGAAAGCCTCTTTCCTGGTATTTCGGTCCTTAATCTGCAAACAGTCCAATTAGGGGTAGAGATCAGAGATACGTTTGCCACCCCTGCCCAGGGGTGCTTCTTAGAATAGCTGCCCTGACCTCCGTGTCTGGTGAATGGGCAAGCTGGCGGTGTGATTCCTGTGACCCAAATCCAGCTGACTTACGGGTTTGTCGGGCACAAATGAGATTCCTGGGCTGGGAGATCACGCAGAACCATTTTGAGCCACAGTCATGCAGCCAAGTAAACAGGAGAACTAGTCTATAAGGAAGCCAGAGAGGAATCCTCATTATCTGGAGAAAACCAGGGGCTAGGGAGCATTTGAAGAGAGAGAGAGAGAGAATAGAGAGACTACCTGGCAGTGTCCCGCTCCCTCGGGTGCCTAGTTATTCTCCCGACAAATGAGTCCCTGCGGATGCCTCTCAGCTTCCAATCAATTCCCTCTTATTGGTGCTAATTCGAGTTGGCTTCTGTTGTTTGCAGCCAGTAGCCTCTGATTGAGACAGAGAGGGTTATGACAGCAGGTAGCCAGGAGTCTGAGGAAGAGATGAGTCCTGCCTCCCCTCAATTATTCTCCTGTCAGAGGATAGTTCTCAAAATAATAAAAACCTAATTTTCATATAGATAGGTAAGTAAGCGCATGTCAACGTTTTTTATTCAATTCATGAAGGAAGGAAGCAGGAGGGTGGCAGCGCTGGATCAAAAGAGAAAATGAGACAACAGTCAGTGCAGGAAGGAAGGAGTGCTGAGGTGAGGCTGCAGATTCAGATGCAAACTGGTCAGGATCCGAGGGCACAGTAAAACCATGCTGTGCGGGGCTGTCGTCTCCGCTGGACCGGACATGAAACCATCACCATCCTACTGGTACTGTACGAGGCCCGAGCCCAACGTAACAGTACGACCTATGTTGCCTCTCCCTAGAGAGGGAGAGGACCGTTATGCTTCTCAGACTTCATGAAAATACAGATGGCTGGGCCCTGCCCCCAGAAATGGAGGTCTTAGGCTGAGTCTGAAAATCTGCATTTTAACAAGTTTTCGGGTGACACTGACAGTCAGCAACCCACCCTTTAAGTAACACGGCCTTAGATGACATTGAAAGGTCATGCGGCAAATTTTTTTGCTCATTTCCAAGTTTTGAATAATTTTCCTTAACCTCCACTCAAAGTCCCCAAGGAAGAGCTGAGCCTGCACATAAGGGAAAGCAAAGCCAGGCAAAGAGCACGTTACTCTTGCCTGAAGATGGAGTTCAAATCTGAAGGAAGGACTTACATGGACAAAGAGAGGTTACACAGATGAGTCTTTTTTTTCCTACATGAGGGAGGTCTCAGGAGCATTGAACTAATGTGGATCCTTGGCCACCTTTCCGCAAACTCCTGTTTGAGTCTCTGGTCTTATCATTGATGTGCAAGGAAACACTTATTCAAGCCAACACCACCTGTGACAGAAGAAAAGAAGCTACAGAGAGCGAGAGAAAGTAAATTCCTTCCAAAATCAGGATCCACTCTGGTCGAGGCTGACTTCCCAGGACCTACAGCTTGGTGCCACAGTAGAGAGAAGAGAGTCCACATAGGAGAGGAGAAGAGACAATCAGGCATTGGCCCTCAGGCACAGTCCTGACCCTTCTGACCCTTCTGGTTTCAGGGGATAAGCTTGTCAGATCAAACACAGGACACTTGACTAAATTTGAATTTCAGATAAACAATGAATAATTTTTTGCATAAGTATGCCTCGAATATTACATGGGACGATGCTAAAAAAAAAAAAAAAAAAAGTATTCATTGTTTACATGATATTCAAATTTAACCGGGCATCTTGTATTTTTGTTTGATCTATCCTATATAATAAAAGCCCAGCCACTGAATGGCAGAATGACCAGAACAACTGGTTGACTAGTCGCTATGACACACCCTGACCACCAGAGAGCAGACACTCAATGTAGGAGCTTCCCCCTGGTGGTCAGTGGACTCCCACAGTGGGAGCGCCGCTCAGCAGACTGGCACTCCCACAGCGGGCCAATCCCCACAGGCCAGGTTCCCCACCAGTGCACAAATTCCATGCACTAGGCCTCTAGTATATATATATATAAAAGGCTAGTATGCAAAGTGTCCTCTTGCCTGAAGATGGAGTTCAAATCTGAAGGAAGGACTTACATGGACAAAGAGAGGTTACACAGATGAGTCTTTTTTTTAGAGTTCAATAGGGAGAACAAGAGTTCGACCGCTTGCTATGACATGCACTGACCACCAGGGGGTGGTGTATAATGAAGGAATGCCTTCCCCAGCAGTCAAGAGCCAGGAAGGGAGGCCCCGACCCACAGCCAGAAGGCCCTGATCAGCCCTGATTGCCAGCCAGGCCTAGAGACCCTACCCATGCACAAATTAGAGAGAGTGGAAGGGAGGAGAGAGAGAGCAGGGAGTGAGAGGGCAGAGAGAAACATCCATGTGAGAAAGACACATCTATTTATTGCCTCCTGCATGCACCCTGACCAGGACTTGGGATGGAACCTGAGAGAGAGAGAGAAAGAGAGAGAGAGAGAGAGAGAGAGAGAGAGAGAGAGAGAGAGGAGGAAGGAAGGAAGGGAGGGAAAGAGGGGGGGTGATTGGGGGTACTGCTCATATTCTTATTGGGCTGCTCAGTTTTTTATAAGATCAGATGCTGTTACAGGCAACAACATAGACAGGTTTTCCCTAGCCTTACCAATATAAATGTGCCTAAAGGCTGTCCATGAAACATTTCCCATTAAATGTTGTAAATAAAGTCTCAATAGAATCTTGAATGCTATTTACTTCTTGAATTACAAACCAAAGGGTCAGACATGGAGAAATAAGCTCTCATCGTATGTTTATTGTTATAGTCATCAGCCTTGTCTTCATCATCATTGTTACTAACTAGGACCATGTGATAAAAGATGAAGATCTGACTAATATGGAAATAATGGATCACTTTGGGAGGTGAAATGACTTGTGCTTTTCATTTTCTAACTCTAGCTAATGGACATGTGTTTATTTTCCTAATAAGAAAAGAATAGAGACGTTACTTTTTAAAGTTAATAAATATCCTCTTGGGATTCCCCTCAGCTCGCACTGGTGTGTCCTCCTATGTGTCCTCACTTCTTTCTGCTCAGAGAAGCACCCATAACAAGAGGTCCCCAACGGCCCCTTCTTTAATGGTATCTGCCGCTTCCCAGGAGTCTGAGAGCGGCGAGAACAAAACAACTCCCTCCCACCCTGATGCAGCCCAGATTTCTCCAGACACCAGACAAGAACACGGGCTCCAGACTGCCTTGGTGACTACCAAATGGGGAGCAAGAGTACTGACTCCAACCAGAGCTGATTGTAAGGAGGCGCCAGTCCTGCACGTTCCCAAGGATGCTGCGCAGTGCCTCCCCACCTTTCGCATCCTAGGCACTTCACTCCTCTCCCCCTCACGCCAGTCATGAGCCCAACAGCACCGTCCCCAGACAACCAGCCAGAACCCCAAGCAGCTCCCTTCCCATCCCTCCCCAACCCCTGGGAGAGAAAAAGGATTTATCTTCAGTTCCATGTGGTGGGGACACTGCCTAGACCAGCTAGAGTTCAAAGCCCCGCGTTTGGGTGCGCCGGAGGGCACGGGCCAGCCTTGGGCTGGCTCCCTTCCACGTGGAGACAGTGTTGTCCTATGCCATCCAGTTCCTGGGATTGTGGTCCCTCTGGCCCTGTCAGCCTGACCCACAAGCTGCACAGTGCGTGCCTCTTCTCTGCAGGGGGACACCTGGGGCCAAATCAAACAGCTCCGCTTGCCAGGGGCTGAGCTCATCACTTGAGTCCTCCTCACAGGGGCACAGGGCCTCCATTAAAACTGAACTTTTCTTCCCCTCTCTCAACTACACAAAGACCGGTGATGTTATTGCCTCCAGGGCATCATAGACCACCCCCCTACACACCACCCGGCTGGCTGCGGGCCAGGACAGCAGCCCCTTCCAGGAGCCCTCAGGCCCCAGAGCTGTGCTTCTGGCTTCTTCCATGGTCTTGTTGATTTATGTAGGTCAATATCATTTTTAGTGTTGAAAGCAGTGGATGATTAATTTCTGCTAATGATTGTCTGCTCTGCCCCCCTAAACTCCTCTCTGTAATTCCAACTATCATTTCACATTCAGTGATTCGGTGCTTCGCTTGTCTGCCTGAGGAACTCCCAGCCTGGTTTATCTCTGTGGCTCCCTGAGCTCTCCCTTTGTCCTTCCCTCGTCCCCCTCACTTCTCCTCTGACATTTGGGGTTTCGGAGCCTGCTTTTCTGGCTTCCAGCACTGCCCTTGTTCCTGCTCCACGTGCCACCCCCACTCCTGAAGTCAAAAAAAAGAAAAGAAAGTCTAATCCAAATGTCTTTGGCATGCTCCATGAATCCCTGTCAATAGCTAGCAATTTAACAGGTATCACTTTGAGTAAAGATCATCGTTACCAATTCTGCGTCCTCCAGATGGGCTCTCTGAATGGCCCTCCGTGTCATTCCTCTTGTCATATCCCCTGGGCTTGTTTACCTTTCTCAGCAGTGAGTGACACGTGGGTCTCAGAAAACAGACCCAGGTGTGTCCTGAGGCTTCTCATGTCAGGATTCCCTATGGATTCCACATAGTGCTGGGGTTAGTACGCAGAATAAAGACCTTTAGCTTGAGTTCACTCCCAAATTTTGTCTCTCAACCCCTGAGAAAATCCAGTGGAGTCCCGCCTCCCCTTCCTTTGGCAATTGCATGTTTTGGGGGTCAGCATTGTGGCCTGAAAAGCCACCTCTTTCTCTCACACTCAGGGCCCCCAGATTACATGGAGCCAAGCTGAGAGGCAGAGAACCTGTGCTGATAACATTCCCAGAAGAGAGTAAGCACCGGACTTACACTTTTCTCTAAGTCTTGGGCAAGTCTGAGTCAAAGTCCTTTTTGCCACCTGTTCGGGTTTGTCCACACAGCAGAGGGAAACTGGGTGCTGAGTAATGAGAGTATAGTCAAAGCCTCCAAGGATCACTTCCTACCTCCAGCATGAGAAAAGGTGGTTGGTGGCACAGATGGTAAAAGCATGTCCTAAATTGGGTGTCTGGCCAAAGACTATCAATGTTATTGTGAGATTATCATCTGATTGGTGATTTAAAATTGGCTCTGTATTGGCTTCATTAACTCCAAATCAAGATGAGCAGTTTCTAAATTACTTTCCCTCGGTAAACAAACTCATGTTTTGAGGGGGGAAATTAAAAGGGATTTGTGTGGATGAAGAAATGTCCCCAGGCAGGAAAGTGCAAACAGACCATGTTTATATAACACTGAATAAGTGGTTGGAAAGGGCCAAACCTATGGGAGCGATGACTAAATAGAACTCACTGACGTCAGACACTGCCTGAAGCAGCTAAATGAGGTGGGGCTCTCATCCCATCACTGTCCTGGTTCTGGCCCATTAAAAACATGACTCGTTTGCTTCCCTTTACCCTTTTCTTACGTTCTCCTTATTTGGCCCACTCTAGATAATTCAGCAGTCATGATTCTCCCAGTTATTACAAAAACATTTATTGAACACGCATTTCATCCATAGCACTGTGTTGGGCCTAGCAGAAATGCAGAGGTGTAAACGCCAGTATGTACGCTCAGTTATTAGAGTAACCAGGGAGATAGGCAAGTGTACAAATGACTAAAGGGTAAGGAAGTAGGTCTGAAGTAGAAGGAAGCAAAAAACACCCAATCAAAGCAGCAAAAATATAAAAAGAAGTCCCTGGGACAACTCCAAGCATACCAGCATTCACAGCACGGGGGTGTCAGAAAAGAGCAAGAAATTGAAAACCTATTCAAAAAAATTATGAAAGCCCCTAACCTTGAGAAGGAAATAGACATACAAGCCCAGGAAGCGTAAGGAGTCCCAAACAAGATGAACCCAAAAAGACCCACACCAAGACACATCATGCTTGAAATGAAGAAGGTTGGGGACAAGGAGGGAATTGAGACAAGTGGGAGAGGAGCAGTTGGTTGCCCACAGGGAGCTCTCATGAGACTACCCACTGATTCCTCAACAGAAGGCTTTGCAGGCCAGAAGGGATTGGCATGAAGTGTTCGGCGAGGTGAGGGGCATCCATCTACAGCCAGGATTGCTGGGCCTGGCAGGGCTATCATCCTATCATTTGGAATCTGGGGACATGTAGAGGGCTTCCCAGACAGAAAGGAGCTGGATGGGTTCAACACCACTAGGCCAATATTGCATGAGGTGTTGGGAGGTCTTCTTTGGGAAGAAGAAGAAAGAAAACAGATAAAAAATGTGAACAATAAGATAGCAATAAATACATATCTATCAATAATTGAATCTAAAAGCAAAACAAATGCACATGCAGGAAGAAACAGACTCATAGAACCACTTTGACAGTTGCCAGGTAGAAGAAGGAGTTGGGGAGATGGTTGAAAAAGGTGAAGGGATTAAAAAGTACAAATTGGTAGTTACAGAATAGTCATGGGGGTGCAAAGTACAGGGAATCTATATATATAAAAGCCTTAGTGACCATAACAACCAAACAGGCTGCATGGGGTGACCAGACCAGCAGGGGGTTAGTGAGGGGTGACCAAATGACTGAGCAGCAGGCTGCAAGGGATGACCAGGTTGGCAGGGGGGTTAGTGAGGGGCAACCAGGCTGGCAGGAAGGGCAGTAAGGGGTGACCAGGCCAGTGAGGGAGGCAGTTAGAGGTGACCAGGCTAGCAGGGTGGGGGTGACGGGGCAGTTAGGGGCAATCAGGCAGGCAGGCAGATGAGTAGTTAGGAGCCAGTTGTCCCAGATTGTGGGAGAGATGTCCAATTGCTGGTTTAGGCCCAATTCTACAGAGGGCGCAGGCTGGGCTGAGGCCAACCCCCTCCCTGCTGTGCACAAATTTCATGCACCAGGCTCTAGTATAGTCCAATAATATTCTAATAACTATGTGTGGTATTAGATTGAGGGGGGGGAGGAGAAGGTTATCATTATTATTACAAGAAATATCAGAAAGAAATAGAAAGCGATTAACTGTGATTTGATGGTGTTTATTTTGACCTAAATCATGTTAAAGTTAGTTGCAGTGTGATTTTCCGTGAGGGAGTTATGGTATGCTGTGTTTCCCCAACTCATGCTCCTGTGACTCGGTGCCTTCATTTCAAGGAGAGCTCAGTCTGTTCAAGGCTGGGCAGAGACATCTGTTGTGAAGAGGAAGGGGTACTTGGAAGTTGGGGTGCGACGGGAAGGGGCCTGGAAATTACCTGCTCCAAGGACACTGGCTCGGCCTTCTCTGTGTTTGGGTCTGTCTGAGGAGAAACGGTTCTGTGGGGAGGGCCTGGGGCGTGTTTCCCAGGAGGCAGAACACATGGTTCCTTGGGTTCAGCCCAGCCTGGATGCAGATGGAGGGACGCTCTGAGGAGCCTTTGTTCCTTGAGCCAGTCCCCGCGCTTGCCCACATGTCAACAGGCACAAAGCAAACGTCTGGAGCCGACTTTTACCAATAACACATTGTCAAAGCCAAGCCACCCCGTCCCCACCGCGAAAGAATTCATCTGTAGGGGACACATTTCCACTTGTGAATCCAAACGTGCTAATCACAAAGGTAAATAAAAAACAGCTTAAAGGGAAAACAAAGCGCTCCATGCTCCAGATAATGAGGAAGTAAAATTTGTCAGAATATTGCTTTTTTTCATATGAAATGAGCCCATAAATTCCGTTTGCAATCCAAAAAACATGTGCTAAGTCTGTCAAAACACGCCTGATGGAACAACAGTCCCCTGAGATGAATGGCCATTGCAGCGCCAGCTCCCACTGACAGTCCTGATAGCTATCCCGTTTGCGGTGTACAGAGTACCAGTACTTTTGTATTCACGACCTTGCTCAATCCTCACGGGGATCCCATTGGGAAGTAAAGGTGGCTATGACCCCCCGCTGGACACATGAGAAAATGGAGGCTGGAGAGGTAGGGACCTGCTGCCTGAGTGCAGCGAGCTCAGCTGGGAGCACCTGCGAATGAGCATCAGAGTGGGCCCTGACACTGAGCGCCAGCATCTGCGCCGGGCCCCCATGCTATTGCTGGTACTGTAAGGGCCAGCTGCTTCAAGGACCAGACATCCCAATGGGGCCGGGTACCTCCCAACTCTCTCCTTAATTCCATTTCTTCTTTATTGAATGGCCCCCTTCACTGAGTGTCGCCAGGCACAGGAGAAAGAGTGGCGACACAACAGGCATAGACCCACATCCTCATCCAATTCAAAGCCTACTGGGGGAAAGCACACCACCAGACAAACATGAAGAGTAGAGTGCTGGCCTGCTATGATAGGGCAGCCATGGAGTTGCTGTCCTAAGCCCAGTGCCCTGGATGTGAGAACCATTCAGCTCTCCCTGGGCTCTGCTGGTTTATATAATAAAAACAACCACCATTTAACAAGTGCCCACTACTCTGTGCCAGCACTGCATTTGGCGTAGACACAGTCTCTCATTGACTTTTTGTTAGTGTTGTTGTTAATCCTCACCTGAGGATGTTTTTCCCATTGGTTTTTAGGAGGGCGGGGGGTGGGGGGAAGATGCCGGGGGAAGGGAGGAGGGAGAGATAGAGACAAACACAGGGAAAGAAACATCAATTTGAGAGAGATACATCAATTGTTTGCTTCCCACCATGGCCCCAGGCGGGGCCAGGAATCAAACCTACAACCCAGGTATGTGCCCTTGACTGGGAATCACACCCATGACCCTTTTACGCATGGGTGGATGCTCTAACCACTGAGAAACACCAGCCAGGGCTCTCATTGACTTCGTGCTATCACTTCTACAACGAGGTATTAGGATTCCATTTTATGGAGGAGGACACGAGAGCTCAGAGAGATTTAATAAACTTGCTGCATTTGATTTGTATTTATGTTTGTACTTATTCCCCCAAAATATAGTGGCTTAAAACAACATTTATCATCTCCCAGTTGCTGTGAGTCAAGAACCTCAGCATGGCTTCCTGTGTCCTCTGGCTTAGGGTAGCTCACAGGCCCCAATCACGTCCGCTGGAACGACAGTCATGCCAAGGCTTCGTGGAGGGAGCAGTCTTCAGCCAACTGGTGAGGGACTAGGACCCGCAACCCAGAGGCCCCTGAGAAACTTGATCCTCCCACAAGCATGTGAGAGCAGATTGTTCTCCACGGAGCCTTGGCATGGCTGTGGTTCCAGTGGACGTGACGGGGGCCTGTGAGCTACTCTAGGCCAGAGGACACAGGAAGCCATGCTGAGGTTCTTGACTCACGGCAAGTGTGAGATGATAAATGTTGTTTTAAGCCTCTACATCCTACATCACTAGGTCCGGCCCTCTACACACACGCAAAAGGAGGTAAATATCAGCCGTCTTAGAAGCCACCTCCCACACTTGCCAACAGCTCATGTGTAGTGTATCCAGGACTCAAATCCATGTCAGTCTGACTTATAACATCCATGTTCAACCCATGAGCTGACAAGAGCCGTATAAGTTTTCAACATGTGCATAGTTCATCCTACAGTATTTCCAAGGCATTAGTACACGTGATTTGTTTCATTCACTTATACGGGCAGATATTTTGATTCTTGTCTTATAAAGGAGAAAACTGAAATTCATGGGGCGTACGTGACTCACAGGTTTGTGTGAATCCTTATAATCTTGTGTTGATCTTAATGACAGTTTCTCGTTGGAGATTAAATGATTTTCCCAAGCTCACCCCCGTGGAGCCTGGATGCATGTCTTCGGCCTCCAGATCTCGAGAAGACCAAGGCCTCGGTTACCCGAGCCACTTCCTTCCACTGTTTCTTTTTCTGCAAAGCCCTCCTTTGCAGTTCCCGACCCTACTCCTCTGTGGGGGGCAGCATCTGAGACCGTAAAGCCTCCCAAATCCCATCGGAGGGGGCCTTGCCCCCACTGCTTCCTGGTGTGAGTGCAGCTCCAAGGCCACCATGATGGTGAGATCGGGAACGAGGCAAGAGGAGGAGCTCCAAACGTGTTTGGCGGACCCCGGATGTTGGGTGCACAGCTCACTGTCCTGCCCACGAGTCATAGCGTGGCCTCTTTTACAAAGAGTTAAGAGTGAAAAATGGCCAAAACCAATTTGGCTCAGTGGATAGAGCATCAGCCTGTGGACTGGAAGGTCCTGGGTTCAATTCCGGTCAAGGGCATGTACCTTGCTTGCGGGCACATTCCCCAGTAGGGAGTGTGCAGGAGGCAGCTGAACGATGATTTTCTCTCATTGATGTTTATAGCTCTCTATCCCTCTCTCTTCCTCTCTGTAAAAAAAATCAATAAAATATATATATTTTTTTTTTAAAAAG
The DNA here is from genome assembly GCA_036971965.1 of Nyctalus aviator. Classification (NCBI taxonomy): domain Eukaryota; kingdom Metazoa; phylum Chordata; class Mammalia; order Chiroptera; family Vespertilionidae; genus Nyctalus; species Nyctalus aviator. Next base: position 39,891,195 of record CM072935.1, on the reverse strand, counting down.
TGAAAAGTGTCCCCCCAATGCCCAAAGGGAGCACCAATCTTGCTTTCATTCTTTGTGGATGGCTTTCCCCCTTCCTTCCCTTGAGTCCCACTCACAACTAATCACTAAGAACATCCGAACAGTATCTAAATACACCCTCTGTTTCTTGGTCAACATAATGGCTCCTTTTTCGAGTGGTTTCTTGCCTCTAATCTCTACCCCTTTAACCTACTCCCCATGCCACTCAGAGTGAGCTTCCTAAATGCAGATCTGGCCTTGAAACTCTCCTGCTTCCATTTTCCAATGCATCCCCATCGCTCTTGGCATCAAGAGATACTCCTTGGCATAGAAGGCAAGGCCCTGCCAGCCTCAGCTCTGGCCTGTCATTGTCCTGTCATTATCTCTGCTCCAGCCACATTGGCCAGACATGGCCCGTGTCTCTCGTGTACCAAACGCTGTCATTTTTCTGACTGTTCCTGCCCTCATCCCCATGTAACCCTTTCCCTGGTCAAGTCTTCCAACCATCCCTCATAGGCCCATTCCTCACGAAAACCTTCCCTGACTGCTTCCAGGTCTGGACTTAGTATCCATCCTCTGTCATCCCATGGCATGTCTTATGACTGTCACATGTGTTGTCGGTGTCAACAGGGCAGAGCCTGCGTTTACCTTGTCTTTAGTGGTGACTTAGCAAGCATCTGCCGAATGAGTGAGTGAATGAATGCAGCCTCTATTCCCGTGTTCCTGAGATAAAAGGCTTCCAGGCTTTTTACTCACCAGCCCACAGGTCACCGAGCTTCCTTTGGTCTTGGTGCTCCCCCTGGAGACTGTCCAGTGGAGGCGAAGACCTCCCACAACTCCAGGGAACCTCTTCATTCACTTGTTCCGTCAACAAACATTTGTGCCAGGCATGTTCCGGGTGCTGGAACGGAGTGAGAAATTAGTGAAGGACATAAAAGTCCCGACCAAAATGACTTCTCGGTCTGGTGTCTGGAGCTTATGCTATTTTGGAGAGTTCCCCGGTGGGGAATGATAAGCTCCTGTGTATAAAGTGCCTGAATAAAGACACTGGTATCACTCTTCTTGCTCAACTGCATCTGGTCTGTAATCACTATAGTATTCACAGCCTAGCCTAGATGACTGTAACCATGGACTGTTCCATTCTGTTCTATTGTTGAAGTTTTCTGTGTGTGTGTTTGGGTTTGTTTTTTTGTGTGTGTTTTTTTTTTGGGGGGGGAGGGTGGCCCGTAAGATAGCAATACCCCTCAGAACCGATGACAACAACACACCAGCTGCAACACTGCTTGGGATTGTTTTTGAGATGGTAATCATTTTAGGAGACATTGTTAAAAAAAAAAAAAAGGGTAATATGGGTCAGTAATATAGTCAGTAGTACACGTAAACATTTTATGACTCTCTCCATTCCCTTCTAGTTAAAATATAAAATAAAAATAAAAAAATCCTTCTCCTCTGAGACCCGGGGGTTTGTGAGCATCTACAGGGTGGTAAGCCATTATATTTAGAGTGTGTACGGTTAGCTCTCAAGGCGGTCCCCACAGTGGGAGCAGAGGACATGGCCCAGCAGGATGAGGCTGACTTTCTCTCCTCTGAGACATACATTACTTTATCAGTGTATTTATTTAGTCTCTCACTGGTTTCAATATTAACAATAGTAATAATTACGTGGCCCGGCTGGTGTGGCTCAGTGGTTGAATGTCAACTTATGAATCAGGAGGACACGGTTCAATTCCAGGTCAGGGCACATGCCAGAACTGTGGGCTCCATCCTCAGTGGGGGGTATGCAGGAAGCAGTCAATCAATGATTCTCTCTCACCCTTGAGATGAGATGTTTCTCTCTCTCTATCCTTCTCCCTTCCTCTCTGAAGTCAGTACACATGTTTTTTAAAAAGAAAAAGAAAAGAGAGAGGAATTGGGTAAAGGGGACTGTAGTCAGACTAAGGAGGGGCTGAAGGCAGGCTCAGGAATGTGTTATGGATTTTTGTATGTGGTGTGGCATGATCAGATCTGGGCTCCAGGGGGAAAAAAAGGAAAAAAAAAAACAGCTCTGGTGTGAAGGATGGATTCAAAGAAAGAGAGAGGGCATCTGCTTAGGATCTTGCTGTAATGATGATCCACGTAAGGGACAGGAGGGTTGTAAGGGGGGCATTCTCACGGTTAAATGTAAATGAAAGTGAGGAGGAAGGCAGAACTAAGGGCAGCGTGTTAGGTGTGGAAAGAGAACTGGTTCAGGCTCAAGAGGCAGCCGGAAGGAGAGGGAGAGAGCCCTCACCGGTGCAGCCCGGCCACCCGGGAGCAAGAGGCAGTGCCAGGAAGCTGGCCGCCATTGGGAAATCTGGTTTCTGGAACAGGCTGCAAAGATGTCACACAGAGCAAAGTGAAAACTCAGGAAGGACGCAAAGTGGCCCTAGAGTCCAGGAGCCAACACAAGTGCCCTACTTTAAATGTAATTTTTATTGTTATATATTTTTTATTGATTTTTTACAAAGAGGAAGAGAGCGATAGAGAGTCAGAAACATCGATGAGAGAGAAACATCGATCAGCTGCCTCCTGCACACCCCCCACTGGGGATGTGCCTGCAACCGTGGCACATGCCTCTGACTAGACTCAAACCTGAGACCCTTCAATCTACAGGCTGACACTCTATCCACTGAGCCAAACCAGTCAGGCCTAAATATAATAATAATAGTTATTATTATTAATTATTAATTATTAAACAGAGACCCTCTGGTGCCTTGGTCCTGTGGCAGTGTCCCATCTATCCCCAAGGCCTCAGTGTTCTGATGGGCTCTCGCTTCCTGGATAGGTTCTGAAGCAGAAGGATAAGCCTGGGGCACAGCTGTGTTTGGGGTGCAGCACCCCTCCCTCCAAACCACATCAGAGCGAGTGGGAGGGCCCAGGGGCTTTCTCCTCGGGGAGGTCTGCATCCCTGGCAGCATCCCGCCACACAGCCCATGTGGGGCCAGACAGACAGGAACGCCCTGGTCTGGTCCTCCCTGACTCCGCTTCCATTTTATTGTTGGGAAGTCCCCGTTAGGCATCTCCAGGATCTCCAGCATCCAAGCCAAGGGCCTGCCCTCCAGGCCTTCAAAGCCTCTGCAGCAGAAGCTTCTTTGATCCTTATAAAGGATTCCATTACCCAAATATCGGAATCCCCTGATTGATTTTCAATTAGCACCGCAAGCTGTCTATTTCCACCCAACAAAAATACTTCTCAGAAGCCCAAGCAGCCACTCTCTTGGCAACGCACCCTCACCATTTTATTGCCCCTCTCTTCAGGGACCCCAACTCCAAGTTTTAAAAGGAAGCGCCTTTTTCCCCCCTCACATTTCTGTGGCTGCCACCCCAAGATCCAGCCTCCACGATCCCCCACACCATGGCCCATGGCCCTCCCTGTGGAGCGCCCCACCCACAGATGAGCTGGGCAGCGGCCAGACCACAGCTGGGGAAGGTTGGCTGCGTGTGCCTGACCTTGGCAGCTGCCATGGTGTGTGCTGTGCTATAATGGCCTCAGTGTTGGAGGACAGCGTGCCGGCCGAGGGCCGAACAAAGGGCCGCTTGTACGAGCTGGCCCACATTCACTGCTGTTGCTGTCAGCTGGCTCCACTGGCCATCCGATCCCCCAGCCCTCTCTCCTCCCAGGGACTGCTTCAAGGTCTGGACGTGGTACCCCCAGACACCAGTGCCTCTTCCAAACCCCTGTTCTTAGTGTCAGGACCACAGAGAAACACCACCATAGCCATGTGAATAGAGCAGCTCCAGCCTGTGTGTGCCAGACATGTGTTTGCTCATGGAGTCCTCACCACAAGCCCAGAAGGTAGAGCTCGCGCTGTTTAAACTCATGAGGAAACTGAGGGTGGAGCCCGCCATTAACTGTGTAATGCTGCAACTGCAGGCAAGTGTGGGCTCTCGCCCACAGCTGCTGACCCCAGCCCTGAGCTGCTCACCGCCACTCGCCGCTTCTGAGTTTCATGTTTCTTCATTCCCATTCTCTGCTCCACTTGCCAGCCCTCAAGAGAGGCAAAGGGAAGACAAAAGCTACCCTCCTTTGGGTATTGTGAGTTCTTAAACTTTGGCAAAGGTGCAGATTTGCGAGAGACGTGGGAGAGACATACCTCACTGAGCCAGGGACCAAACTTATCAGGGAAGAGTTAGAACAGTGGTCGGCAAACTCATTAGTCAGCAGAGCCAAATATCAACAGTACAACAACTGAAATTTCTTTGGACAGCCACATTTTTTAAACTTAAATGTCTTCTAACGCCTCTTCTTCAACATAGACTCGCCCAGACTGTGGTGTTTTGTGGAAGAGCCACACTCAAGGGGCCAAAGAGCCGCATGTGGCCCTCGATCCACGGTTTGCCAACTACTGGGTTAGAATAACAGGCAGAATCTAACGCGGTGGCGTTTCACAAGGATGGAGCCCTACCCTGGCCTTCAAGCACCACGTGGGTCCAGAGAGGTGCCTATAGAAACCTCATGTGACAGACACTGAGCCCACACTGACCCATCAAACAAGACTAACAATTACGGTAAGAGCTAACATATTGCACACGTACTAGATCCCAGCACTGTGCTAAGTACCATCCTTGGATTAACGAAGTGAATCCCCATTTAAAATAAACACATAACCTTGTAAGGTTAGGGCTGTTAGTACTCCCAGTTCACAGAAAAGGAAACTGAAGTTCTTGAGAGCTTTCGAGGAGCATGGACTGCCCAGCAGCCAGTGGAGCAATGAAATCTGTCTGCAGGCCAAACCCGGTTTGGCTCAGTGGATAGAGCATCGGCCTGCAGACTGAAGGGTCCCAGATTCGATTCCAGTCAAGGGCATGTACCGTGGTTGCGGGCACATCCCCAGTGGGCGGTGTGCAGGAGGCAGCTGATCAATGTTTCTCTCTCATCGGTGTTTCTAACTCTCTATCCCTCTCCCTTCCTCCCTGTAAAAAATTAATAAAATATATTTTTTAAAAGAAAAGAAATCAATCTGCAGGAACAAATGAGAAGAATGTTCCTGTTCCGTGAGCCAGGTGCTATCTATCTGAGGCCGGCTGCTCCCCCGCCCCTGTATCTGTTTACAGAATATTCTTCTGGGAGCTTCGACACTTGTCATGAAGGGAGCCCTGATCACAATAGCGGCTGGCCAGTCAGGTCCCTCCACAGGGTCTACACCTGTTCCAGAAGCCGCGTCCTGACAATAGTTTGCTTATTGAGATCAGACCTGAAATATTGTTCGTGGGGCTTCTTTCTTCCCTCACTTTGCTGGCCTTGCGGGGAGCGGAGGCCTGAGTGGTGTGAAACTTCAGGTCTGTGCCATCACAGATCAGAGACAGCCCCTTTCCCTAACTGGGCACAGGCATCGACAGGTAACTGTTGAGTTCAAAGGACACAGAGAAAAGAACACAGCCGATAATCAGACTCCGTTCTTCCCAACCTTGACTCTTGGAGATCCAAAAACAAAAGAGAAAGCCCTGAATGGAAGGGAACATAGAGGTCATGCGTAATAAAGACGAGAAGCAATGACTGAGACCAGGTGAAGGTCGCCAGGACGGGGAGAGGGGACTGGCATGGTGGGCCCATGACCTTGGGGATTCTGTGGCTAGAGGTAAGAGGAGAGCTGGTGTGGGGGGATGGGAATTATTCTCAGAGAGGAAAGTCTGTGTTGAGAGGCATCTGAGCCCCCAGGGAGCCAACGGCGTGCCTGTAGACCATCCCAGCCCTTCAAGGGAGCAGCGCTGGTGCCCAGGCTGGTCCACCAATCACTGGAAGGCCAGGTCTTCCGTCTACAGCAGCCTGCACACCCCCTGGTTCATCCAGCAGCCTGTGCTACAAGACTTTGCTAAGCCCCCATCAGAATGACCCCACCTGACCCCTCTCTTATCAGCTACCCTGAACGCTCTAATGTCCCTAAGACAGGAAATGGGGCCTTAGCCCTGGAGCGGAGCCATGGGTGTGTAAGCAAACGTCCTGGCACCTGGGCTGGGTGGTACAGCCATTGGAAGCTCCCCCCCCCACACTCCAGTACACACAGTTCAATGGGTTCTAATGATTGGATTTTGAGACTTTTTATGGTTCATCTCTAGGGAAGATCACAAAGGAGGGACCTTGAAGGATGTGGGCCCTGAAGAAAAGAATGACATTGAAGTTGATTGGCCATTTTTCTGTTCATGTGTAACGTACAAAATCGTCATTTGGAATCTGATGTATATGTCTTGGGGTTTGGGGGACCTGAAGAGATTCCACCAAATCCCATGGACAAGTTGAAAAACACGGGCTAAGTTGATCATTGTATTAAGGGAACCACACTGAATAAAATGACTTTTAAAATATCCACCTACTAAATCATCCCACAGTTTATTGGCTGCTCTGAGGGAAAGTGTTAGTGGGGCATGTGAACTCCAAAAGGAAATGCACGTTTTTCTAATTAAGGAGCAGTATCGTTTAGCAATTTTTTTTCAAAGATGATATTTGTTAATAACATTGGTATATTTCACTGATACTTTCAGTATTTTGAATGAACAAAACTTTGAAACCATAGAGAAAAATCAACAAGATATTCAAGATACCCAGGGGTTTCAAAAGATTTTATTTGCCTAGTAAGTAAGGCTTAAGTAATTACTCAATCTACTAAATGTTCCCGATATTGTTACAACATATCAAAGAGACCGTTAGTAATAATGAACACAGCCCAAATGAAATAGAATTAGAAGAGTGTTATAATTCCCTTCTGCCCCAAACTTTTAATTTTTAACTTTCCAAAAGAGAAATTCAAACATTAAAGAAAAATTGGATTACAAATCCATTTTCTTTTCCAAACCCTGATTCTGTAATGGGTTTTGTCCAAAGAAAAGAATAAATTATTAGTCATTTGCACTGAAAAAAGATCACAAGTCTTATCTTAATGTTCACTATTTTGGATTAAGATTGAATAAGAACTCTGTAATTTAAATTTATGACAGATAAGCACAACTATCTCATCATCTCATCTTTTTCATTTGAAATTATAAAATTTGTATTTATTCTAAATTGTTTGTTTCTATGTTGCAGTTAAGATTTCATTATACCAAACTTGATATTTAACTTTGTTTCTACTTTATCACACAAAATAAGGGTATTACTTCACAGAATAATATATCTCTGTATGTGTACATGCATGTGCACGTGTGTGCGCACATGTGCGAGTGCATGCAGCACTGGGATGCATTAAAATGCATTCCATAAACATTACTTTATTCAGTCCTCTCAGCCCTATCCTAAACCATCCATGAAAATAAGGATGTGGCCAACATCAAAACAGACAGGTGTCCGTATAGCATAAGGAGGGTTACAGTGCCTGAACGTAGAGCTACCAACTTGAAATAATTTAGTTGTCCTTATTTTTAAGTTTCAGACATACTGAATCCCTTTTGGATCCCCACCTCCTGGCATGTGCTGATTCCTTTCTCCCCTTTTCTATCCCCATCCTCTCAAACCCACTTCTCCACGTACCCCGGAGACTCCACACGCACTCCCCATCCCCAGGGCAAATCCAAAGCCACTTAGAATCTCGGCTAAATAAGCGAAGGCCCGCGTCCCTCCGGCAGGTTGCTCCTTCTTCACAGTTACCACTCCCAGTTTCCCTCACTCCTGGGGTTCAGGAATCACTTCCTCATACATACATCCCCCTGGAGCCCAGCGAGTGTGGCTCTGTGCTTGAGCGTCGACTTATGAACCAAGCAGTCACGGTTCAATTCCTGGTCAGGGCACATACCTGGGTCTCGGACTCCATCCCCAGTGAGGGGCGTGCAGGAGGCAGCCAGTCAATGATTCTTTCTCATCTCTGTCTCCCTCTCCCTTCCTCTCTGAAATCAATAAATATATATATATATATATATATATATATATATATATATATATATATATAATTTTTTTTTTTTTTTAAAGAATAAGAAGAAAAATAAGTCTCCTTGGAGCCCTCCTCCACTGACTTCCTATTTGACTCCACCGGCTCACTCCAGCCTTGTTTCTCCTCCCTCTCTCTTACCAGGCCCTGCTACCATGTCCCTTTACAATCCTCAGTCTTCACCGAACAAATATGGCTCCAGCCAGGAAAGTTCCCTCAGGGAAGTTCCCCTCTCCCACCAATATCTGAAACTCCCCCTCCAGAACTGTTTCCTCCTCAACCTCCCCCCAATGGCTCTGAGTCATACTCAGGGAGCACTTGACTCACACTGATGCCAACTGCTTCGCATAGATTATCTCACAATAGCCCAGCAAGGTAGATTCAATCAGCTCCTGCATTTTACTGAGGAGACAAATGAGGTTTAGAGACAAAGCGATTTTCCCATTCATGAAGCTTCAAGTGGGGTAGCTGACAGTCATGCTCACTCCTCTGCCCTAACACTCTATACCCGCCACCCTCCTCTGCTGTATGTAAGATGGCACCTTCCGCTCAGATCACTCCCTAGTGAAATTGGAACAAAGCAGAAAAGGGGGGAAAGAAATATAATCTTCTAAGAATTCTCAAGCTCCAGGAAGACAGGAAGTTGGCTTATTCACTGCTGTCTGTATCCCAGAATGCTGAGCCCTGAACACAGCGCATGCAGGGGCTCAGACTTCATTGCGGAGGAAATGGATGAATGAAATTCAAATTCCTACCTCTGAGTTCCTCTTTCAGCAGTAAGAGCAACAAGGAGGGTCTTTGTATACAGCACACATGCACACCTATATATAACCTGATTCGAGACACAATAGCCCCAGTGTAGGTTATCATACCATTTAATGACACTCACTGTCCTTTTTAAAAAAAAAAACATATTTTATTGATTTTTTTACAGAGAGGAAGAGAGAGGGATAGAGAGAAACATCGATGAGAGAGACTCATCGATCAGCTGCCTCTTGCACACCCACCACTGGGGATGTGCCCTCAACCAAGGTACATGCCCTTGACCAGAATCGAACCTAGGACCTTTCAGTCCACAGGCTGACGCTCTATCCACTAAGCCAAACCGGTTTCAGCGACACCCACTGTCTTAGACAGCTTGGGGCTGTTATAACTAAATATCATAGACAAGCTTAAACAACATAAATTTATTTCTCCCAGTTCTGGAGACAGAGGAGTCCAAGAACTGGAAGATTCAGTTCCTGTTAAGGGCCCTCTTCCTGACTTGCAGACTGCCTCCTTTTTGTGTCCTCATATGACAGAGACAGAGAGGAAGCAAGCACTCTGGCATCTCTTCTTATAAGGGCACTAATCGCATCATGGGGCTCCACCTTATGACCTCGTCTAGACCCAATTACCTCCCCAAATACCATCACATTGGAGCTCAGGGCTTCAACACATCAGTGTGTACAGGGGAAACAAACATTCAGTCAATGATACCTACCAAGTGTGGAATTCTAGGACATAAGCTAGTGATGTGAAGACGTTAGCTTTGTTCCCCATTCATCCATCCATCCTTTCAACATGTACTTATTTATTGAACAACTGTCCCATGTCAGACACTGGGAATTTAACAACAAACAAAACATTGTCCCTGTCCTCATAAAGTTTGTTATTTTTTTATTTTTTAATGAATTTATTGGGGTGACATTGGTTAATAAAATCATATAGATTTCAAGTATATAATTCTAGAATACATCATCTGTGTATTGTAGGGGTGGGGAACCTTTGTTCTGCCAAGGGCCATTGGGATATTTATAACGTTATTCATGGACCATACAAAATTATCAACTTAATGAACCTGCTATTTTTGGTCAAACATTTAATTAACTAATGCCTTGGCAGGGCCAGACCAAATGATTTCATGGGCCTTATCTGGCCCATAGGTTAGACATTCCCTATCCCTGGTATTTTGTATTGTGTTCACCACCCAAAGTCAAGTTTCCTTCCATCACTATTTATCTCCTCTTTTCCCTCTTCTACTTCCCCCCAATCCCTTTTCCCTCTGGTAATCACCATACTATTGTCTGTGTCCATGAGGGATTATTTTTTTTTTTTATGGAGAAGGCAGAAAAACAGATAAGAAAATATATTTATAACACTATGCAAAGGAGGAATACGTACTATTATCCTATATAATAAAGAGCTAACATGCTAACTAGACCAAACAGCAGAGCCACCGTCCAGACATCCTTCTGGACAACCATCCAGATGACCTTCTGGACAAAGCCAGGGCTGCGAGGGTGGGGCTGTGAGGGCGGGGCTTCGAGGGCTAAGCCCCTTGCATAAATTTCGTGCATCGGGCCTCTAGTATATAATGAAATAGGAGAGAGGTAAGGGTTATTACTTTATTTAGGATGGTAACATGAGCAGGGCCTGGAAAGACGTAAGCAGTCAGGGAAGCTAAACACATTCCTGGGTGACAGGGTTGAGGCAGGGGAGAGCAGTGCCCGGGCACAAGAAGGTGTGCACTTGGCTTCCTTTAAAAACAGCCACAGGGGAGGATGGTGGAGTGTAGCTTCATGGAGGAAGAGTCATAATAGCCCTGCCCAGGAGCCCACAAAATGACTTGGTAAAGACACTTTGTCAACTGCTAGAAAATTATATTAATACATACACAAATCTGTGATTGCTACCAATCCCAATGGTACCCCTCAGGGTGTACCCCTTGGGGGAGAAGTAGAAGAGGGAAAGCAGAAGTAGAAGAGGGAAAGCAGAACTTTCACAAATCTAAGTGTGGCCCAGTGCTGGAAATGAGATTGAGGAGAGCTTCAGATAAGAGATATCCATTTGCTAGTACCCTGTTTCCCCGAAAATAAGACAGTGTCTTATATTAATTTTTGTTCCCAAAGATGCGCTAGATCTTGTTTTCAGGGGATGTCTTATTTTTCCATGCGCTAGGTCTTATTTTTGGAGGATGTCTTATTTTCAGGGAAACACGGTAGGAGTCAACAGCCTACAGAGGGTCTTGAACATTGTAGACCTAATGAGCTGACCTGGGAGATGAGGGTAAGCTGAAGAGAAAAAGTCCCAGACACAGCCCATCCACACAATTATGTTGTTTATTAAAATTTGTTACTTGGGCATATTTACTTCATATTTATACTCTGGGGACACAGAGGAACAAAGGGCAAAGTGTGGTGCTGTTGCTGAAGATGAAACCTTTTTGTTATTCACATGCTCAACTGGAAATCTGTTTACAGCCCATCCCCCTCTCCTCCAAAACCAAAATAACAATTTTCAAGAAATACTATTTCAAGCTTAGAAAGTTGCTTTACTCTTTGTAACTTTAAATATCCATAGGTGCAGCTTTGTTGTTAATTACCAGTTTTTTTTCTGTTGTAATAGATAAGTTTTTCTGACAATCAACCAATTTTTGTTATTATTGACTACAGGAGGCTTATAAAGGGTTTGGTTTCTTGAGATGATCACAATAAATAACTGATCTCTCAATTCCAGATGCTATAACACAACTTATTGGCCATGTGTCTGGATAAGCACAGATGGATTAACTTAATGTCAGCTTACTCATCAGTCTTATCGCTGTAATGTGTGAGCATCAGTGAGGAAACAAGAAGAAATGGCTCTGACTCACGTAAAATAGTCCCTGAGTTAACTTGTGTACTCCATCATCATTTTCCACTTCTTAGTCCTAGAGGGAATCTCAGAATCAAAGAATTTAAGAAAGGGAGCCTAAGACTTATTTAATACAAAAAGACCTCTTCCCTTGTGCCAGTGTGGAACTATTGGTGGTGCTTATGTGAGATGCTGTGTTGAGGACGACAGTGAAACATCTGGGCTTAGCAGAAAGAGTACCCCTGCCCATCACGATGTCTGCAGTGGGTGTATGAGAGCAATATTTGGCCAAAACTGGTTTGCCTCAGTGGATAGATCATCAGCCTGCGGACTGAAGGGTCCCGGGTTTGATTCCGGTCAAGGGCATTTACCTTGGTTGTGGGCACATCCCCAGTAGGGGGAGTGCAAGAGGCAGCTGATTGGTGATTTTCTCTCATCCATGTTTCTAATTCTCTATCCCTCTCTTTTTCTCTCTGTAAAAAATCAATAAAATATATTTTTTAAAAGAAAGAAAGAAAGAAAGAAAGAAAGAAAGAAAGAAAGAAAGAAAGAAAGAAAGAAAGAAAAGGAAAGAAAGAAAGAAAAAAAGAAAAGAAAAGAAAAGAAAGAAAGAAAGAAAGAAAGAAAAGAAAAGAAAAGAAAAGAAAAGAAAAGAAAAGAAAAGAAAAGAAAGAAAGAAAGAAAGAAAGAAAGAAAGAAAGAAAGAAAGAAAGAAAGAGAAAGGGAAAGGGAAAGGGAAGGGGAAGGGGAAGGGGAAGGGGAAGGGGAAGGGGAAGGGGAAGGGGAAGGGGAAGGGGAAGGGGAAGGGGAAGGGGAAAGGGAAAGGGAAGGGGAAGGGGAAAGGGAAAGGGAAAGGGAAAGGGAAAGGGAAAGGGAAAGGGAAAGGGAAAGGAAAGAAAGAAAGAAAGAAAGAAAGAAAGAAAGAAAGAAAGAAAGAAAGAAAGAAAGAAAAGCAATATTTGATCCAGCAGGTTCAGAAATCCCTAGTGAGGGAGAGAACTTTACTCATCAAAGCATTGACTCTGCGGAAAGGAATCCCAAAGGGGACACAGGACTGATTCCTGTGGGAGAGCAGGAGGCTGAAATGGAGGCGATAAACGGGAAGCTCTGGACACTGATGAATCAGCATGTGTGTTTGTATTTTGTCCCTGAAACAGGGAGACCTTTGAATGTCAACTCTGTTCAAAGCTTCTGTTTACCACATGTCCCACCAGTGAACGTGGGGGAAGTGGGGAGGGGGAGAAAGTGGAATTTTAAGAAATACGAGCCATAAAGGCAATTGGTCAAATGCCCCCTTTGCCTGTGGCCAGACATCTGCCTTTCATGTAGTCACAGCTGCTTGAAATGAAAAACACTGACCTGCAAAGATCACTTCATGGTTAACAGTCCCAAAGGCAACCGCGTTGGAATAATTTTGCCATCACCTGGGAGCTGCGTTTTCTAGCCCAGCGCTGAGATAATTTAAAATAAACGACCGCTTCAGTGTGTTTGTGCCATGTTATGGTGGGGAGTAATTCCAAGGGGAAGGTCGATGCTTAATGGAGCAGCGAAACGTATGATGAGCTGACACTTGTTTTATACAAAAATTCTGGGCTTTCTACGAACGTATCATTAAGTTGCAAATATTTGTTGGGAGCGAGTTTTTGCTCTAATTCCAATCCTAGCTTGTGAAGACCTTTGAGAATTTTCTTGATTTGAAAACGCATTTAGTGATCTTTAAAGGGCAAAAGGGGGGGAAAAAATGCCAAAAATCAACTACGAATAATTTCCGTGTTTGACCCGGGGAAATAATAACGTATCGTTAATGATTATGGTTTGTGTTTATCTGGACTCTTTCTCCAAGGAGGTTGCATGATTCAACATCAATGTAAAATAAATAGTCACTCCCTAAGTCAGCCACTGAGCAGACTGTGAGAGAGGGGTGGGTTCTCTGTGTGTTTACATCTCTCCTCCTGACTCTGAGCTCATTCTTCCTTTTTCCTATTTTTCTGACTTCTATTAAATCCCAGTTTCAGCTAGATGTGGCAAAATTGACATTTCTTTTTTTAAAATATATTTTGTTGATTTTTTTTTTTACAGAGAGGAAGAGGGATAGAGAATTAGAAACATCGATGATAGAGAAACATCAATCAGCTGCCTCTTGCACACCCCCTACTGGGGATGCGCCAGCAACCACGGTACACGCCCTTGACCAGAATCAAACCCGGGACCCTTCAGTCTGCAGGCTGATGCTCTATCCACTGAGCCAAACCAGTTTCGGCTGACATTTCTTTACTACCTTGCTCTAAACTCATTCTTCCTTTCAGGTAACCAATATGCACTGGCTCTTATCACTGTAAGAGAAAATTTCAGAATAATCTTGGGTGGAGTTCCTACATCATTTTGAAACTGCAAACAACCCAGGGATTGAATCCCTGGGTTGTTTGCATCAACCCAGGGCCCTGAGAGTGATGAGGTCTCCAAAGAACCATTCCCCCAGGTGCCCTATAATCCCACATGTCCCAGGCAACCTGATTTGGCCAAATGTAAATCAATGAAGTAAGACTTTACATTGTATGCCCTCAGCAGATTCATCACTGACTTTTGTCATTTCTTTCTCTGTGACATTGTCAAAATCTTTTTTGCTTCCACAGTGAATTCTACACCTGCAGTTGGGAAGGTAGGTAGACCTACAGTATACCTACCTAAACATGTTCGAGGCCTGAATAGTCAATCATTTGATCCTTCAAACCAGTGAATATTTGTTTACTTATTTAACAGAAGTAAAAAGGAACTCATTTTGTACAGAGTGTCCCAAAAATAGCTATACACACACACATACACACACACTTTGGATAATTATAAAATCAGTGTTTATTAAAATACATTTTATTTTCATTTATCAGTTAGTTGTGTGTATACATTTGGGAGGGGAAGGGGGGGATACCCTACAGTAATACAAAGTGCATGCTTTCTATGTTTAAAAATGTAAGATCAATGACTATGGACTTCAGAACCAGAAAGTACCTCAGAAGCAAAATGAACCATGTAAAGATGTGGATAATAAAACGTCGCTCTAAAACAAATGACTTATTCCTAATAACCAGTTCCACTTCATGTATTACTGAGCTTCAAAACAGCAAGTCACCACAAATGCCAGCTTCCCACAACTGTCCGCAGGAGCACGTCTCAGCCAGAACATGCAATTCCCACACATGCATGTTGCAATGACATGCCAAGATGGCAGTGCGGAGTGGCTCTTGGCTTTCTACTCTGAGCTTGACTGTTTTAGTGGGAGCAGCATCCATTTACCTTTGGCTAGTTATGGGAGACATCCTGTGGAAACCTGCGTTCCACTGAACCCTATTTTCAGGTTGTTCTCATTTACTGATTGGCACCTGGGCAGATTCCAAGTCAACAGCCCCCTTAATCTAGCCTGCCCTGAGCCCAAGATCCGTCCATCTGCCATGAGGGCTGCTGCTGACTTCTCAACATTCCCTTCATCGGTGAATGGAAGCTCTTGCCTCTAACTTCTCTCTCTTCAAACAAATTCCAATTAATCTAGAATTCCCTTGTCCTGACAGCCGTTCGCGCTAAAATCCAAAATGGGCCTCCTATTGTCCCAGGTTTCTTGTTCCGGCATTAAGAAGGATTCAGCAATCTGGAGAAAGGCTGTGTGTAACTTAAGTAAAACTCCAGAGACAAAAGATGATTTTTGAAAGGAATTGGGGGTCAGAGGAGCCTGGCTAAAGAAACCAAGTTCTCCTTATCTCAGGACCCCTTGCTTTTTATTAACACAATTTGTCCTAAGGCAAGGTGGAGATATACACTTCAAAGGGTAGGATTTTGTACAGAGTCCATTGTCAGATTGGGGAATAGCCTATGGCTGTTCAGGTGTTTGGCCAATAGGAGGCAATAATGTGTAGATGAAGATGCCCTGAGCTGTCTGGCAGCAAACAATCATTTTAATGCATCCTTTTTTAGGTTTGGGGAAACGCCTTTAGCCATTCCCAACAGGCAATGGCATATGTGACTCAGCCCTTGTTGAGTCCCCAAGTTCCATCAACCTTTTGATGAAACTCTTGCAATTATGACATGCTGGCATTGGCTTCCGGCACGTGTGCTTCATACAGTTTGTGAGGAAAGAGGTGACAAAGAAAACCCTGCTCCCGAACCAAGGGAGCTGCCCGTACCTGTGTGGGATTCCTGTGAGCATGCAGCCCGGAGAAATGGGAAATTAGCAGTCACTGACAGCCATGTGCTGGCTC
Source organism: Nyctalus aviator (assembly GCA_036971965.1). Classification (NCBI taxonomy): domain Eukaryota; kingdom Metazoa; phylum Chordata; class Mammalia; order Chiroptera; family Vespertilionidae; genus Nyctalus; species Nyctalus aviator. The sequence goes on along the minus strand of CM072935.1, from coordinate 39,875,462 downwards.
CATTACACTCCCCCTCCACACACCACACACACACACACACTCAGGGGACAGAGTGGGAGGTCTTGTCCACTGGGAGGAATCTAAAGCCTAATCTCCGAAATGAAAAGAGAGAGAAATTAACTGGTGAGCTAATAATTCCGCCCATTATATGTGTGTCTGGGGAGGAGAAGAAATAGCTCCTGCCTGGGGAAGGGAGGCAAATCCATCAAGGGTCTCTCCGGGATGAGCCTACTTAGAAATAGGTCACTTGCCTCAAAAACACGGGCAAAGACTGAGTTGCGTGAATCCCAGGGGCGTGCATACCGGCCAGAGCAACAAGAAAACAGCGGAGACCCGATCCTGCCTCTGACAGCTGACTGATCGCCCGTCGGCAGCCTGCTTAGCCTCTTTGAGCCTGTTTCCTCATTTGTCACAGAGGAAGAAAAATCATGGTCCTCTCCCAACATGCGCTTTGAGGTATTGGGGGGGAGGGGAGGAAGATAAATGTCATAAGCCAACTCTGCTCTCCATAACCTACCCCATTTAATTGGCACATCACTAAGGGACCTCAATTAATGCTCATTCATCTAACCACCGTTAGTGCAAAGAAAAACACCGAAGCGGGTGGTTCTACTGAAGAGGAAAGAAAAATGTTTTTACCATATCCAAACACCTCTGTGGGGAAGCAGTGATGAAAGCATCCGCGATCCTGTCTGTCACTGAAAATCTCTGCCTGAGTCACTGTCACCTCCCTCGTCCCTGGAGCTCTGAAACTGCCCAACTGTGAAATACATACAGAGGCATGTCTTCCTCCTGCTCTCCTTCCTCCCAGCTTAATCCGGCCTCAGCCCCTCTACTCCAAGCACCCCCTTCAGCTGAGATGCCCCCTCCCTCTCCTTCCCCACCTCTCTGGCTTAGGGAAGGACAGCCAGCCAGGAGCATGGCTCCCTCACACCAAGCCTGCCTCTGCTCACCTCCTGCCCACCACCCTCCTTGTGCCCGACACTGGGAAGAGGATTGTCCGGCCTAATTAGCCTGAGCAGAGACAGTCCTTGGGGCCATGTTTATAGGGAGGGGCTGAACGGTAGGGAATGGTCATTGAACCTTAAAAGCAAGAGCCCTTAGCCCTCATTCCCTCTCTCAGAGGCCCCTTTCTGGCTCCCATGTGCTCACGGGGCCCAGGCAGGGACTGGTCCCTCAGGGCACACCAGCCAGCCTCACTGTCTCCTAGGCCAGTGGTTGGCAAACTCATTAGTCAACAGAGCCAAACATCAACAGGACAACGATTGAAATTTCTTCTGAGAGCCACATTTTTAAAACTTAAACTTCTTCTAACACCACTTCTTCAAAACAGACTCGCCCAGGCAATGGTAGAGCCACACTCAAGGGGCCAAAGAGTCACATGTGGCTCTCAAGCTGCAGTTTGCTGACCACAGTTATAGGCTAAGAGGCCACAAAATCATTCTCATAGTGTGTGTGTGTGTGTGTGTGTGTGTGTGTGTACCAACACACGTCCCTTCGCCTCCATCCCTATCAGACTCCCCGTTACTTGCTCTCAAACAGCCATCGGGGCCATCCTGCACCTACTGTCTCCAGTGGAGAAGCAGGTTAGCAGAATAGGTATGCGATCAGGCGTTGGGGGCCAGACTGCCTGGCTCTGCCACGTATCAGTTCCATGACCTTGAAAATCTAGTCCCTACTCCTCAGCTTCCTCATTTGAAACACTGCAGCTGAGTTATTATCTCCACCTCGTTTCAGAACACTGTCCTGTCCAGCATCCTATAAATACTCCGTACCCATTAGCTCCCGTTAATCTGGGTAGCACTCAGGATTCTGTCCAAGGCCTTGGGGTTGGGTAGGATAGATGGCTCAGGGATCTACGAGGAGCCGCCCTCGCTTTTCTGTCTGACCCTCCCAATCAGCTAGCGACAGGTGCACCAGGGCCTGCTCTCAGGCCTCTCTCCCCTAAATGCCCTTCCTTACACAGCAGCCAGGGTGTGGACTTGGGGGTAGAGAATAGCACGTAGGCCCAAAGCCAAAACGGCAGGAGCCCACCAGCCTTTACCAAGCTTTCTCTGAGGTTTCAGTTGGCACATTTATTAATAACGAGGTTCTTTATCCTCATTCATCTATTCTCAGAAATTCGCTGGGTGTCAGGGGCAGGAGTCATTCTTGGAGGCCAGAATTGGGTACTCCTCAGTCCTGGTCATAAAAGCATCAAAAGAACCTCAGGTCCACGGCTCTGTCCTCCACGGGCCAGGCACGTGAGCACTTTCTACATCCTGGGACACAGAGATACACCAGGCTCAGTCCTGCCTTTGAGGAGCTTGTTGTCCATTAGGAGAGATTATTTCTCCATAGAATGCTTCTATGACTTCAGCAAGAATCAGAATCACCCTCCTCCCCCCCTCTGATTAAAACACCTCGGGCTCCAAACTCATTGTTTCAGAGTCAGCTAATCAGGGGCCTTTGAATTTGCATTTCTTTCTTTCTTTCTCTCTCTCTCTCTCTCTCTCTCTCTCTCTCTCTCTCTCTCTCTCTCTCGTCTTTAATATTTACTAGAGGAAATGATTTAAGCTCGAATCTCACCTTCAAACCCCCAAAACACCTTGGCAAGAAATAAAAACTTTTCGTTCTTGAAAAGGACATTTTGAAAAGTTACTGAATTAATAAAAACAGCACCAGTTATATTCTGAAGACAATTCCTTTGACATGTTTTCCTTCTCTGAAAAACAGTTGCTGAGAAGTCATAGTTTGAAGGCAAGATATCTGTCATAGTTCCATTTTCCTAGTGTGCTATCAAGACAATATCAGATCAAATCACTGAAAATCTACCACATTATTCAAATGTAATGATTAGCAGTGGGAGGGGACAAATCCTATGAAGTGATCGCATTTTCTTCCCTTTCATGGCAGAGTCATTCTCTGCGTTCCCTCTCTTCCCCTACCACTGCCCTCATAATTTAGGGTTTCCAGTGATCTTCAGAGTGAGTGTCAAATGTTTCTATGGTAATGTCGCCTCTTGAATTTGCATTTCTAACCAGCTTCCAGGGGATGGGGATGGGGATAGGGATGGGGATGGGGATGGGGATGGGGATGATGAGGATGATGAGGATGATGGGGATGATGGGGATGATGGGGATGATGGGGATGATGGGGATGATGGGGATGATGCGGATGATGGGGATGATGCGGATGATGGGGAAGTGGTTGGGGATAGGGATGAGGATGGGGATAGGGATGCTGCTGTTCTGGGGACCACAGTCAGAACCACCGCTCTCCTATGGTGAGAGCAGGACAGAAAGCCAGGCGAGCACAGATGGCACCAGTGTGCTTCTGCGATGCTACAGCAAGTCCATCATCTCACCTCCTCGGGTGACACTTGCTCCCCCTGATGTCTGTGAGCCAGCATCTCAGACCAGCTCTCAGAAAGCTCTGAGACTGAGTCCCCTGCCCCGGAGCATTAATGAGTAGCAGAAATAAAATTTAAGGCTTTTCATTTAATAATGAATCAGCCAAAGCACTTGGGAAAGATGTGACAGTTACAAGAACATTTGCATTTTTGTACTAAAATATTATTTTAAAACTTCACACTATATTATCAAATACAGTTCTGGGTGGAATTAAACACCACATTTTATGGAGTTCCTAACAGGGGGTTTTCCCTGTGATTGGCCCTCAGCAGATGTTTACTGAATAGATATGAGCTTCCAGAAGCTTCTCCAGATGGTTCTCTCGTTTAGTGTGTGGGTCCCAAGAAAAGTTACCTCATACCTTACCTTCTGCTTCTGAGCCATGAATCACTCAGGCTCTGAATGAAGTTTTTTTGTGTGTTTTTTTTTTTTAATTTATCTTTATTGTTGAAAGTATTACAGATGTGTCCTTTTTTCCACATTGACCCCCCCCTTCCACCTTACCCCCAGCCTGCCCCTGCCCCTGCCCCAGGCCTTCACCACACTCTTATCTGTGTCCATGTGTTATGCATATCCTATATAATAAAAGGGTAATATGCAAATCGACGGAAGGCCAGAACATCTGGTCGCTATGACACGCACTGACCACAGGGGGCAGACACTCAATGTGGGAGCTACCCCCTGGTGGTCAGTGTGCTCCCACAGGGAGAGTACCGTTCAGCCAAAAGCTGGGCCGATGGCTGGCGAGCTCAGCGGTGGTGGCGGGAACCTCTCCTGCCTCTGCAGCAGTGCTAAGGATGTCCAACTAAGCCGTCAGTCAGATATCCCCCAAGTGGTCCTGGACTGCTAAAGGATTCAGGCCAGGCTGAGGGACCCCCCCTCCCCACAGTGCACCAATGTTGTGCACCAGGCCTCTAGTATGCATACAAGGTTTGTCTTAGGTCTGCAGTGATGAGAGAAATCCTCCTGCCACACCACCTGTCTTTTATTTCCCTGTACAGCAGTCTAGCATTCTCAATGGCCATCTGCCAGCTGCAGTGAATCATCTGACATTTCAGAATAAAATAAATATCCCTTTTAGGAAAGACAAAAAAAAATCCCAAAGCCTCTCTTTAAAAACCTTGAGGTTACTGAAGGGAGGAGGGAAACGTTTAAAGAAAAAGGATGGGAGAGGGTGGTGAACACTCAAAGAAATAGTTTCCAATGACAGTCCGGTTTTTAAATAGTTATGCAAAGGAAAGAATGCTTTCCAGATGCCAAGCAGCTATCCAGTTAAACACAACTCCCCACCTCCCGGGAGCCGTGGGCCTCTGATTGAGAGGCAGGGAGGCGGGTGCATAGACAAAGGATTTTACTCCTAAACACATGCCCGTTTTTTAAAACTTTAAAGAGCCAGCCGAAGCCGGTTTGGCTCAGCGATAGAGCATCGGTCTGCGGACTGAAAGGTCCCAGGTTCGATTCCGGTCAAGGGCATGTACAGTGGTTGCGGGCACATCCCCAGTAGGGGGTGTGCAAGAGGCAGCTGGTGGATGTTTCTCTCTCATCGATGTTTCTAGCTCTCTATCTCCCTTCCTATCTGTAAAAAAAAATCAATAAAATGTATTTTTTTAAAAACTTTATAAAGAGCCAGCCAAACACTCTGCCTCCCTTATGACAACTGTTTCTACTGACTTTGTGGGGATTGACTGGCCAATATTATTGGCATTAAAAAATTAGCATAATTGACATTTGCATTTTCATGACTCCTTACAGTTTATTAAAAAACTAGAGACCTGGTGCACAAAATTAGTGCAGGATAGAGTCCCTAGGCCTAGCCTCCCTGCCTCCTCCTTCCCTTGCTCCCTCAGCGCCCAGTGGCTGCTGCTGGTCACCTGCTGTGTTCTGCGCCGCCCTCTGGTGGTCAGCACATGTCATAGCGAGCGATCAAACTCCCTCTCTCCTGGTTGAATTCCCGTGGAGACAATTTGCTTATTAGCCTTTTATATAGAGAGAGAGAGATTGTAGGCATTGTCTCACTTAAGACTCATAAACCCTATACCAGGAATTATGATCCCCATTTCACAGAGCACGAGACTGACATGCAGGTTGCTAGCGAGGACTGACCACCTGTTCTTTCCAGCCACACCTGGTTAAGGCTAAGGTCAGGCCGAGCCCCAGGTCACCCACGTAGGACCCTGGGTAAGCACCGTGGAGGCCACAAGCTCGAGGCTCAGACACATGGGACCCCGATGGCAGCACTCCTCCCCATAACCTCGGGGAGGTACTTATTAGCATCACTTGGGAGCAGGCTCCTAATTTGTATAGTGAACGTGAAAATGCCCACAGGGTTTTCCTCGGGATTCCATGAGTCTGTGGAGCGGTTAACATAGGGTAGGGCCCAAGACAAACCCTTATCGGATGGTAGTTCTTCATATCAGTATAGGCTTTCTCTATGAGCAGTAGCACGTCACACAGGGCACAGTTCTCCATAATGATGGCTCCTAGCTAAACCCAAGGCCAATGGACAAAGCATCTGGCAGTTTTCTCTGGCTGAACGTAAACACGCATTTCAAATGAAACATCTGTACTAAGCCACTGCACCTCAAAGGGAATGCCAATATTTTTTCAAGATTATGTGTTTTGTTACCAAACGTACACAACGCTGATCAAAGTTGGGTTTTATTTACTTTAAAACGGCCCCGTGTTTTAAAATTCTCACCCATAAACCATGACCACTGGGTTAGCCCATATTTCACTGCACACTTCAGTAATCTTTACACATTAATCATCCACCTTGGCTTGCGCCCCCTCCGTATGGATCATGCCTGTGTTTTATTATTTCCTCGGTCAACGTAAGTGTTTCAAAGGCTTTTCAGAGCAACTCAGCCACGAAACTATGCTTCCGGGTGACACTTACAACGGAAGGTTTTGTGTGTTTTTTAAACCCACTGGTGAAGTAATTTTAATTACAAAAACAAGAAATGGAATCCCAGAGACAGCTGAACAAACCTTTAATTACCCAGCCACCTAGTAAATCCTTTCTCTCTTCCCCTATATTCGGTGTGCAGGCCTGGATATCATCTCATTAAATCAACAGTTCAGATGGCGCCCAGAAATGCCTTGCTCCAAATACGCATTTCTCTTTCCACCTCTCTCCCAACAGCTAAGCCTTTCTCACATTGGGGCAACATCCAGTTAAATCGGGAGGAAGAGTCAAGAAGAAAAGCAGGTAGCAGACGCGAAAGCAAGCAACTGCAGCTGGCGCTTCGGGCCAACAGTCCCCAGGTGTCAACAGGAGATTGCGTGAATGGTGTGCGTGTGTGCGTGTGTGCGTGTGTGTGTGTGTATGTGTGTATGTGTGTGTGTGTTCAATTCAATAATTACTGAATTCTTCTTATTTACTAGAAATATGTTCTGCACTAAGCTACATGCCTGGTACATACAAGTCTTAATAGATGTCAATCGAATGAATCAAGGAATCACAAATATTCCACTAAAATCGCATATCCTGTGCGTGTTATGATCCTACTTAGCATCTATGTTTAAGAATTTGCTTTGGGCCCGACGGGCATGGCTCAGTGGTTGAATGTCAACCTATGAACCAGAAGGTCACAGTTCAATTCCTGGTCAGGGCGCATGCCCAGGTTGCAGGCTTCACCCCCAGTGGGTCCATGCAGGAGGAAGCCAATCAATGATTCTCTCTCTTCATTGATGTTTCTCTCTTTCTCTCTCTCTCTCTCTCTCTCCCACTCCCTTCCTTTCTGAAATCAATAAAAATATCTTAAGTGTTTTTCTTAAAGATTTTGTTTTGACAAATTAAAAGTCTTAACCGTTATACTTTGCTCAAGCCCAAATACCATTCAGATTAGATACGTGCTTCTTGTAGCAGCTTCTATATGTCATCTGTCCATGCTAATCTTCACCCTTTACCCCAAGGGCTTGCCAAAGTGTTTGCAAGACATGGAAACGCATGTCTCAGATGGGAGAAAAATGGAGACTGTGCTGACTGATGTACTGAAAAGGACACACCGACACTCTCACTTCCCTCAAACCCAAGACTTAGTGGAATGAGTTGTCAATGGTCCCCAGCTGTGAGCCTTCACGCTCCTCTGAGCTGGGCCCAGAGCAAGAGGCCCAGAGCCTGCATCTGGCAAATGGCTTGCCATGGCAGGAAGGAAGACAGGGGGTTTGCTTTTGGGCGCCCTGGTCTCTGTTGCTCCTGGGAGTCCTTGGATACTGATATGGGAATAGACCTTTGCTGAGGAAACAAGGAATTGGCTCCAAAGTCATTTTGAGAAAACACAACTGCAATTGGAAAGAAAAGTGAGGCTAGCAGCATCTTTCTCCCGGAAAAGACTTGCAGATAAGCGGGACTTGAGTGTCATCCTGGGGCTGCCTCCCACCACGACACAGCTGGAATTGATCATTTTTCTCCCGCCGGCAGGGGACGGGGGGGGGGGGGGGGGGAGAAAAACTCACATAAAAACCAAACCTTCATGTCACCCGCTTGTCCATTTAATCATCAGGCTTTTTTCTTTTAATAATCTTTCATCCTCACCATCTGGAATTTGGCACCTGAGAGATGGTAGGATCTTTAATATCTTCCTCTGCGTTGGTAAAATTGGATGAATTTAGCTGGGATCGAAATTAATTAATTTGGGGGGGGGGATGCAGTTTTTCTTTAATTACAGACTCAAACGTCTCGGAATGTTTAATGAGCAAAAAAGAATTATGTTCAGAATCAGAGCGGTTCAGCCAGGCTTGGACCTTCTGACTTCCCGAGAAGAGCGTAAATGAGCCTTTTCCTCCCTGTCAGAAACCAGATGGCTGCTCGCTTCCCACAAAGAGCGCTCCCGTTCCTCTCCCCTGTTGGCAAGCGTGTTTTCCATCAGCTGCCTGTGCTCTGTCTGTTCTCTGGGTCTACACTAAGGTAGAGCTCATTCTCACTATGCCGGAGACTAGATAAGGTGACCAGACGTCCCGCTTTTGGCGGGACGGTCCCGATTTTGAACAATTTGTCCCTCGTCCCGCATTTTCGCCGCGGGACACGGGACAAATTGTTCAAAAGCGGAACTGTCCTGCCGAAAGTGGGACGTCTGGTCACCTTAGACTAGGATTAGCCCTTCCAGTGTGGAGTTGAGTGGGCAGGTGGGCCAGTTAGACAGAGGGCTCTGACCCCAGACTGCTGGGCAGACGACCAAGGGGATGATGGGTGGCGAAGGGGTTTCAGAATGAGCTTGTGTTGCAGGAGATATTCTGATCCGAGTCTCACAAAGGCCTGCTTCTGCCCCACACAACCGGGCACTAAGCACCAGACACCCCCGAGGCTGCCCAAGATGCACCAGAGAACCGAGACCCGCAGAGCCACGAGGAGAGCTCAGGATGGGGTGACCTTCCATCTGCCACCGCCCTGATCCCTGAGCCTCAACTTACCTGCTCTGCCCTTCTCGCGGTGCCTTCCGAAAGCCCTGGGTGGTGCCAATGCACAGGAGCATGACTTGGGAGGGGAGAGACGGCGCCCCACCCGGCTCAGGGCCGGGGACTGTTTGCAGAAGCCCTTCCCCTGCAGGAGAGAAGGCCCTGGCGAGTGACGGCCGCCGTCTATCGTCCAGGCTCTCTGTGCAGCTCCTGCGCCCTCCGGCCGGCTGCCTTCCCTCGGAGACTTGGCAGGGAAGCCCGCGCGCGGGGTTTCATCCTAGCTCAGAGACAGTCAGGTGTCCAGACCCGCATGGGAGCCTGTGCAGGTTGTGGTTCAAAGGGACGTCGTGGGATGACACAGGACGAAAGGCAGGAAGGCGCCAGGCTGCACGTGGGAATCAGCTTCCCTGACGCGGGGCCGCCGTGGCCATGTGGCTGGAGCTCCAAGTCCTTCTCTCCTTTGCCAGGTAAATCATTGGATCCAACTCCCACCCCAACTTCTCTTTCACAAAAGGATGTTTTCCAAGCCCCGGCTGGGGGCAACGGAACAGCCGTGCGAGGTGAGACCCCTCGGTGGACGCCTTGGCCCGGAGCTCCCTCCCTCCTGCCTTCTACTCCCTTTTCGGTCCCTCCCTGCTTCCTTCTCGGCTCTGTCTTTCCGGTTCCCAGCCCTTGGTGAGTTCGCTTTGGGGGCCTCATGCCCGCTTCATGTCCTAGATGTTTTCTCATGGTTTCCTGCCACTCTCTCCCTCCCATAGTTACCCTTTCTGTGTGAGTGATGCCTCCTGTGTTTCTCCCTTCCCTGCCTCTCCTTTATCTTCTTTCTTTTGTCTTCTTGCCTCTTCTCAGTTTTTTTTTTTAATATATTTTATTGATATTTCACGGAGAGGAGGAAGGGAGAGAGATAGAGAACTAGAAATGTCGATGAGAGAGAAACATCGACCAGCTGCCTCTTGCACACCCCCCACTGGGGATGTGCCCGCAACCAACGTACATGCCCTTGACCGGAATGGAACCTGGGACCTTGCAGTCCGCAGACCGACGCTCTAGCCACTGAGCCAAACTGGCTTCGGCCCTCTTCTCAGTTTTAATGTTGAGAGGAGCTACAGTCCCGCAGCCAGAGTGAGAGTCCAAATGTTCGCACCTGGCACCACACAGGCGCCGACTCATCAGAACAGGTGCCAGCCATTGAGCTAAGCGGGATCCGTAAGGTTCCCAACTCTGCACGCACCAGTGGGCTGTGGGAGGTCGGAGACCGGCTGGGGGGCTAGGGCGTGAGAGCCCTCAGAAGGCAGTGGCCGATTATGATCACACTAGCAATTCCGAACTACTTCGGTCTCTGAATGATCAACAAGAAAAACAGCCCCTGACATCTGGGACCTGGGCTGGTGCCACCTGCCAGGCCTTGGTGTTGCAGGGAGCTGGCTGGCACAGGCATGCCCAGCAAAGCCTGCTGAATAGAAACTGTTCTACTGAACAGCACCAGACAGGGCCACTGCATGACCAGGAAGAGTAAAAGCAAAAACAAGTCCACTCCGTAATCATGTCTGAGACACACACCAATAGGAACACTGTCCAAAGCACACATAAATGACCAAACATTCCCCTATCCTGCTGCTGAGTGACCCTCTTCTCTACCAATGACAGCTCCAGCCTGGGTGCATTCATCCCGCCTCCTAGAGAAGACATGTGAAGATACCCAACGTGGAATAGCACGCGCCCCTTCCCCCCACTTCCTCAAAGTATCCAACCCTGATTTCTTGAACCCTCCTCAAATCATCAAACACAAACCCAAATCCTATAGCACCTTCTTTCTGACACCCTTTAATGAAGTTTCCCCAGGTTCCCCATGCTATGTGTAGCCCTCATTACAATAAGCAACAAAACCAACTCATTCAGCCCTAACGGGTTTGGCTCAGTGAATAGAGCGTCGGCCTGCAGATTCTAGGGGCCCAGGTTCGATTCCCGTTAAGGGCATGTACCTTGGTTGCGGGCACAACTTCAGTGTGGGGTGTGCAGGAGGCAGCTGATCGATGTTTCTCTCTCATCGATGTTTCTAACTCTCTATCCTTCACCCTTCCTCCATGTAAAATATCAATAAAATATACTTTTAAAAAAGAGCACTCATGTTAAAAAAAACAAACAAACAACAACAAAAAAACAACAACTTGTTCAACCACAGGTGTGTTCCTGGTAGACTTTGGCTGGAGGTCATTGACAAGATGCATTTGGGTCCTGCCCAAGCCTTGGGATCACTTTGAGGAGTGGGTTCCATGGAGGACTGCTAATTAAGTCCCCTGGTGAGGAAGAGAAAGGGAGACCTAATTCTCACCCTGCCCCCCTTCCAGCTGGAAATTCTGGAACACTCCCTGGAGAAGAGCTTCACAGAGAAGGAAGTCTCCGTGATCAGAAGAACAACATAGTGGCTTCCAACTCTAACAGGTCACTCTCTGACCTCCTGGCGGGGAAGACCTGCTTCCAGGTGACAAAGAGGAGATCAGTGGTCGGCAAACTCAGTCAACTGAGCCAAATATCAACAGTTCAACGATTGACATTTCTTTGGAGAGCCACATTTTTTAAACTTAATCTTCTAATGCCACTTCTTCAAAATAGACTCAGCCAGGCCATGGTATTTTGTCGAAGAGCCACACTCAAGGGGCCAAAGATCCCCATGTGGCTCATGAGCCACAGTTTGCCGACCATGGGTGTATCAGTGTTTCCCAAACTTTTGACATATGTGTACCCCTTCTATAATTTTCGTAACACTGAGTACCCCTCGTACTCATGAGAACATAGAATTAGGCGCAGCTAAGCACAGTGCAGTGCATATCCCCACCAAACTCTTCCCATACCCCTGGGGGTACGCGTACCACACTTTGGGAAACACTGGACTGTAGATGAATCCTTTTTGCCTGCTTACCGGTGGAGCACCACCTGGGACAGCTCGCCAGCCATCCCAGAATAACTCTAGAGCATCTGTATTACTGTTGCTCCCTCCCCTACCTACCTCAGCCAATTTCCACTCCAGAACTGACCCTTCCTTCCTCCTCCGTAACACTGAGTTCTCAGCTTGGTTCAGGAGCACTGTTCTCTTTGTCAATATTGCTCCCAACTAACACGAAGGCAAGAGCTTAGTTAGACCCATAGAAAGCTGTATAACCCATCAGGGTGATGTCATGAGAGGCCAGATACCAGACTTTTAGAACACAACTGGACCTGAGCATACGCACTAGATTTCCAAGAACCAGAATGGCCTCCCGGTGCCCAAGCTCAGGGAACAGGAATCTTGTTACAAAGCCTGTCCCTTCTGCTTTCAGACACTTGAGGGAAATATGCTGCTTCGTTCAGAGGGGCTCATCATTGGTAGGCACCAACTTAGCCACAGACTAAGAATTTGCTCCAAAGTTATTCAAGATGTTAGAAAAATGCATACACAAAACAGATCAAAGAAATCAAATACAAACCCTGCAGTTTTTGAGACAATGAGGTGAGAAACGTTCTGCAAACATTCTCAAGTCGTCAAACACCTGCGCGGATCCTCTGGCAGCTTCTAAGAACCGAACAACCAACAATGATTCCTCCCACTGAGGGATATCAGAAAACGTGGGAAAATTAAATGTGGTATCATATTACTAACCCACAGAGCAAGAGGTGTCACCTGAGCACTGGATATTTTATTAATAAACAATTACAAAACCTAATAGAATCACAGAACAAATGCAAATGGGGGGGGGGGGGGAGACTCCCTGTCTTTCAAGTAGATCAGTGATTGTCTCCAGGTGTGCATTTGCCGCTGATGGGGGAAGTGCTTCTGATTCAAAGTTCCCAAGCTAAGCAGGAGTAGCAGCTGGGGGCAGCCAAAGCAGAGGGACAGCTCTGCACTGCCCCCCCCCCCAGCACCCCGGCCACCTGCTGGTGGGACAGTCTAATCCAACAGAACACAGCAGCTGGAAGGTATATGGAGAAGACCTTGGCGTGCTATGGAGCTATTCTCTTTGTGCTCGTCAAAAAGATAGATTCACTGGGATAACTAAGCTGCTATAGCAAATAAACCTCAGCTTTCCAGGGACTCTATTGAATAAAGACTTCTTTCTCTGCGAAGTAACATTCCAATGTGGGTGTTTCTGGCCAGCGGGTAGCTTCCTTCCCCACAATTTCCATCTTATGGCCCCACCACCCCACCAGAGCAGCCATTCTCTGCCCACTTATCCTCCAGAACTCTTAGGGAGCTTTTAAACTCCTGCTGCCCCCACAACACCCCAGACCAATTTAATTAGCACCTAAATGAGCAGCAGGAATTTTTTTTTTTTTTTAAGTTTCCTAAGTGGTTCCAGAGAGCAGCAAATGTGGATGCCACTTCACCAGAGCCCAGGGTCCTTCGCTTCCGGCTGGTGGAGAAGGAAAGAGGCAGCAGAGGGGTCTCACCCACTCGCCAAAGTCCCAGCCTACAATGACAGGCGTGTCACTGCCCGTCTCCCATCATGGCATTTGCTGCTGTGGCTCGCCCGAGGACGCAAGCTCCACTCTCACGTCTGTCGTGTCATCCTCTCCATCCTGGACACACTCCCCTCCTCTTAGGACCTGTTTTACTCTGGGTTCTGGTTTCATTTCGTGGTTTTGTAAAAGCACAGCCTCACCAATCAGATGACTGCTGGTGACACTGGTGTTCCATGCAAAGCAAACACAGCGAGGCATTCTCATCTTCCTCGCTCCCTGGATGGGCACTGAAGCATCAAGATCAGATTCTATGACCATACATAAACAGAACGCCCCCCCCCCCGACCCAGCCCAGTAACCAGCATTGTTTGGATGGATGGATGGATGGATGGATGGATGGATAGGTGGATGGATGGATGGATTCTAAAGGGCAAGGTTCTCTGATGAGTGGGGAGGGGAAACTCTGAAAATTAGGACCACTCTCATTCAAATGCTCCTCATTTCTTTTCCCTTTAGCTTTGGCTGGAATAAAGAAGTCATAAAATCAATACAATGCCAGTGCTAACATCATGATCAGCAATGCCCGTATACAAATCTTCCTGAGAATTAGGTTTTAATTTCCCCTTCCAGCTACACCCAGCTAATTCCTGGGGACAGATCTGGTTAAGCCTGTGTGTGATTTATTTTTCGCTCCTATAGAAAGTTGACACTTGATTCATTAAACTGCTCCCTTTAGCGCATTTCTAAATCATCACTTTCCACTAGGATCCCGTCTAGTTTTCATTTGAGTTTAAGCTGGACTCGCTTCCATAATGAATTCTTTTTTTTTTTCTTTTTTTTTTAACCTGACACAAGAAGTTAAAACCTCCCCCAGCCGACCATTCAGAAGGGAAATCTAGGCCCTTTTCTGTCAGGCTGTTTATCATATCGAGCAAATACTCAAATCCATTTCTTCGGGAGAAGGTTTGTCTTTCTATGACAGGCATATAAAAAAGGTTTTATTACAGTTCTCTATTCATGGGAGCCACTCTGCCAAAAGATAAAAAGGAATTCATTTTCTGAAATTTCCTTGAATGTCAGCTACCTAGTTTTTCCTATTGTCAGAGTTCTTAACTCAAGAAGAATAGAGAGGAGGGAGAATTCAAGTGAATGTGCAATATCAGGCTCCATTATAGACTACCATGAATATTGGAAATCACCCCCCCAAAAAATCTGAATGTAAATGAAAGTGGTGCGTAAAGGCAGAAAAGTCTCTGTCGGTATTTAACAGCAAGCAGTCATTGAATTCACTTGCAACATGCCATGCTGTCTCCCCAGATCTGGAAAATGGTTCCAGCTGAGAGGGCAGGACAGGGTTAACTCCTGACTCCAATGTGTACTGTGGGGCAGGGCGGGGCCAACTCCTGACTCCATTTTGTACTGTGTCCTCCATTTTATATAACTATGTCACTATGTAACTGGACCCCAGCCCTCACCCAACCAATCGGGGTCAGCCAAAGCAGTGACCTCACCACCCCTACAAATCCTTTGTTCTAGAGAGACCCGCTCTCTTCCTCCACCTTGCCGCTGTGTCGGTATGTGGGGGGTGAGCTCGGGCTAGCTCAAAATAAAAAGACTCTTTTGCTTTTGCATTGGACTCGGCTCCCTGGTGGTCTTTGGGGATCACGAAATCTGGGCAAAACACCAGCGTCATTTGTTCATTCTGGTCTGATGTGTCAGTTCTGTTGTAGACAGGGCTTCCCAGGCTCGGGTGTGTAGGTACATGGCCTCGGGATCTGGTGAAAAGGCAGATAGGTGTTCAGCAGGGCTAGGCCGGGCCTGAGACTCTGCATTTATGATACACCCCTGGGTGAAGTGGATGCCATCGGTCAGGTGGCCAGGGTCCAGAGCTACTAGATGCGGATCAATTATTAACTGGTTAATAATGTGGATTAATTATTGCAGATTAATCATTAACAAATGAATAATGCGGATTAACCATTAACCGGTTAATAGTGTGAATTAACTATTGATGGTTTAATAATGTGGATTTTTGTAATCAAAGAAAGCACAATAATTTCAAGAGAAACATCAAAAGTGCTTTATTCAGCCGAAACCGGTTTGGCTCAGTGGCTGCAGATTGGAAGGTCCCAGATTTGAGTCCCATCTAAGGGCATGTACCTTGGTTGCGGGCATATCCCCGGTAGGGGGTGTGCAAGAGGCAGCTGATCAATGTTTCTCTCTCATTGATGTTTCTAACTCTCTATCCCTCTCCCTTCCTCTCTGTAAAAAATCAATAAAATATATATTTTTAATTTAAATAAAATAAAAGCAGTCTTTGACAGGTAGTCTAGTCCTAGGTTAGAATCTTCCCAGACAAAAAGCCTATCTATTGTCTTTTTGCACCTACAATAACATTCCTTTGGAATGTCAAGGTAACCACACAGAGCAGAGACCACAGATCTTCTCACTATTGTTGTTATTGTGTTATTGTTGACTGTTAATTGTCCTGTACCCTCCTATGTAAAGGAAGCATGTGTCTATCATGTTACGTTTTATCCAATCCCAGAGGTTTTCTGCTTTGCCTTCTCCCATCTCCCCAGTTTATCACCAGTGAGTTTCATGCAACCCCCTTATGTCTCCTCCTTTGATTTTGATGTATCAAATAAAGTGCAAAACTGCCATACTCTGGAGCATTTTCTCAGTCAATTGAGATTTTGCTACCTGGCAATTGTCGTCAGTTTGGCTCAAACTCAGAAAAAAAAAATTCTCTATGGGTTTTAATGTTTTTTATGTTAGTGTTATTTAAAACTTATAAACACTGCAAAACTTTTTGAGGATTTGAATCTTTCCCACCTCCCATCTCCTCACGGTTTGTCTAAGAAATGAAAACATACACTTAGCTAAATGAAAGAATTTTTATAAAAGTATTCTGCCTCCTGCCCAGCTGTTGTGGCTCAGTGGTTGAGCATCGACCTATGAACCTGGAGGTCACAGTTCGATTTCTGGTCAGAGCACATGCCCGGGTTGCAGGCTCAATCCCCAGTAGGGGGCATGCAGGAGGCAGCCAATCAATGATTCTGTCTCGTCATTGATGTTTCCATCTCTCTCTCTCCCTCTCTGAAATCAATAAAAACATATGTATTTTTAAAAAGAAGGTCAAGGAAAGCAGAAGAGAAAAATCATGAAGGAGTTTAGTTTTTTTCAATACCGTACTAAGCTCCCTGAGAACTGTGCTTTCTTTTTCACTGTATCTTTCTTATAACATCTCTCAGTGGACTTTTCAATACATGACATACATATACGTTATAGCTATTCAACTGAGACTTCGAAGGAGAGGGAATTAATAAAGTAGCTTCCTCCTTTTTCCTGATGGCTTTCAGGTTTTACAAAAGGAAACCTTGCCATTGCTGAGTGCACCCTGAAAATTAATTTTATTACTTTGACTTCGGTTTTAATTAACTGTGCATATGGCTGCTCACTCATTAGGTCATATGGCCCAGCTGGGGATGGATCATCTTGGCATCTGGACTGAGTTCGCATGTGCCTTTGGGATTTGGTTCTGTGACAAGAGGTTGTGAAGGAGAAATTCGGGAAAGGTTACACACTCAGGTGCCAGAAGCAGTTGCACTGGCTCCTCCGAAGTGAGACCACAAGAATAAGCAGCCACAAAGAAACGTTCTGAGGTAACAAATCAAACGCACTTGGCAGTAGAGGTTGACCGAGGACCAGTCAGCCCCCTGGAGGGCTGGACAGGGGCTAACGTGGAGGTTTTAAGACTCGGCAGTTTTCAAAATAAGAATTCAATGACATGCCATTAAACCCAATAGCAGAGAATGCCCAATAACCCAGAAAATACAACTCCCCAGAGATGCAAGTCATCCTGACAACCACTATTGTTTACACTACCACTAAATCGCATTTTTTAAATGCCAAGCTCAAAACAACACTTAGTAGCAAACAGGCTTGTAATCCTGGTAGGCCACAGGGATTGCTGCCTTCCAGAAAAGAGGTTTCCATTCTGGAAACGGTGTGTTTCCATGAACTTACTTAAAACTAGAGGCCTAGTACACAAAATTTGTGCACAGATAGGTCCCAAGGCCTAATGGGCAATCAGGGGCCTTCCTTACCTGGCTGCCAGCTGCCTTCCTTCATTCTGTGCCACCCCCTGGTGGTCAGAGCACATCATAGTGAACAACTGAACTCCCAGTCTCCTGGTCGAACTCCTGAGGAGACACTTTGCATATTAGCCTTTTTTATATACGTATATAGAATGTATCCTGAAGTTGTGTTTAACAAGGCCAAAAACAGCAAGTTTGTTTATATTAGTTGGGGGGGAAAAAAATCCACTAATCCATTTTTGGTATTGTATAGAGACAAATAGACTGCTGATTTACTCAATTTTCAACTGGCTGCTAAAGCACCTGAAATACAGACACCACTCCAGAACATCCATAAGAAATGTGAAACGGGAAAACTCTTAAGCAAAATTAGCAAAAGCCTCTAGCATTTTAAGTTATCAATTACTGTCAAGTTTTGTTTGATTTCTTTATGGAGGTGAGTGATTCTTCACCAATGGCTACCAACTTTCTCCTTGCAATGAAAATATTTGTATGAACTCTCTTAAATTCAAAAATTTTACAACATAAATGCATCATCAGTCGGCTCCAGGGGCCATGCAAACATTTTCTTAATAGCGGAAGTGCAGTGGTGACTAATGTCCCCTTTACTATATGTTGAGCATAAAAAGTTAGTAATCTGGGAACCCCTTAAAATACCAAAAATATTTTTAAATCGTTAGCATTTACTCTACTAAGAAACAGCATTAATAGTATGCATTGAATCATTCATTACTTGCATTCTAGATGCTTCAAGAAGCAATTGAAGTGGTTTAGATGACAGATACATATACTTTCGATCATTGAAATAAGAATAAAGTGTGTGCTTGAGAGAATCAAGATTATTGTACCAGAACTCCACACCAAGGAGACACTACCATTGAGTCTTTAGTTTTGCTCTAGATTTTTCTTTTTTAATCTGGTTTTTCTTCTTTTTTCTTTTTTTTAAGACAGAGAAAGAAAGAAAAGGAGAGGAAGAAGTGAGAGAGAGTTAGAAACACCCAATGAGAGAGAAATATTGATCAGCTGTCTCCTGCACCTCCCCACCAGGGATTGAGCCTGCAATCCAGGCATGCACTCTGACCAGGAATCAAACCAGAAACCTTTTGCCGCATGGATCAATGCTCAACCACTAAGCTATACGGGCCGGGCTGCTTTAGATGTGTCTAGCAGAATATAGGAAATCTGGTTAACTATACAGTTCCCACTCATTAAAGTAGAGACAATGTTTTTTCCTTGGCACTAAAGTCTAGGAGAAAATTATTGCATGAATCCTTATATAAAGAATATTAAACAACATAATAAGCAATTTATAAGGCAGTTTTAAAAATGCAAATATGTTCTTCACGTGAACACTTCGCATAGTATACCATAATTCTATGAAGGCATTTCTGCAAAGAAGCAAACTAATGTAGCCCAGGTATGTGGTTTTCTGATGCTGTGATTTGATGCAAAGATAGAAACTAGAAAATATCGATTTTCAGTTCTAAATTAGAAAGGCAGTTCGATTACCTTCTTCAGATCTAAAATATCATGGCTGTGCTTTTGAGACACAACTCAACACTGAGCTCTCTTGAGTGCATGTGTAGTTCTTTTCATGCCTGAAATTGGACCCATGTGCTCTCAGTAACAGAAATTCAGGTAGCAAGGTGCCATTTGGTTATGAAAATCAAGGAGCAGGACCGTGGATCTTAATCATGGTACCTGCCCTGTCCACAGCCCTGGTAGAACATCTTGGCTGGATGAGTTTTACTACGCGTATCTGGCCAAAGCTAATCGGACCAAGGCATTAGAGATCAGGGCGGTTAACTGTGGACAGCGCGGTTGAAAAATCATGACATGGACAAAGCCAAGATTCGTTGCTCCATGCTTCAAACAAAGATTTAAAAAAAAAAAAAAATAGAAAGCCAAGAGAAGCAGAAGGTATGAGGCAGAGAAGTACCAGGATATGGAGCTAAAGATGAGAAAACTGAGCAGAGAGATCCAAGGAGCAGGTTTGCAGGGAAGGGCTAATGCACACTGATTTTGAAGCTCTAGAATTCGGATTCTTCCACCTACGTCTAGTTTATGGATCCTGGTCCTTCCTGTCTGGTTCTTGCCTTTTTCCTGGCTTCCTTTGGGCATGTGCTCTTAAAGTAAATGCTGACTTGCCTGAGGCTATATTCTAAGTCGCTCTTTCTGTACCCAAAGAGGGTAAGTCAAAATATGTTGCTTTATCTGTGGAGAGAATTTTCACCTCTGCAACAGATTGCTTGCAGAGGTTCATTGTGCTGGAGGCAAATTGTCCTCAGGCAGCATCTTCTTAGTTGTCTGCACAAACTGAAATCAGCTGAAGTCCCCAGATTTTACCAGGAAGTACAACACAAACCACTTTGAACTGAGAGCAAGTATTACAGTGTTCTGCCTCTGTGTTTATATGGTGTATGTTTGTGCATGTGTGTATGTGTGTATTGGGGGGGGGTACATGTGGTATATGTGTGGTGTGTGTGTGTGTTGTGTGTGTGGTGTGTGTGTGGTATGTGTGGTGTATGTATATGGGTGTGCATGTGTGGTGTGGGGGGTGTATATGTGTGGGGTGTGTGTATGTCTATGTGGTATATGTGGTGGGTGGGTGTGCGTGCGCATATGTGTGTGTGTGTGTTGTGCGTGCATGTGTATATTGTGTAATGTGTGTGCATGGGGGGGGAGTGTGTGTGGGGGTATAAGGGTAGTAGGAGGAGGGGGAAGCCAGCACATTTCCCTGGACCACCTGATTGTAAGCAGCATTGATTCTTAGCCAGGGCCAGTTGGGATGGTTAGCTGCAGCTGGGTTAGTCTTCGCTAATCCAAGACATTTTGTAGTGTAGTTCGTCGGAATATCTTTTAAGAAGGTACAGTGGAGTTTTCTACTGGCTGCACAATACATGATAGCACAACAGTGTGAATGCCAAAGCTAGTATCTTTTATTAAATGCATGCTATGTTTGTCTAAGAGCAGGAAGTATATGGAAAAATCTCTATACCTTCCATTGTGCTGTGAATTTGAAACTGCTCTAAAAATTCATTAAAATTTAACAATAAGAGACATACAGGGAATGTAGCCAAATAAATAAGACTTCGAGGTTACAGCTGGTTCTTCCTCTCCCCGTAGGTGAGATCTTGAACATATATAGCAGTTGGCCAACTCTTAAATGGAATAATGGGCATGACTAGGCCCTACGTTTCTCGTGGTTTGACAGACCAGCCTGAACTTGTTCACGTGATTCCAAGAGAAAGTAGAGGAATGTACAAGAGCTCAGGGAGTCTAGGCTCGGAACTGTTTCACTGGCGGTGCTGCCACATTCTACAGAGGCTAAAGAATCACGTGACTGAAAGGGCAGGTTGTGAGTGAGACTTGATCTCTTAGTGGGAGTACCTGCATGTTCAAACTGCAAAACGTATGGAAACAGGGAGAAGGTTGAAAGATTGGGGACATTTTTGCCATCAGTCTACCACATGGGAAATTCTCTATCGTGGTCTTTCTATAAGGTCTAGCTCATATGGGTCCCACTTAGCACTATTTCTATTAGCCTAGCTTAATATGGATATTAACTGGAAAGAGAAGCCCCTAGAATGTTTAACTAAACAATTTTTCCCCCCCACTGTTCCTTGTGCTGTAAGCCAACTGAACTCCCGGACATTTCTCACTCTTACTTCAGAACATTATATACGTAGGGGAGGCATAACCTTGACCATCTGATGTTCATTAGCGGAGGCCCACAAATTAAACTGATAAAAGGCAGAATAACAGAAGAAAAAGCATACATAGCTTATTAATGTTATTTTTTCAACTGTACACACATGCGAGGGTCACAGAAAGAAAGTGAATGCCTCAGAGTAGCCGTTAGACTTGGAAGCTTAGATTCAATTTTAACAAAGAGTGTCAAGTTCCAGAGAAGTGACAAAGGAAAGGGGTTTGTGCTCTTAGGGAGAATAAGTTGTGGGAAGATAAATATATGGGAGAATAATGGTAGGTAAGGGTTTTTGAGTAAAGGGTTGTTATGCAGAATCAAGTGAGTGCCCTCTCCAGTGACAAGAGTTCTCTAGAATGGTTGAGAGTCCTTCTACTCCTCTTGATCTGTAGAAAGGAGGCACCTTTACAAACAGAAATTTATGTTACCTTTGCAAAAGGGAACTGTATGTCCTGCTTTCAGACACAAAGGAGGAGGGACAGAGTGTGCTCTGTGTCTGCTGTCCCTTAATTGCCTTCAGCTCAAAATAATCCTTATGCTAAAGTGGAATATTTTGGGGGTACCATGGTCTGATCCCGTTAGCATATATCCCCGTTAAATTTCACCCTGTTTGTGTAGGCCCACATCTTCATCCCCTAGAAACCTTTGGATCTCTTGGTTGAGGAGCCTGAGAACCTAGTCCAGGCTGTTTCCTATCAGAAAGTCTGGGTTGAATCAAACCTGAAAGTTCTTGGCCAAGCCAGCAGCCGCTCACCCAACACTGAAGAGGCCCCTCTCACCGGATGCAGCTCCAAGAGGAAAGAATGAGGAGCTTCCGTCTCTGCCGCCCATGGTAGGAGAATTATGGCTCCTGTTAGAAAAACTGTCCTTACCCAGAGCAAGCCTGTGGGAGCCGATGCAGAAGTGGTGTGAGTCCACCCCGTGGTTCCCTGTGGATGTAGACCTCGAACTACTCAGAAAGCAATGCAAGAGGAAAGAAAGGAGATCAAAGCGCTCCAAGAGTGGAAACAGTGAAGGGATGACTCACAAGGAAAAATCCAGAAAAAGAAAGAGAAATTATCTAGTGGCAACATTTATTTTTACAAAAGGGAAAAAAGGATGTTGAGATAGGAAACCTACTGTGTGACTACAAATTAGTCATTTTTAAAATGTACAGATTGCCTTTATTTGTTTATGAAGACAAGAGTGAAGTATCAAAGTGGTCCACGTGTATATACACATAGAGGAGAGTGTGCTGTCACTCACATAGACAAGGCTTTCACACTATGTAAATATACATTCCAGAGTCATTACCAACTGGCCCAGAATCTGGTCCCTCCCTGCTGTTACTAAAATATGTAACCCCTAGAAGCAACAGTCCTCTATCTAGTCTTTAGTGTGCTCATTTTTTTTTTTTTTTTTTTTTGGATTAACCCAGTGGTCGGCAAACTCATCAGTCAACAGAGCCAAATAGCAACAGTACAACAATTGAAATTTCTTTGGAGAGCCACATTTTTTAAACTTCTTCTAATGCCACTTCTCCGAAGTAGACTCACCCAGGCCGTGGTATTTTGTGGAAGAGCCACACTCAAGGAGCCAGAGAGCCACATGTGGCTCGCGAGCCGCAGTTTGCCAACCACGGTATTAACCCATGAAAGTCAAGATAATTGAGCCTGAACAAGATCACAGAAAACCACCCGGAGGAAGCGACTCGTTCAATCCAATCAACGCTCAGGAAGCTGTACCGAGTCTCCCAGGTACCTTTGTCCCGACTCTGGGAGGCATTCCTTGGTGAGAAACCAGCATAAGCCTCCACATTATTTTTAAAGCATTATGAGGTAGATTATTACCAACACCAGGAGAAGCCATTCGCGCAGCCCCAGCCCTGTGAGAGCTAAACGCAGGCATTTCCTTCTCAGCTAATGGCAAGAAGGTACACTGCGTTGCCCCATCCCCCGGCGAATTCCTTCCCACCAAGAGAAGCCCAAAATCACCCCATAAAATCCATTTCCCGCATAACCAACCGAATACTCGACTCTCCCAAATTGAAAAAAAAGGCTTCTAAATGGGTCTTTTAGAGTAAAATGTGTTTCCTGAAGCAGAAATTAGAATGGCAGCTTGGAGTATTGAAAGCCTGTATTTATCCAAGGAACATGAACTTCTTTTGAAATTACTTTCCCCTGATATGTTCCGTCTTGCTGCCCCATTTTTTAAAAAGAGAAAAAACAAAAGGGAGAAAGCAAACCCTCTCGGCCCTGTGTTTACTAGCCAGTCCGGACATTCACAAGGACAGCCATGGGGCCCCTGCCTGGACCGGCCATCAGCGACAGGATGCCAGTTCGAGGCTGTGTTGAAATATATTATTGATTTATTTATTTTTTTACAGAAAGAAAGGGAAAAGGATGGAGAATTAGAGACATCGATGAGAGAGAAACATAGATCAGCTGCCTCCTGCACACCCCCGACTGGGGATGTGCCTGCAACCAAGGTACATGCCCTTGACCGGAATCGAACCTGGGACTTTTCAGTCCGCAGGCCAACGCTCTATCCACTGAGCCAAACCGGTTAGGGCTGTGTGCCGTCTTTTAAAAAACAAGACCCACCTGACTTTATCCCAATTACTCCAAGTCATGACCCAAAGCCCATTAGCCTCGGCTCCTTGTCATGTCCGCTTGGGCCCCAAGTCCAATTTCAAAGGAAAGTGTTCTGGTCAAGAGATCGTTTCCAGTATTTCTTCTTTTTAAGTCGTCTAAGTTCACAGACCGGTGCAGTTACACAGCGGGAAGGTCCCAGGGACAAGACAGATCCCCATCGGTCTCGTGAGATGGACACGCTCAGTCTACTGGCCTGTTGATTCTCTCCCCCACCCAGTGAGGCTAGAGGTTACTTCCATCACACACTCCTATTCCCTCGCTCAGTTTAATTTTAAAGGGTCGTAGCAAGGGGGCCTCTCTGATGCTTCCTCGGGAGCAAGAGGGACAAAGATCTCATCATGAACCTCTTCCTGACCCAACCTGAGAAGTTGCTGTTGGCTCAGCATGGATGCCCTCTTTGCATGTGTTTCTTCTTGGCCTCAGTTAACTGTTTACCCCAAGTATTTTGCAGGTGATTTATGCCCCTCCCCCATCCCTGTTTGGCTGTATTGTAAACATACCAGACCGGTTCCTTTCTTAATCTCCCTGACCCCTGCCGTGCCTCTGTATCTACAGTATTCAACTAGTGGTGGCTTTTCCTGAATTTCCTGTTGTTGTTTTTTTTCAACAGTTTCCTAGAATTTGATGACCCTGTAGTTGTACTGGCTGGATGTTGCTGTGTAACAAATGACCACAACATCTTAGCATCGGCCTGCAGATTGATTCTGCAGGGCACATGCCCTGGTTGTGGGCTCCGTCCCCAGGAGGGGATGTGCAGGAGGCAGCGGATCAATGATTCTCTCTCATCGTTGATGTTTCTATCTCTCTCTCTCTCTCTCTCTCTCTCTCTCCCCCTCTCCCTTCCTCTCTGAAATCAATTAAAAAAAATTAATAAATAAATAAAAAACAAAGATGGTGCCATTCAAGTTGTTGAAGTAGTCTGGGAACAAACACCCTGACGCTCCGTTTCTCATTAAAATGGCCTCCCCTGTAGGGACCACTGAGGGAGATGAAGAGGGTAAAGATTACTGATCTTGATCATGAAAAGCTACATCTATTTTTTGTATCCATGTACAGTTTAATAATTAATAATAATTAGCCTCCCAAATTGATCTATTATTTCCCACACTTGACTCTTGTAGAAAATAATTTTTCAGTAGCCGCTTGTCATTAAACAACTACCTAATCCTTATACCCAAAATACATCATATGTGCACATGTAAGTGCATATACAATGCTTAGAAATACAATCCTTCTAAATAATAATAAAAAATACATTTTAAAAAATATTTTAAAAACACACACACACACACCTTGGTGGTCTCTTTCATGGTACAAAACAAGCTAGTTCCCAGAGGCTGTTTCTGAGTAAACATCTATCCTTGTTTTTAAGACCAACCCACATCCTGACATTCTGGTCGTTTGCTTCTCCAAATCCAGATCAACTCCAAAACCAATTGTAAGACCACAAGTCAAGAGGCAACGCCTGCTTAGGCAATTCCCGTCAACCCGTCGCCTGCTTACAGCATTTGGAGTTGCAACAGATCCCCCCAGGCAGGGAAATTGGATCGTTTATGCTGGCCTAATGAACAGTGTGAGAGTGACAAAGAAATAGCGGGCCACGGTGTACCTAAGAGCTGGATCCAGTTCTTGGCTGTTGTCCCGGGGGAAGTGGGCGGGTGCACATGTGTGTAAGCATGTTGTTGTTATCCAGACCGCAGTTGACTTTGGAGCAAGTTCTTCTAAGAAGTTCCGTGGGACACTAAAAGCATCATGTGTTCTCAGGTCAGCTTTTCCCGGAATCTTCGACAGATGTCGTCTGAAATCCGTCGCATACTATATTTGTCTCCCATTCACAAACTTGATTCAAAGTCCAGAAGCTGGTGCACAAAAATAGCGCCGAGACTTGCTGTTGATACAAAGTCCAAAATGGAATTCCTGCAGACTGTCAGCTCCGTTGTACTTCAAAATTCTGGGGGTGAGGCGAGCTCAGGTAAAACTGAAGGTCACAATTGCAGTGTTTATTCCTGCCTGTGGACTGAAAGGTCCCGGATTCGGTTCTAGTCAAGGGCTTGTGCCTTGGTTGCAGGCACATCCCCAGTAGGAGCTGTGCAGGAGGCAGCTGATAGATGTTTCTCTCTCATTGATGTTTCTAACTCTCTACCCCTCTCTCTTCCTCTCTGTAAAAAATCAATAAAATATATTTTTAAAAGAAGAAGAAGAAGAAGAAGAAGAAGAAGAAGAAGAGGAAGGAGGAGGAGGAGGAGGAGGAGGAGGAGGAGGAGAAGAAGAAACATAAATTAGCCCAGGAGAGCGAGGACATTCCTAGAAGGAGCAGCCTACACAAAGGCATGGAGTTGACTCTGTCTTCGTAACCTAGAGGTCCAAGGAGCAGCAGGAGGGCAGCAAGGTGAAAAGGAAGGGATTTCTAATTTTGGAAAGAGATTTATAATTCTGGAGAGAGATCTTTCAGCAGCAAAATAGCAGATAATATTAGTATGTATAGGCAAGTCATAGTCATTGAAAAAAAAATTTTTTTTTCGACTGCCAGTTTAGAATAGCTAGGTTCTTGCTCCCATGTATCACTGGAAATAATCAAGAACTTGCAGAATTCCACACTATTCCCAAGGGAGAGTATGGTCTGAATCAGCCTGACCTAATATTCTCATCCTGTTCATTCCTACTGTGAGCACGAATAAATAAGCAATGTGAAATGACTAGACACCACCACAGGCCGCACGGTGTGGCAAAAGGCTAATTTGTGTTTGATCTACCCCTTCTGAGTGGACCCTCTGGCTCAGAGCATCTTGCCTTCTCTCTGGGGACTCCGGTAGCTAAGTGGATGAAACACCTGAATATCAGGCAGAAGAACTTTGATTCATTTCTTCTCTCTTCTTTTCTTTCTTCTTTTTTTTAAAAAAAAAACTATATATATTTTATTTATTTTTACACAGAGAGGAATTGAGAGGGATAGAGAGTTAGAAACGTCGATGAGAGAGATACATCGACCAGCTGCCTCTTGCACACCCCCCACTGGAGATGTGCCTGCAACCAAGGTACATGCCCTTGACGGGAATCCATCCCAGGACCCTTGAGTCTGAAGGCCGATGTTCTATCCTCTGAGCCAAACCGGTCACGGCTCCTGTATTTTTTAAAAATGTGAACAAGCACTTTGCTAGCCTCCTCTATGAAGACACCTAATCAGATCCCATGGGCACCTGCAGACACGGGTCAACTAGAGTATTTCGGTGCAAGACCTACAGAACACAGACACTATCATTTGTCTTTATGTCCCAGTAACAAGCACTGTGACCAGTGTGTAGAGAGACAGTAAAGAGTGACATTAAATGTGATTGAAATCAGTTGAGAATCACGAGTGAGAGCTCAATCACCACTACTTAAGGTTACCTAAAGAGGGGGAAGGGGGGGGAGAACTTCATGGGGCATGGCTAATGGACTTGTTGGTTTGTGTGGTTTTTTTTTTTAAGTGAAAGAGTCAGTCTTATACTGGAAAATAGGGAAAACAAAATGACATTGTGAGGGAAATATGATGGCAGAAATCCCTTCAAGACCATTGATCAAAGAGCAGAGTATATACGATTAATCTTCAGGGATTATGGGGGAGAGGATGTTTACACATTTATTCAGCAAATATTTTTAAGCTTCAATGTTATGCCAGGCTCTGTGCTTGGCACAGCCACACAAACATGCGCAAGACATTGCTCCTGGACTAAGGGAGCTCTGACCTACGGAAGAGATTGACAATGAAATAAAAGAAACCTGCGGCCCTCTGGGGTGATGAAGGTGTGCTGGAATGGAGATGTTTACAAGGTGGAATGGGGTCAAAGGGGAAGGAGCAGCCATTT
The DNA here is from genome assembly GCA_036971965.1 of Nyctalus aviator. NCBI lineage: Eukaryota > Metazoa > Chordata > Mammalia > Chiroptera > Vespertilionidae > Nyctalus > Nyctalus aviator. Next base: position 39,847,952 of record CM072935.1, on the reverse strand, counting down.
AGGCAGCTCTGAGCTGGCTGCAGTCGTTCGAAGGGGTGCCTGGGTCTAGAGGATCTGCTTCCAAGAGGCTTCATTCACACAGCTGGCAGGTCGGTGCCAACTGCCGGCCAGGGGCTTCCGTTCCTTCCCCTTTGGATCTCCCAAAGGGTTGGTTGAGTGTATCCCTGTCTCCATGAACTGCCTCATTGTTTGTATAATTTTGGAGGCCTATAAAGGACACCATGGGAACCTATGAAAAGTCACCTACATGTCTGCTGACTCATTTTTTCCTCCCATCAGAAGTGATGATGACAGTTACTACGCAATCTCACCTTCACCTCCAGCAAGTCATTTTATTCTAAGGATATCTATCTAGGGGCCATAGTATCTAAGTTACCCATTTATGGGGGTGAGGGGCAGCATTTGGGCTTAAGAAGGAAAGCTCTATTCCCTTACATTGGCGATATTTTCTTAGTTATAATTTAATCCTCAGGATCTTGTAAGAAACGTGGGATGGTAGTGGATAAATGAATGGTTGCAGTACATGAAATCCTTATTTTCATTCTGAGAGCTCTGTCTGGCTGGTTCGCATTTTTTAGCTTTTCACATCATCTGTAGAAACAAATCATGATACCGCAGAAACTACTTAGGACCTAACAAGACGTCACCACTGTTGTGCGCATTTAGAAAACAGTCCATTGATGATACAGGTGCTATCAGATGGCTAAACTTCTGCAACATTTTTCAAAGACCTTCAATAAGGCCTAGTACCTTGAAAAATAAATGAGAGAAAAAGAAGAATTTGTGCTGAAATTCTGGCAAAGAAGCCACTGACAGTTACCTTTGAACCCATCAAACAACCCCTTTCTGTCTTTTTTTTTTTTTTTTTTTAAGAGAGAGATGGGGGGAAGGAGGAGAAAGAGAAACATCGCTGTGAGAGCATAACATTGATCGGCTGCCTCTGGCACGCCCCCTACCAGGAACTGAGTTTATAATGCAGATATGTACCCTGACCCGGAATCCAACCAGCCACCTATTAGTGCACAAGACAGCTCCCAACCAGCTGAGCCACACTGGCCAGGGCAACTCCTTCTGTCTTTACCTCACCAAAAACTCTCTCTGCCTCCCTGGAATTTGAACTTCCTCCCCCATATCCATAGGACTTCTTTTCATTCCCCAGGTGGGCCAATTGTCACTAAGACTTCTTTTTTTCTTTCTTTCTTTCTTTTAAATATATTTTGTTGATATTTTTTACAGAGAAGAAGGGAGAGGGATAGAGAGCTAGAAACATTGATGAGAGAGAAACATCGGCCAGCTGTCTCCTGCACACCCCCTACTGGGGATGTGCCTACAACCAAGGTACATGCCCCTGACCGGAATCGAACCCAGGACCCTTCAGTCCACAGGCTGATGCTCCATCCACTGAGCCAAACCGGTTTCGGCCACTAAGACTTCTTAACATGGTGCATTGGTTTCCTTGGGCTGCTGTAGCAAATTACTACAAACTGGGTAGTTGACAAATAGCCTGCATGTATTTTCTCACAGACCTAAGAGGCTAGAAGAGTGAAATGAAGGTGTGAGCAGGGCCATGCTCTCTCTGAGGCTCCAGGGAGAATTGCCTCTCCCAGCTCCTGTGGTTGCTGACAGTCTGTAGCATTCCTTGGCTTGTGGGTGCATCACTCCAGCTTCTGCCTGCTCTTCACAGGGTTGTCTGCCTCTATGTGTGTCTCTCTGTCCACATCTCCATCTCCTCATAAGGACACCAATTGTGGAGATTGAGGGCCCATTCTAATGCAGTATGACCTCATCTTAACCTGATGCCATCTGCAAAGACCCTATTTCCAAAAAAGGTCACATTCACAGGTACCAGGGGTTTAAATATCCTTTTGTCATACACAAGTCAACACGCAAAAATGCCCAAACTCTGAGTCTTCCAATATGAGAAAATTCTACCCGCGGGCATTTTAAACAGGAGCCAGCACTTCAGGATCTCTGGGCCTCCTCTCTGAAGCTAGCATGTGCTGAGCCAGCACAGCCACGGGTGAATCTGAGAGGGGGCAGGGAAGGATGGAGAAGACAGACCAGAGAAGAAAGCTGGGGCTGGGTGGGACACTGCCCTCTCTGATAGACAGCACCACGGCCTGCAAGCCGAGTCTTTATTCTATAGCCAGTTTCCACTAGGCAGTAAGGGCATGATCAATATGTTTACAATGTTCTCGTGGGTTTCGAATCTACTCAATTACACGCACCTGATCAGACTTTGTTTACTTGCTGCACCTCCCGCAGCCCATATCACTCAGCCACGTGGGACCACAGGTTCGGACCATAAGGTCAAGCTTTCAACCACAGCCTTTGGCTATAATTGTGCTGGGAGGGCTTTGCCCTCCAAGCTGGGGCCTGCACCTGGCTTTTGCTATGAGAGGACCATGCTCTTTCTTTAGTCCAAGGCCTGAACCTGTCCAAAAGCTGTAGCCGCTCTCCACTCCACGCTAGAATAATCCCTGTCTTCCTCTAAGTGTATGGCAAGTTACGATGAAAAATTGCCTTCCTTCCCTCCTTCACTCCTCTGCTTTTGAGAAATACTTATTTTTACTGTGAGGGCCCAATGTCAGTGCTGTAGAGGATAGAAAGGTGACGTAAGAGTCCCACGTTCATAAGATTTACACCCAGTACGAAGAATCAGCTGTCTGCAGAAATTCTAATCGGAGACAGGGTGTGATCATTGCTGTGAGAGTCATAGACACAGTGACGTAAAAATATGGAGAGCCAAAACTGGTTTGGCTCAGTGGATAGAGCGTCGGCCTGCGGACTGAAGGGTCCTGGGTTTGATTCTGGTCAAGAGCACCTGCCAGGGCTGCTGGCTCGATCCCCAGTGGGAGGCATGCAGGAAGCAGCCGCTCAATGATTCTCATCATTGATGTTTCTATCTTTCCCTCTCCTTCTCCTTTCCTCTCTGAAATCAATTTTTAAAATTTAAAAAAAAGAAAAGAAAGAGTCCCGAATCATCTCAAAATAGTTGTTGAGAAAGAGGGAGGGCGGGGTGGGGAGAACTCAGATCTTTCCAGACACAGAATTGTAACAGCAAGAGGCCATGTTAACCAAGTCAGGTAGGACCAGAGGAACAGGGATGGGAGGGGCTGGGCTGGCCTCTGGTCTCTTCCGCCTGGACGCAGAGCTACGAGCTCTCCTTTAGCTGAGCCACATCTGCCCTCTGCTGGGGACCCAAAAGTTACCAAAGACAAGAGTTTTCCTTTCCCAAATTCATAAGACCGTGATGAAAAGACAAAAAAAAATGTAAGATCGTCATCCCTTTCTTAGCATCCTGTGCACTGTCACCCTGACCGGGCTTTCCGTTTCTTTACACATGCTCCCCACTGGGGGAAAAGCCCATCTGTTCCCTCTCCCTTCGGGGCCAGTAGCACAGCCGGTCCTCAGGCTCAGAGTAAACACCATTTTGGCCAAAAACCGGTGTGGCTCAGTGGATAGAGCGTCGGCCTGCGGACTGAAGGGTCCCAGGTTCGATTCCGGTCAAGGGCATGTACCTTGGTTGCGGGCACGTCCCCAGTGGGGAGTGTGCAAGAGGCAGCTGATCGGTGATCCTCTCTCATCGATGTTTTTAACTATCTCTCTCCCTTCCTCTCTGCAAAAAATCAATATAATATATTTAAAATAAAATAATAAAAACTATTGTGTCCCCAAATCAGAGGAATTGGAACAGTCGGCAGGAGGGTGGGTTTGGTTCGGTTGTGAGGGGTAAGGGCACAGGGGGTACCTCAGGGTACAGGGCGGAGTGGTGGGGTAGGATGCAGTTTGCACGAGTGACATGGAGAGACATCAATACTGCAAGGTGCCCACTGGCCCCCTAACTCGAGAGGTCTGGTTAGCGCGTTTTCTGGATGAGGCTGATGAGGCCCTGAGACCAGATTCTCCCCTCAGCACTCCTGACCCTCAGGCGGGGCTGGTCCCTGGCCATGGGGCTGTCCTGTGTGTGTATGGCAGGGCACTCCCCAGCTTCCCTCCCCTGCTCACTGGAGGCCAGCAGCCCGTCCCCGCAGGCTGTGACCATCCAAGATATCTCCCCTCTGCCTCTGGAGCGGGGACGAAATCACCCCTTCCTGAGAACCGCTGCTTCAGACCCAGCTTCTCTGCCTTTTAAAACAGGGGTGGGGAACCTTTTATCTGTCAAGGACCATTTGGATATTTATAACAGCACTCGCAGGCCATGCAAAATTATTCACTCAAAAATTAGCCTGGCTAATTAGCCAGCCGGCGTGGCTCAGTGGTTGGGCGTTAACACTATGAACCAGGAGGTGGCGTTTTAATTCCAGATCGGGGCACATGCCAGGGTTGCGGGCTCCATCCCCAGTGTAGGGTGTGCAGGAGGCAGCCGATCAATGATTCTCTCTCAACATGGATGTTTCTATTTCTCTCTCCCTCTCCCTTCCTCCCTGAAATCAATTTTATTTTATTTTTAAATTTTCATTAGCCTGCTATATGTGCTCAACCATTTAATTAACTCACCCCTACATGCCTTGGCAGGGCCAGGCCAAGTGATTTCCTGGGCCTTACTGGGCCTGTGGGCCAGAAGGCCCCCACCCCTGTAAAAACCTGGGCGCATTTCCAAACCATCAGCCATGCCGTGTGCAAATGAGCATGGTGGCTGCGCAAAGTGCTGGAGACTGGAGTCTCCCTGAGCCAACCCCCTTACCTTCTGGGACTTAGTTCAACACCTGCGGAATACGGCGGGCATAGCTTTTATCTCGCTATATGTTCAGCCCACAAACACGCACTGCCCACCTGCTGCGTGTGGTGAGGACACATACGGAACAACCACGTCAGACAGGAGATTCCTGTGACGAGCGTGAAGCGCTGATCAGACGTGCTGCTGGGGGACCGTGAATGCCGGACCTGAGGAGGGTGAGACTTTGAGGAAGACCAAGTTCAGGCCCACAACCTCATTCGCATTTCTGAAACCCTAAAAGCTTTTTATTTTTTTACTCCTTTTTTTTTTATATATATTTTTTACTCATTTTTTACAGAGAGGAAGGGAGAGAGATAGAGAGCTAGAAACATCTATCAGAGAGGTACATCGACCAGCTGCCTCCTGCACTCCCCTCACTGAGGATGTGCCTATAACCAAGGTACATGCCCTTGATGGGAATCGAACCCAGGACCCTTCAGTCTGCAGGCCGACGCTCTATCCACTGAGCCAAACCGGTTTCAGCTTTTTAGTCCTTTCTGTTTAATGCGTTTGCTACCCAGATCTCTTTGGTGGCAAAACCTGACCTTTTACAGTCCTCATTGGCCCTCCTGAGCGGGAACGTTCATATTTTTCTGCATAATGTTTGGTTGAAGGGTGCTTCCCCAGGCCCTGCTGAGGGCATTCAATTATATATACCATGTGCACTCTTTTACCTTTCTAAAAGGTAAACAAACTGAAGCACATGGCCCCCACGGTCTTGAATAAGGGACTATGGGCCCGTATGTGCAAATTGGCAGGGAAACTAGCAACACGGGAACTAACATTTTCACACAGAAGTAGCTGTTAGTTCTCATTTGCATCTGGTACCATGCTAGGGAAACTGTGAGCTTTTGAGATCAATGAGGAAAGATGGATGTGTGAGTTTGCATGTAGCATGCAGGCGTATGAATGTGATCAGCAGGAGCAGCCCTTCTCCGAAACCAAAGACCCTCCAGCTCCATCTAGTGGGGACCAAGTTCAGCTCACCAAGTTCACCTGCTCTGTTCTCACACTTCCTTTCTGCCTGTTTGACCCAGCAACCTTAGACAGAGATGAATGAGATCCCCGTCCCTGGTCTGAGAATTCTGAGTGTGAGAGATGGGGGTTATTTTATCCTATTGCTCAATGTGCAGAAGATTTTATAAGAGACATGGATTAATCTCTCAGAAAATAAGAAGAGATATTTCTGATAAATTCAGGTTTCACAACCACTCAAGCAGATTTTATTTAAAAGGGTTTTAGCCCTAGCCAGATTGGCTCAGTGGATAGAGCGTCAGCCTGCAAACTGAAGGGTCCCTGGTTCAATTCCAGTCAAGGGCACATGCCCAGGTGGTGGGTTCAATCCCCGGTGTGGGCCATTCAGGAGGCAGCTGATCAATGATTCTCTCTCATCACTGATATTTCTATCTCTCTTCCCCTTTCTCTCTGAAATCAATAAAGATATTTTCTTTAAAATATATAAATAAATAGATTTTAGTTCAAACCAGAGCTTCAATCTCTCCACCTTCAAAGGACATGTTATCTCCCTGGCTTGGTTCTTTACTCCCATTTAATTTATTTTAAAAACTTTGTGGTGTGAACACACAATACAATATGCAGATGATGCATTATAGAATTGCACGATTGAAACCTATATAATTAACCAATGTCAACCCAATAAATTCAATAATTTTTTTTAAAAGAAACGGAAGCATATTACCAAAAAAAATGAGAGAAAAAACTCATGGACATGGACAGCAGCATGGTGACTGCCAGGGGAGGGGTGTAGGGTCGGACGGATAAATGGTGAGGGATGGAGACTTGACTTTGGGTAGTGAACACACAATACAGTGTGCAGATTGTGGGGAGAAATTGTATAAATAAATAAAAGACACAAGGAGAGATCATAAAATGGTTATTGTTGTTTGAAACCAAAATAATAGCAACAATAATAGGGATCCTCTGACTAAGTCACTGGGCGACCCGATGGCTGTGAAGAGGGAGTCCTCACCAGATATCAAGAAATCCATTACCAAAGCTTCCCCTAGTGGCAGATACCGAGCTCATGCCAATGGAGACTTGGCCTCTGACATTCAACTTCATCAATGGCTTATGTGCGAAGTGAGTTTCCCCTGGATGCTGGCTGTGCGCCTATCGGAGCTTGCTCCCTCACCTATGGCCCACTGCCTCCCTCCTGTTCGCCCTCTCCCATCCTTCCCTTCCTCCCAGCTCTCAGAGTCCTTCGAAGGCAGCAGTCTTTCCTTTCCTCGTTTCCCAAATTTCTACTCTACACACAGAAAACTGCCCTCTCTGAAGGCTAGGGTTTTTTTTAATTTGTTTGGTTGGGACTTGGGGTGATTTTGCTTTTCCATTTGCAACCAAAGAATGCTCTCCTTTCTCTGTCTCTCCTTTCTCGGCTTCATCTTGCTCTTTAAGGCAATGAATACAGAATGCCATGCGCACTGACGGGGGCAAGGACCCAGGGCTACCACGAGATACCAGAAACAAATACAATTTCGATTTTAAAATATCATCCCTCTGCTTTTCATGTGACATTTTACCCATAAACTCATCTATGAAACGGATGAAAATAAGAGCCAACATGGTTAAAGGGGGGATGGGATGGGAGGACGCCAGGGCCCTCTCCCGTGAGGCCTAAGAGAATTTGGCCAAGAAAAGTTTGAGAGTTCGTGAAATTGGAAAATCTCATCTCTCCCAGCCTGAAAGTTCTATGATTCAAAATAGGAGCAAACTTTTAGTCTATTTTCCCAAAACTTGAGAATAAGTCCACAGAGTAAGTGTGCCAAATGGAATAAGAGTGGTGATTAATGTGGGTATGTTCCCAGCCTTGCCTTGACCCTGACCCTTCCCCTTGGTCTGCTTCAGACTTTTTGCTTCTTGGTGCTCCAAAAGCAGGGTTTTGTGAAAAGGAATAAATATGGAAGGATGAGAAGCAAGAAGGAACACCAGCTTAAAAAGCTGAACACAGAAACAATACATGATCCAGCAATTCCACTCCTAGGTATGTAACTCAAAAATGAAAACCTGTACTCAAGCACACACTGTACATTCCTGTTCATACAAGCACTATTCACAATACCCAACATTCATCAACACATGAATGGATAAATAAATTGTGGAATATGTATATACAATAGATATGACTCAGACATAAAAAAATAAATAAATAAATTCTCATACATGCTGGATGAATCTCAAAAACATTATATCATTTGAAAGAAACAAGGCACAGCCCTAGCTGGTTTGGTTCAATGGATAGAGCATCGGACTCTCAGATTGAAGGGTCCCAGGTTCAATTGCAATCAAGGGCACATACCTTGATTGCAGGCTCAATTGCCTGCTCCCGGTTGAGGTATGTGTGAGAGGCAACCAATCTATGTGTCTCTCTCACATCAATGTTTCTCTCCCTCTGTCTCTCCCCATCTCTTCCACTCTATCTAAAAATCAATATAAGAAAATATCCTCAGATGGGGATTTTAAAAAAAAATAATAAAGAAGCCAGACACAAAAGGCCACATATTGCATGATTTTGTTTATATTAAATATCCAGAATAGGTGAATCCCTAGAGACAGGAAGCAGATTGGTGGTTGCCAAGGGCTGGAATAATCTCGAGGGAGCAAACAAACCTTCCTTCTACGGACGCATCTCCCAGGCAACGCACTAAACTTCGTACACGTGCTATTAGTGATCGGTCACGTTTGGTTCCTCTGCTGGTCTATGAATTTCTTAAGCGTAGGGAGTATACCATAGTCAACTTTGAAGAGAAGAAGAATACCTAATGCCTGCCACGGATACTTCAACAGATAAGGAAAGAGAGGAAGAAAGCGAAGGAGGAAAGTACAACTCAACAGCCAAGTGTATCTACGGGCTCAACTGACCCCACCTGTGAAGGACACTGAGCCCTCAGTCCTTTGTTTCTCTCACATGGGCCCCATCTTTGCCTCCATCAAGATTCTGCTCCGACTGCCAACAGCCACGCTGAGCCCTGGCTGCCGCTTCTAAATGAACTCCCTCTGACTCTGTGATGGCCTGAGGGTCACAGCTCTCCCCATCACAAGGCCATGACCTTAACGGACACAGCCCTTTCACTGATTTCCTACAGCTCAGCCTAACGCCCACATACATAGTGGTAGCCACACCTTATTGAGCACTTACTACGTGCCAGGCACTATTCTATTCTCCCCACACGCATCAGCTCATTGGCACCTCACAATTATCCAACGTGGTAGAAACTACTGTGACCGCTACTTGACAGATGACAAAACGGAGGCCTAGAGAACCTCAATAACTTGACCAAGGTCACAGCTACTGCCTCTGGGAACCAGATTTTGAATCTAGGCAACCAAAAAGCTGTTAAGACAAAAGTATCCAGAACTTGGAAAGAGCTCAAAAGATGGCTACCCATCTTCTCAAAGTCATACTGGAACATTAGAGACCCACTCCAGGAATAGCCTATTCTGGCTAACGTTTAGGGGGCTTGCCCTGCTGACTGACCCCTTACAATTGATTAGGGCATTCTACATTTCTGTAAGGACAGAGGTTAACTTGTAGAAAGCTGAAAGTGACTCAAATGATTCTTGACCTATGGCAATGCAAATGAGTTTCTCTTCAGTGAGAAAGAGAACTCCAGAGGTTACAGTTTTATTGCTCTAGGAGATTAGCCAGTTTTGTATCTAAATTAGTAATCTCATGTCAGCACTCTCAGGGATTATGACTACCTCTAACCCAACTGCAATCCTTGAACCATGTCTACCATCCTGTCAATTTCCTCAAGAATGTAATTAAATCGGTGACATAGGCTCATTCTATATTTATATGAGAGTTATATATTTTTTTAAATATATTTTATTGATTTTTTACAGAGAGGAAGGAAAAGGGATAGAGAGTTAGAAACACCAAACAGCTGCCTCCTGCACACCCCTACCAGGGATGTGCCCACAACCAAGGTACATGCCCTTGACCGGAATCGAACCTGGGACCCTTGAGTCCGCAGACCGACGCTCTATCCACTAAGCCAAACTGGTTTTGGCAAGAGTTCTATTTTTTTTTTTAATATATTTTATTGATCTTTCGCAAAGAGAAAGAGAGAGGGACAGAGAGTTAGAAACATCGATGAGAGAGAATCATTGATCAGCTGCCTCTTGCACACCCCCCACTGGGGATGTGCCCGCAACCAAGGTACATGCCCTTGCCCGGAATCAAACCCGGGACCTTTCAGTACGCAGGCCGACGCTCTATCCACTGAGCCAAACTGGTCCCGGCAAGAGTTCTATTTTTAATGTTCTGAAATTTGTATGTGGCACACAGGCTTAACCACTACACTAGAGTGAAGGAAAGTTGAATCAGAAAATACGTGTTGATTACATTCAAGAAGGGTGTGCAACCCAGGACTGAATCCACCAGTCCCCGAAAGAGCAATGAGTGAACTGGTGCAAAGAATATTATATACATACATATGTATGAATATAGGCATTATGCTCCCACAGAAGACTGAGTATGCCACAGAACACAAGAACCTGCCCTGGGGAAATCCCGCCGGTTTCTTTGGGAATTTGGTGGAAATGAAACAGAACTTTGAGAGCCAGATGGCCCAGGAGAGCAAACTGTGTCTCTCAAAGGATGTGTCGAAAGACAATATTGAACTGAGTACATGCCGGATTGTATCGGCTTCTTTCAGCGATCCGGGGATTGGGCAGCATCCCATCTAGCAGATAAAACGGAACTCCCAGGGGCTGGGCGAAATAGAAGGCTTTATGTGCCGAAGGGAGCGGGAACTAGGAAGTTACACTGAACAGCAAGTGGCTGGTTAAGGAAGATCATTTCCTTTAGGCTCAGGGGTGGGGAGCCTTTTTCTGCCAAGGGCCGTTTGGATATTTATTTTTAAAATTATCAGCTTAAAGATTAGCCTGCTAGCCCTCGCCGGTTTGGCTCAGTGAATAGAGCATCAGACTTCGGACTGAAGAGTCCCAGGTCCGATTCCAATCAAGGGCACATGCCTGGGTTGCGAGCTCGATTCTCAGTAGGGGGCACACAGGAGGCAGCCAATTAATGATTCTTTCTCATCGTGGATGTTTCTATCTATCGCTCCCTCTCCCTTCCTCTCTGAAATCAGTAAAAAATCTATTTTTAAAAAATAAAAAGATTAGGCTGCTATATTTGGTCTAACATTTCATTAACTCGCCCCAAAATGCATTGGCAGGGCCAGACCAATGATTCCGAGGGCCAGACACTCCCCACCCCTGCTTTAGAGGCTGGCAGAGGCCTGTCAGGCAGATCACCTAGCTAGCTAGTGCTGACCAGGTGATTCCTAGTTGACTGGTTAGCCTTCGCTTCTGGAGAGCTGAAACTGTAATTAAGTTGTCTCCGTTTGGTCACATGGGGCTTTGCATTATCGACTTTCTAGTTGGCCTGTTGTCTTGTTTCTAATAGGCGTGACCTCCTGGGGATTCTCAAAAGGAAAAACAATTAGCACCTTTACTCAGGGCCTGATTCACTGCAAACCAAGTACCCGATTCAAGATGCTAATGGCACCTCATAAGTGAGACAACTAGAGGTATGACTTTGTTGCCTGTACTATATAAGATGCTTCATAAATATTGAAATGAGTTGAAAAATTGTCCCCCAACGCAGAGAAATCACTTCTTGGGGGGGTGGGGGGGAGGAACACACACACACACACACACACACACACAATAAGTTGAGCCAATTCGATCAGCGCTATTAACGTTGTTTTCTTTAGTGGGGGAAAGATCATGAGACACATACTTAATTCCAAGTCACTGCTAATAACTAGCTAATGGTGCTAATGGAGTTCTTAATTATATGGGAAAGACTACGAATGACCTATTTTTCTTTAAGTGTTGGAAAATGGAAACATACATTAAAAACCCATTGCATTCTTCCCTGTTTCTCTCCTGGGGCGGTGATGGGTGTTGGTGGCTTCTGCTTGTGGGAGGATCCCGCCAGCACACCGCTGGGTGAGGGATGCTCCAGGCGGTGTGGAGCGGTGATCCTATAAAATATTGGTAGAAAATGGCACTGAATGTCAACTGCAGTTGAAAAGTAAATAAAGGATTGGTAGGCTTCCGGAAAGGAGCCATCAGCGAGGCAACACACGGATCACGCGAGGCTTTTGTCCGGGCCCTAGGAATTCAGCGACAGGCGGATGCTCACGCTGGCTTTGCCCTCTCGGAGTGTAGGTGCTGGCGGGGAGAAACAGGCAGGACAAAATAAAAATGAAGTGCACGAAGTAAGATAGGTTATGGCGTGCGCTACACAGAAAAGTAATACAGGGCGGTGGGGTGCTCCTCTTTCTTCCTCATCCCGCACGGAAAGGGAAAAAAGGACAGGTTCCTGAGTCGGGGAGCTGGGGACTGAGAAAAAAGAGACAAGAGACAGAAACAGGTTCAAGCTGGGTGCCGGCTGGAGGCTGTTACTCTGATGGAGGGACAGCCAACACCCACCACAGACAACACAGCGCATTTACTGATTTCCAGAGGGGGAGGAGGGGTTAAGGTCAAAGAAGTTTTGGTTGTGCCAAGGTCCTATTCATTCCTTCAGTCCTGGGATTTAGCATATCAAGACCTGGGTAAATCAAGGACCTACCCGTGTTTCCCCGAAAATAAGACATAGTGCATGGAAAGGTAAGACATCCCCTGAAAATAAGACCTAGCGCAACTTTGGGAGAAAAAAATTAATATAAGACACTGTCTTATTTTCGGGGAAACAGGGTATTTGTTCCTCAAGCACAAGGATAAAGATAATAAAACAGTACCGATAACAGTCTCCGACGGGACACCGCCTTGCCAGTCACCTCGGACTCCGCTGACATTAATTTAAAGGTCATCCATGTGCATTCCCAAGGGGCCCTCTACAATACAGGGACGGGAAAGAGGGAATTCAGGTGGGCTTGGGGGGAGGTGCTTGTAATTTTAAATGAGACAGTCAGGCAGGACCTCCCTGAATAAAGACTTTAAGTATATGAGAGCTCTTATCGGTTTGGCTCAGTGGATAGAGCGTCGGTCTGCAGACTGAAGGGTCCTAGGTTCGATTCCAGTCAGAGGCATGTACATCCCCAGAAGGGGGTATGCAAGAGGCAGCTTGTTCGATGTTTCTCTCTCATCAATGTTTCTAACTCTCTATCCTCTCCCTGCCTCTCTGTAAAAAATCATTTTATTTTATTTTTTTTAAGTATATGAGAGAGCAAGGATCTGGGTATCCGGGGGAAGCGCATTCTAGGACGAGAAGATAGACGAAGGCAAAGGCATGAGGCAGGAGCAGCTGGGTGTGTTCAAGGGACAGTAGGAGAGTCCGTGGGGAAAACGGAGGGGAAAGTGTGGAGTGGGGATCCAGCAGGGTTTGGGGTGGAGAACTGACAGAGGCCCCTGGTATCTTACCAGGGTCACCTGGCCGCTGGGCTCAGAATAGACTGGAGAGGGCTCGGGCTGAACAGGGGATGAGTGCAGAGGCTGTTACCCTCCTGGACGGAAGCCACCCTTCCCAGAAGCCCCCTCCCCGTGTCAGGCCACGTGAACTGTGTCCAGCCTGCTCCTGCCACGTCATCTTGCAGTAAGCAGATTGCATCCCTGCTCAGTAAGGAAGCCACTGAAGAGAAAAGAGAGCGGAAACCGGCTTGGCTCAGTGGATAGAGCGTCAGCCTGCGGACTGAAAGGTCCTGGGTTCAATTCTGGTCAAGGGCATGTACCTTGGTTGCAGGCACATCCCCAGTAGGAGGTGTGCAGGAGGCAGCTGATTGATGATTCTCTCTCATTGATGTTTCTATCTCTCTCTCTTCCTCTCTGTAAAAAAAAAAAAAAATCAATAATATATATATATATTGATAAAAATCAATAATAATAATATATATATGTTTTAAGAGAGAGAGAGAGAGAGAGAGAGAAGAGAAAATGGAGCTGGACATGAAGATGATAGCTTCTCAGGAAATAAGGAAAAATAAATAAAATTGCAAGTTGTGTTTTTGACAGTCAAGGAAATTGAGTGACTTCGGTTGCCTTAGGAAGGGGGAAAAATATCTAATGTGGAGGAGTTAAAAATAACAATGCAATACAGAGTGCGCTGGGACCATGAGCTGTGGGGAGGGGCTGCCCCAGTGATCTGGTTGCATTTCCTCAGATGACTTTCCCCAGCAGGGGCAGGTGAGCCACAGGAAACCACTGGGAGGCCGGGCACAACGGCATCGTTTTTCAAAACCTCTGAGTTAACGTTGAAATAAATGTCAGAACCCAAACACATCGCGATGCACTGGGTGGTCATTAAGGAAAATGACATGCACCCTTGTTCCAGAAAGAGCTCCCTGGGGATGTACCAGGCTGTCCTTTGCCATACATCAAGGCCAGGAGCTGTGGGCATCCTTGGACACCAGCCAAACACGTGAGGGCAGAGGTTCGAGTCCATTTAAAATGTACGGCACCATCCAGCTCCAGCGAGGATGAAGGAGGTCGGAGCGTTTTTTTGTAAACTGCGCTTATGGAACCCGAGGTCCCTCTTCGGAGGCCATTGCTTTGCGGCCCACCTGCTGACTTTCTCTCCCCTCTCCCCCTCCTCCTGCTGATGTTGATCCAGATCTTCAGAGGCCTCAAGAGCAGTTTTAATTTAGTTTTCAAGTCATGGGTCGGCTGTCTCCCTCCTCTGTGGGTGTCAGATCTATCCAAATCAAAAACATGGCCAAGTGATGGAAAGTTCCTTCAGCCTCCCTCTCCTGACGATTCCCTCGTCACAGCCACTGATGATCACTTGCTGCTGGCCACACACACGTCTCCTCTCAAATGGAATCCCCGGCGGCTCACTGTGAGCTATTTTCCCAGCCCCTTTATTGACCTCCATCCCCTTTATCTCATTCCCTTGGAAGCCTGAACCTCGATTCTCTAAATACATTAAAAACAAAAAACGGATCCCATTTGGATTGAAGTCATACGGTTGAATTTATTCCCAGATTTCATCATGACTTAAACAAGTTTGTGGGGTTGTTTTTTTTCCCTCTATAATATGCTTAGAATTCAGATGTGTCCAGGCTCAGCCTCTTGGCAGCCATAGAGGTCAAAGGAGAGCACTGCTATTCCTTCTCCATCCCAGCTGGCCCCACACTGTGCTCCAGGATCAGCTGCCCTGAACTGTCTCCTAGACCTGACGCACTCCGTGGCTACCAGTAGTCACCAAATATGGCACTGCTTCCTCTGCTCTCCTAACTTCCCCTAATTCAACATCTAAGAAACCAACCTCTGTAGAAAAGTGGCTTCCAACCTCGATTAACGCCTCAGATCAGTAAAATGTAACACACCCCACACACACAAAAATCATGCTATTAAAGTATATATACCTATAACACCTATTTATTTTATTTACAAAAATATTAAAATTAAATTTACTTGAATGGTCCCTAAAAGGTGGTTTTGCTGCTTAATGAAATTACAAGTTATTCTCTTTTTCTTTAATATAATTTTCATTCTTTATTGTATTTATACTATGTATTACATTAGTAAATGATGAAAAGTTAATGTTTATACCTTTTGACAATGTATAGAATTTCAGTCAATCTGTTCCCTAAGGAAGTGATCTTAAATATGTTCTTGTGTAACGCAGAGTACAGCTACTACAATTCAGAGATGGTACACAAGGTGGCAATAGAGAGACTCTGACGTTGGTCCACCTTCAAGGTTAGCTTGCTAGCAGTCAGAGCCCAATGCTTGTAAAACAGGCGTTTAGAATCTTTGTCAAGGTAAATAGCAATGTTTTGCTGTGGGCAGCGGGAAATGGCACCAAGATGTTATAGACAGGTGGGGTCAGACTAGATCTGGGTTCAGCAGGTCTAGAAAATGGGATTTGATTCCACACCATGTGACTCTCGATCCAGTGCTTTAACCGTTATAACAAGTTATCTTCCATATTAATGTTCTGTGATCTACTTTCTTTTCACTTAACAATAACATACAATGGACACCCTTCTGTCAATATAGGTCTTCATCAATGATAAGGTGTCATACCTAATGTATGTATTCAGTCTTCCACTGCTGGCATTTAGGTTGCTTCACATAATTTGTTATTGTATACATTCATTTTTGTTCTTTTATTACCTTTTTTTATTATTATTCAGCAAGTCTAAAATATCTAATATATCTGTATGGGACGCATGCATTTTCTGGAAAGATACATATCAAAGTGTCGATGAGAGAGAATCATCGATCAGCTGCCTCCTGCACACCCCCAACTGGGGATGTGCCCGCAACTAAGGTACATGCCCCTGACTGGAATTGAACCCGGGACCTTCCAGTCTGCAGGCCAACACTCTAACCACTAAGCCAAATTGGTTTCAGCTATTTTATTTTTTATGTAGTAACAAAAATCAATGTTTAAAACAAAGTTCAGCCGAAACCGGTTTGGCTCAGTGGATAGAGTGTCAGCCTGCGGACTGAAAGGTCCCAGGTTCGATTCCACTCAAGGGCACGTACCTTGGTTGCGGGCACATCCCCAGTAGGGGGTGTGCAGAAGGCAGCTGATGGATGTTTCTCTCTCATCGATGTCTCTATCTCTCCAACTCTCCCTTCCTCTCTGTAAAAAATAAATCTAATTAAAAAAAAATAAAACAAATTCCACGATGTTTAAATAAACGAGGCATGTGGCCTTCTGGCCGTGAGTTTGACAGGCTTGGTCTACAGTGTATCTAAAACTTTTCCTTTTCCCTTTTAAAAAGGTTTGATCCCATCTCTCATCTCACCAGAGCTATTTCAAACCTTTGTTTATACCCACTCATGATTCTCACTTGCGCCTCCAGGCCCCCTGCCCACCCTGGGGCTGCTCTGAAGGCCCAAGGCAGCCCGGCTCTCTGCTCTAGTCTCACAGCTCACCCCCTCCTTCCCTCCCTCCCTCCCTCCCTCCAGGTGGCCAAAAGGGGTTCCTCCCCTCCCATTCCTACTTCCTCTTTCCACCCAGCGCCCCAAACCGCTCCTTGTTTTAAGAAAATGTAATTCCCCTGATGAGGTTCCCTCCAGTCACACCATTTCTGCCTTTCAACCGCCATTTCCCTTTTTGTTCCCTTTAGATTTACACACACACACACACACACACACACATACTCACTCACACTCACTCACACAGCTTCGCCTCCTCTCTCGCACCCCACCCCTTGAAGCCCCTTCCTTGTCTGTTTTGCTCCCTGGAATGTACCCCTTCTCAGCTGTTTCACCTTAGGTTTTCTCTTTACCACCTTGCCAGTTCCTTCAGAAACCAAGGTTCAAGAGTCAAAACCCTGGCTCACAACGGAGCGTTGTGTTCAGAGCATTCATAGCAAATCAAACTGCTTTTATCACTGCAGTTTGTGGTCCATGAGCTTTCACCGCCCCCCACTCAGCTGTGACATCCACCTGGCGCCGGGCACTGAGTTCTCCCAGGGAGCCTTCTTACGCATGCCCAAGTTCTCAGTGCAGAAAGCAAATAAATGGTCTCCAAACGGCAGCCTCTGCCGCTGACCCTGAGAAGTCAGCCTGTTCTCAGCAGAGAGAAATCAGAACTGAAGCCGGCTTCCTCTGCTGACGCAAAAGGGCCCAGGCTTTGCTGACACGGAATCTGACACCGCAAGCACCGGCTCTGGCTAAGGCAATGTTTTGCGTTGGCTTAGTGCTCAAAGCCTTGGGAAGCAACTGCTACTGTGTGTCTCTAAGTGAATTAAAACGCAGTTCACCAACGGAACTAGTGTGAATGTGCATTGCAGTTAATATAATGGCACACTTTTATATGGGTAACATACAGTAAATGATAATAACTTCTGATTTTATTCCAAACCAGCCTTATACATTTAGACTGGTTTAAAAATAAATTTTTAAGTTGACTTTATAGTGTTTTATGTCTAAAGCGGCTACTTTCAAGGAGTTATAATCGACGCAGAGGGCAAGATATTCTACATAAAATAACATGGTTATTTTGGGAAGCAATATAATAAACATGTGTGACAATACTCAGAGGGTACCTGTTTTTCAAGACTTTTAAACTTGAGTTTAATAAAATACAAGACCCCCCAGGTAAATTTTAATTTCATGAACAACAAATAATTTTTAGTATACCAGGTGTAGCGGTTAATAATGGGGATTTTTTTTTTTCAATTGATGGAGTTACACAAATGTTGATATAATACGGTACACCTGGTAAACATGTCCCATGGGGAAAAGAAGAGAACAACGCATTGTCTATTTACCTGAAATTCCAATGAACTGGACATCCTGTGCTATTATTTTCTAAATCTGAAAACCCCCAGCCTGAGGCACGTGGGTTCCAGACAGGATCCTAATAATGGGGAGTTGGCCCGATAAGCTTCCTGGAGAAAATGAGTTTTAAGCCAACTGCTGCCAAAAGCAGCAGACGGAGACGGAAGGCACTCCACATGTGGGAAGTGCGTGCCCATGGCCCTGAAATCGAGATGAGCAAGTCCTTCCTGGTAGGATGCAACCAGGTTAGTTTAGCTGTGGGAACATTTTCAAGATGGGCAGGAGAACTGAGACCTGCTGTGCTGATGGGAGTGGTCACTCTCACCTGGATTTCTTTCTAGGAAGTTTACTTAAGGAATAATATTCCTGGCTTCTTTGTCAAAAATTATTTGTCCATATACACGTGCTTTTATTTCTGGCCTTTGAATTCTCTTCCATTGGTCTGTGTTCCTGCTTTTTATCCAATGCCTTTCTGTTTTGCTTATTGTAGCTCTGTAGTATAATTTGAAATAAGGTAGTGTGAGACCTCTGACTTGGTTCTTTTTTCTCAGTATTGCTTTGGCTATTTGTGGTCTTTTGTGGCTCAATTCCCAGTCAGGGCACATACCCAAGTTGTGGGTTCAATCCCCAGTCAGGGTGCATGAGGGAAGCAACTGATCGATGTTTCTCTCTCACATTGATGTATCTCTCTCTCCCTCTCCCTTCCTCGCTCTCTAAAATCAATAAAAACATACTTTTTAAAAAAAAATGATTTCTTACAGAGAGGAAGGGAAAGGGATAATTAGAAACATTGATCAGCTGCCTCCTGCACACCCCTTACTGAGGATGTGCCCACAACCAAGGTATATCATGCCCTTGACCCAGAATCAAACCTAGGACCTTTCAGGTCAATGCTCTATCCACTGAGCCAAACCAGCTAGGGCTCATCTCCATTTTAGTGAGAAACTGAGACTTAGAATTTATGTATAGAAGGTCCCAGGGCCAGAACAAGATTCAAATTCACCATATTCACCATTCTGTACGTGGGCTTTCTGGACACTGCCTATGGTGCTGAGTCCTGTGTCTAAGGTTGCATGAGATGAGAACAGAAGCTATCCTTGGGGACAGTTAGAATCTGGGTTCAGTCATTTAAAAAATTTTTTAATTTCCAAAATATATACCAAAAGTAATTGGGAAAACAATAGTGTGTTCAAGCCAGGCTAAGAAAAATGTGTCTCTACTCCTATTCATAATTTAAAAAAAAAACTATTTAAGCCGACACGTTATCCCCCAAAAAAAGTATTACTGAGCCTTTTCATGAATTAAAAAAAAGAGAGAGAGAGAGAGAGGAGGAATAATATATGTAGCCAGGCAAATAGACTTATGGTCCTTAAGGGAATATGAATGTGAATAGAAGAACGTAAACAATAAAGAGCAGTCTGCTTCTTAGATCTTCTGATGGATGGATGACGTTTGGTGCGTTTCCAGCAGCGATCAGAAGGTGCTGGCAGCGGCCCACCTGGCTGGCCTGCAGGACCTTCTGGAAGGAAGGGGAGCGTGGACACACGCTGGTCCGCCTGACACAGGGCACGGGTTGTTTGCTCGTTTTGCAGTGCATGGTTAGCGAGGAGCGAACCGACTCCCAATCATCCACGGCTTCAAAGGATTTCAAGTGTCTCATTGAAATAGTAAAGGGGACTTTCAGCCACAGAAGGTGTCAAGCTTGGGATGATGTGTTACCGAGTCTTTAAAAATTGGTCTGAAGTGTATCCCTTGGTCTAATTTAAGGCCAGTGTTATCTTTCCCTCCAAATGTGACTCAGAAAAGCCTTCTTTATCATGCTGCTTGTCTCTAGTGACCCAGACTGGAAGTCTCTGACTAAAATATATAGCTTTGAGGTTGAAAACTGTTATCTGCTCCAAACATTCTATTCTGGGAGGAAATCACTTTTGTAAAATGGCAAGAGACCAGCCTAATTCCTTGCTTCTTTCTAAAAACAAAGATACAATATGCACAGGGATGCTTCAGCCACCAGAGATAAAAATACTTGATAATGACCCTTAAGTTTAGCAGCATAAAGGTCAGTAGGTAATGCCTGATAAGGTCCTTCCCATCACGGCTGAAGGGTATCTTTATGGATGTGGCATTCTAATAGACAAAAATCTTTGGGTTGGAGATAATAATGTTGTAGATCTTTGTCTCCCAGGAGCTTACTATGGAGAAATTGCTACAGGAGCTGTGAATTCATCTTAAGGGCCCTTACATGTTTTGTTACGTTTTATAGTAAATCAGGAGGCCTCCTTTCAGCAGTGCTGGTTCATATATTCCTTGATCTAATATGATGGGTTTGCCGGTCATAATTTCAAAAGGAGACAGTCTATGTTTGCCCAACAGTCTACATCTATGCCAAGAAAAGAGCCCTAGGCCAAAGCAGATGAAAAGATTTTATGAGGTTTGCCAAGGGAGTTTTTATCACCCCATTTGTTTGTTTGAGGAGACCAGAGGACTGGGGATGGTAAACACAATGAAAATATTGCAAAACCAGCCAGACGTTAGATTGTACAATGTGTCCTGTGAAATGAGCTCCCAGGTTGCTGTGGAGCACCAAGGGAACTCCCCAAATGGGGAAGAGAATTTCTACCTTGTTTCCCTGAAAATAAGACATCCTCCGAAAATAAGACCTACTTACAGGTTTCCTTCTGAGTGAAATATAAGGCATCCCCCCGAAAATAAGCCACCCCTCCCCTCCAGGCTAAACATGAGAGATTTGGTCCACTGATTCTGAAAGAAATGGAGTCACAAGAAATTCACCAGAAATTTCAGGAATTGGATTGTTATGATGATGTTCCAGAAGATGATGACATGATTGTCATTGAATAAATGAGTAAATTCTTGATACTGTAGGATTCACAGTTTGTCTGGTTTGTGTTGACAACTACCGTACTACCGGTACGGTTCAGGTAATACATTTCCTTTATTTTCATTTAACAATAAATGTGTACCGTATTTTTCTTCATGGAAAAATAAGACATCCCTTGAAAATAAGACCTAGCGCATCTTTGGGAGCCAAAATTAATATAAGACACTGTCTTATTTTCGGGGAAACAAGGTAGGAGTCTTTTACTGGCTGCTGAGGCTGCATCTCTGTTGCATGGGAATGCGTTCACCCGATGAGAAAGCATGGCAATCATCACTAACACACATTTGTTTCCTTGACAAGAGGCAACAGGATGAAGTCCATTTGCCAGACCTCAAAGCGTCTTAAAGTCAGGTGACCAGACGTCCCGCTTTTGGCGGGACAGTCCCGATTTTTAACAATGTGTCCTGTGTCCTGCAGCATTTTAAAAAAGTCCCGATTTTTGGAAGGAATGCACGATAAGCTAGGGAACAGCGGGAGAGCGGGAAGGGAATATTCGGTTTTCGGCGGCCACGTGGCTATTTAGCCAGGATATGAGTTTTAGATCATTTTTATAAGGTTAAACTTTAATAATAACAAATAATTGTTGAGAACGGATTATCGAGAACTGCTTATCAAAGCTCGCATTGTTGATCAGTTGTTAGAATTCACTCAAATGAGAAATATGCCAAAGAATGAAATAATACTATACATAATTTATTATATTTGTAAATTGTACTTATGTTGAAATTTTTAAAAAACATATTACAATACTATTTTTGAGTTCTATGAAAATTTTCGTTGCTTCATATAGACCAAATTTTTAATCAAGAACACCCCACCCTCAAGCCTCATCAATGGTGTCCCATTTTACCAATGTTAAAATCTGGTCACCTTATCTTTTTTTTTTTTTTAATTGATTTTTTACTGAGAGGAAGGGAGAAAGAGAGAGTTAGAAAAGTCAATGAGAGAGAAACATCAACCAGCTGCCTCCTGCACACCCTCCACCGGGGATGTGCCCACAACCAATGTACATGCCCTTGACCGGAATCGAACCTGGGACCTTTCAGTCCGCAGACCTGATGCTCTACCGCTGAGCCAAACCAGTTTCGGCTGGTCACCTTATCTTAAAGGGAAGGGAAAAGCCCCATATGGTATGAATGGTGTTCAAGGATGTGCTTTGGCCATTTTTGTGTACGTAGGAGTCTATCTTTGGAGATAGCTTCCAGTAGCATTGTTTTCGCCATAAAACCATTTGTCAGCATTCCAATGAGTTAAGTCATGTGTCTATTGTAACTTACGATGTTGTATGCAATTAGAGAGGCGTGGTCAGTCATTTGGACCTACCTATACTTTTCTTTTAGGGTAAACTTTACGGCCTTGTTCTAACAATTTCTTTCTATTTTGTTAGGCAGATAATATTTCATCATGTTATTTTTAAACCATCAGTTGCTTTAGCCGCTAGCATCAGAGTTTCCGTAAAGGGCTGAGCTTGCTTTAACACTGCTAACTTAGCAGCAGTGTCAGCCAAATGATTGCCTCTACTGTCTATAGTGTTTACCACTGAATGTCCAGGGATTTTTATGATTTCTAAAGATTTAGAAAATTGGATTAGCCTCTAAGACTTCTACACCATATGGACTTTTAAAATCTTTTGTTCAGAAGTAGTCAAGGATCCTCTCTGTTTCCAGAACATACCAAAGTCATGGGCAATACCAAAGATATACCTGCTGTTAGTGTAAATATTAGCTGTTTTACCTTTGACCAAATGGTAAGCTTGAATTAATGCATAGAACTCTGCTTGTTGAGAAGAAGGTGCCTGAGGCATTGGACTGCCTCCACCGTTCCATTTAGAGAAAGACAGTATATATATATATATGATTTTTTTTACAGAGAGGAAGCTAGAGAGTTAGAAACATCGATGAGAGAGAAACATCAATCAGCTGCCTCCTGCACACTCTCTACTGGGCATGTGCCCTTGACCTGGGACCCTTCAGTCCGCAGGCCAGGGCTCTATCCACTGAGCCAGACGGGTTAGAAAAACAATTTCATAGCCTGCTTGATAGTGGCCTCTTTCATATATTAGGTAAGAACCATCAGAAAACCACACTAATTCAGCATTTTCCAAAGGCCTTTCCCATAAACCAATTTAAGAAGTGAGTGGTGAGTCTATTAATGTTAAGCAGACATGAGGGCTTTCCTTGAAGGGCAGACGAAAGAGAGTAGCAGGATTCAGAGTCATGCAGCGAAAAATAGTCCCAGTGGATGAAGACAATAAAAGAACATCTGAGAAGGTTAGTCTCTGGCAGAGAAGAACTGAGTGCTATGAGGGTTAAGTCAGACTGCCACTGAGAGAGGCACATAGGCAGTGGAGAGCCCATTATTATCTCGTTTATATGTTGTAGTAAATTGGCGGAGGCTGTAATAGCTCTCATACAGGCAGGTAGTCGTTTGGCTACCAGATCCAATTGCTGACTCTAGTATCTAATAGACTCATGTTGGCTTTCATGCCATTGAGTCACGACACCTATCACATTATCCTCTCTTTAATGCACAGAAAGGGGAAGGGGCTATCAAAACTAAGAGGTCCTAAAGCAGGGGGATCATAAAGACTGTCTTTTCTTTTTTCTTTTTCTTTTTTAATATATTTTATTGATTTTTTACAGAGAGGAATAGAGAGTTAGAAACATCAATGAGGGAGAATCACCGATCAGCTGCCTCTTGCACACCCCCTACTGGGGATGTGCCCACAACCAAGGTACATGCCCTTGACTGAATCGAACCTGGGATCTTTCAGTCCTCAGGCCGACGATCTATCCACTGAGCCAAACCGGTTTCGGCAAAGACTGCCTTTTATCTCACTGAAGGCCTTCTGGAATTCCTCTGTCTACCATTTGAGGGGCCTTGGGAAGGGATAACAAAGGTTAAGACATGACAGAAAATTTAAGAATCCCATTTCCACAAAATCCAGTCAAGCATTGGAAACTCCTGAGTTACTTTTCAGTCTTGGAGATAGAAAAAGTTAAAATACCCTGGGTCCTACTTAAATCCAAGGGGAGACCTTTATCAGTAACTAAATATCCCAGTCTTACAGAACTGGAGTTTCTCTGTAGATACCTTAGGCTTATGCCCCCATTTCTGCTAGTTCTTGAAGGAGCTGGAGATTGTCTTCAAGCAAAGCTTCCTTTGAAGATGAGCATAGGAGGAGGTCCACCCACATATTATAAAATAAAAGGCTGATAAAGGAAGTTTATGTCAGCAATATCTACTATTATTTTTTTAATCATTTTCCAATTACATTTGCATACATTATATTAGTTTCAGATGTACACCCCAGTGATTAGACATTATAAAATTTACTCACCCATGGTTAATGATATTGCCTGCCATTCTAATGATCTAGTTTGATTTCTTTGTTCTCATATCCAATTAGGAACCAAACTTTGGTTCTTCCAAAAGTTGACAATGTGCTGGTGGCAGGGAAATGGGAGTACAAGCTACTACCACCCCCATTCCCACCGCCACCACCATGCCGCCCAGCCTTTATTCTTTCAAATATGGAAAAACCGAAGGTGCGAGACAGCCCTCTCTTACTTGCTGCAGGATTTAATTCAAATAAAAGGCTAGTTTTGCTTTTCTAAAGTAGTGTCTTTTGTCATCAGCAGATTCCTGAGGAAATAATATAGTAACCTTATATGGAAATACTACCTTGAGAATTCTGCAGTTCTTTTTCTACCTAATCTCTGGTCTCCTGCTGGATATTAGTCCTTCCCATGTCAATCAGATGTCCCTCCTAACGCCGTCAGAGTACACCCTGGGGCTGCCCACGGTTTTTCTTAGAATGACCAGCTCAGCCTTTAAGGTCGGGGCCAGAAGCTCCCAAAGGGGCCTGCACAGACAATCAGCTGTTTCTTCTGGCTCTGGTTCAGTCCCAATCCGCAGTTTATTTAAAGGACTAAAAGTTAAAGCTGAGCCAAAGAAATAGCTTAGAGGTGACAGCAGCTAATCCCTTAAGGCTTTAAATAGAGTAAGACACCACATAAGGAGAAGCATCCCCTGAGTGTTTCTACATGGGGCAAGGGTTCCTCCGTGGAAGTCATTCTCTGTGTATCACTCAGGATTGCATGGAGTTCAAGTCCTGGTTGCAGCCACATTAAGTACAAGATGGGGCAGTGACGTCTGTGTTTACCAAGAGACAGATTTCTGTCACTGTAGTGTGGGAAAATACCATCTGTTATGCCGGATAAAAATACGTTTTTAAAAAACAAATGAGGGGGCCGAAACCGGTTTGGCTCATTGGTAGAGCATCAGTCTGTGGACTGAAAGGTCCCAGGTTCGATTCTGGTCAAGGGCATGTACCTTGGTTGCGGGCACATCCCCGGTAGGGGGTGTGCAAGAGGCAGCTGGTCGATGTTACTCTCTCATCGACGTTTCTAGCTTTCTCTCTCCCTTCCTCTCTGTAAAAAAATCAATAAAATATATTTAAAAAATAAAAAACAAATGAGGGGAATGTATCAGTGGGTCAAATCATTATTTCATCTTACTGTAGGAATTGCTGAACTTCAGATAATGATTCTTTTTTTTTAATATCTTTTATTGATTTTTTACAGAGAGGAAGGGAGAGGGATAGAGAGCGAGAAACATCGACAAGAGAGAAACATCGACCAACTACCTCCTGCACACCCCCTACCGGCGATGTACCCAGAACCAACGTACATGCCCTTAGCTGGAATTGAACTTGGGACCCTTCAGTCCGCAGGCCAACGCTCTATCCACTGAGCCAAACCAGTTTCGGCCAGATAATGATTCTTCACCACAGGAGATTTTAGTTCCTGCAGAGGCAGGATCAGGCAGGCCCCTAAATGTGGGAAATAAGAAGGTGGAAAATAGGGGTTAATTGGCAAATTCACTACCACCTCATAACATTCAGATTTTAAATATTTAAAAACACGAAACTGGCCTTAAGTAATCAAAACAGCTGCACGCGAATCTGGAGCACATATGCCGGCTTGCCTTGCTGGCTCTCAGGTTAAGCAAAGAGGTTATAAAAATCATCAAAAGTTTGGAAATGGCGCTACCTTTTTTTTTTTTTTTCTTAACTGTGTGGTTTAATTTTAGTCGGCAGGAATTGAGTCACTGCTATGAGAGATGAGGATGAAACACTCTTGCATTTCTCCTACCCACACTATTCCATATTTCATTTTTCATTGCTTATGTTATATTTTACTTTGCCAGGTAATAAACCATCATATTGTGTTCTGTAATTGCAATACTCCTACTTACTTAGTGTTCATTTCCAGTTTTCTTACCACTCTTAAATTCTCCATCTTCATCCATTTCTTTGGCTGGATTTCAATGCCTTTTTTTTTCCCCCAAGAAGGACTCACAGATTTTATATCTCTTATACACTAGATTCTTAGTACTACTTTCCTTATTTTTTTCTGTTTGTTTTTTAGTTTGAGAAAGCCTGATTACTGACTTTATCACCAAACAATCATTTGACTGGGTCACACTTTCTCGTGCCTAGAAGTATGTAAATATTGCTCCATTGCTTTCTGTCTTTGAATATTGCCGAGACGTCTAAGGCAAGCCTAATTTTCCTCCTTATGGTGACTTACTTTCTCTTCCTGGACAGTCAAGATTTCTTTTCTAATCTTTGAATGTCTATAACAGAGGATCAAGCCCGAAACCCAGGCATGTGTCCTCTCTCTGAAATCAAACCAAGGACCTCTTGGCGCATACAAAGATGTTCAATCCACTGGGCCATACAAGCTGGGCCTGGTCCAACACATTTTCCATTGATTGACAGCTTCTCTTAAATTATTAAAGGAGCCCTAGCCAGTGTGGCTCGGTTGGTTGGAGCATACCATATACCAAAGAGTGGTAGGTTCGATTCCTAGTGGTAGGTTTACAAACTATAAATAAGTCATCAGCAGCAACTCATTTCAAAATGAAGATTCATAGTAATAAGTTAACTCCTCTCAACTTCTCTCTTTTCACTAACGGGGTAGTGGTCACATGTTACCCAGTCAAAGAATATGAGTCATCTATGATTTTTCCTTCCCCTTTATCTCACCTTCTTATCATCCCCCTTTCACTTCATTTCCACTACTGCTGAATTTAGGCATGTGATACCTCACATCTCAGACTATTGAAACAGTTTCTCTTCCACCCCGCTCTCTAATCACCAGGATCATTAATTCATTAGTTGAACAAATATTTATATTAATAGGCACTGCAGTAAGTGCTAGGGGTGCCCCAGTGCACAAATTAGATACCCTTCCTGCCCCCAATGGGACTTACGTTCTTATAAGCAGTGTTTCCCAAAGTACGGGAAGAGTTTGGTGGGGGTACGCGTTGCACCGGAGTTTGGTGGGGATATGCACTGCACCGTGCTTAGCTGCGCCTAATTCTACGTTCTCATGAGTACGAGGGGTACTCAGCATTACGAAAATTATAGAAGGGGTACACATATGTCAAAAGTTTGGGAAACACTATAAGGGATACTAACAATTCAATTTTCTTATATTCTTGCCCTCAAAAGACTCTATGGAACAATCCCAGCTCTTAACTGTAGGCAACATTTGTTAAGCTCTTAGATCTTGCTGCCTATGCTAGAAGTCTATTTAAAAGAGGAGGCTATACCTGAAGCACTAATGGGGATTTTCTTCCTCTGATTGCAAGCAAAATGCACATAAGGAACTAAATAACCTGTCAGGAACAGGAATCATAAATTTAAGTAACTGCCTGCTTGGTGAATTTGCATCTGTCCTGCACTTTCACACACGTTCGATGACTCATTTGATTTCATTGATGCTCACAGGAGAAGAGTAGAAAGCTGATAACAGTCTTGGCCAACACTAACTACTACTGTGAAATATTATTTTAAAGTAATTAGGTATTCCATATTACAGGTTTTTGTGTCCTTATTTTTCCAAGAAAATGATGTTCTAACATATTTATCACAAAATGATAGCTATAAAAAATTTCCTTTTATTTATTTTTATTTATTTATTTCTTTGGTAAAGGTGATAAATTTGTTCTGAAGCAAAGTTCTCACACATATTCGTAAAATGGTTCATCAAGATATAGGGTCACAAAAGAAATATCTCCAAAGAGTAACCATACCTCATACTTGCAATTCACTTGCACCATATTCTGAGAGAAAAAGAGGGGGTGGAGGGAGGGAGAGGAAAGGAGGGAGAGTCCATTGAGTTCAAGTAATTCAAATTTAGGGTACATTAGATGTAGCAAGGCCACATTGGAGTAATAACTTACTGTTAAAGTTATTTTTAGATTACTCTTTAGATTACTACTTTGGTCAGCTTTTGAGTATCTGAGGTTACTAATCTGTATAAACACCTGGTCTTTCCCAGCAATGACACCTGTTTCTTTCTTTTGTGCTCAGCCACTAGAAGAGATACTTGTTTTTACAAATATTGGGCCTCAAATGATTTTTGACGTGTTTCCCCCCCCCCCCTCTCTTCCAACTGCTTAGCAACTTCTAAAGCAGTTTCCCTCTTAGTAATAAAAGTTTCACAGGTTCAGAAATACATCTTGAAACGTAACTGGACCCTTAGAAGTACACGGATGGCATACCTTCGATTTTAGTAGTGGCACTATCCTGCAAAGTGGACCTCGATGAAACATGCCACTGAAAGATTACAATTCTTAGGAGACATTTCCCAGGACAGCATTTTAAATTTAAATTGTACTAACTCACACAGTATATCACTGCCCCCAAATGATTATCCTCTGGGGAAAAACTTTTCTGTGGGTCTATAATAAGCTTATTTCCAATGTTCAAAAGAGTACTAAAATTTTATTTTAGAAAGAAGAAAAGAGTATTTCCGAAGACAGAGTTGGCCTCTCTGAACAGATTCCTTTGGTGCCCCTGCTCCTGTGTGAAGTCTGAATGTGTGATATATAAAACAGTTCCCTTGCTTCAGCTTTACCTGGTACAGAAATGATTTTGTATAATTCAGTGTTTATAACTCACTTGTAACATTAGCCACTGTTCAGACTTAAAATGTCACCAACACTCAACAGCTTCTTTGGGGCAAATAGGCACAGCTGTGCCATTCTGTCTCTGTGGTGTTTGAGCGTCCTTATAGAATGTGCTGCAAGGTTACTTTGTAGGTAAAATTTCAACAAAGAAAAAAACAACAACCTTATTTTATTTTGATTAAAAAGATAATACATTTTTATATAAAATAAATTCAGAAGAGTATATTTAAAAAGTGGGGGAGCCGAAACCGATTTGGCTCAGTGGATAGAGCATCAGCCTGCAGACTGAAAGGTCCCAGGTTCGATTCTGGTCTAGGGCATGTACCTTGGTTGTGGGCACATCCCCAGTAGGGGGTGTGCAAGAGGCAGCTGATTAATGATTCTCTCTTATCGATGTTTCTAACTCTCTATCCCTCTCTCTTCCTCTCTGTAAAAAAATCAATAAAATATATTTAAAAAGTGGGGGAAAACAAAATTCTAGTTCTTATATGGCTATTTGTTTTGTAAACTAGTGTAAAAACTTGGGGGAATACTTTTCCAGATGTCTATCTCTATCCCTGTATATGTATATGCATATACATATTCTAAATATACACATTCTAAAGTTTTAATAAACTAATACTAAGCATAATAATTTTTCACTTACCAGTGGCTTTTCATGTCAGTG
Organism: Nyctalus aviator; assembly: GCA_036971965.1. NCBI lineage: Eukaryota > Metazoa > Chordata > Mammalia > Chiroptera > Vespertilionidae > Nyctalus > Nyctalus aviator. Next base: position 39,818,468 of record CM072935.1, on the reverse strand, counting down.
AATAATTTACAAATATATGTATATATCTGTACATATACATATATAACATTCTTTTTTTTAAATATATTTTTATTGATTTCTGAGAGGGAGAGAGAGATAGAAACATCAATGATGAGAGAGAATCATTGATCAGCTGCCTCCTGCACACCCCACACTGGGGATAGAGCCCACAACCCAGGCATGTGCCTCACTGGGAATCTAACTGTGACCTCCTGGTTCATAGGTCGATCCTCAACCACTGAAAAACACCGGCTGCCCTCAGCTTTTTTTTCTTCTTCTTTAAATATAGTTTTTATTAATTTTTTAAGAGAGAGGGGAAAGAAGAGGGAAAGAAGATAGAGAAACATCAATTAGCTTCCTTCTGCATCCCCCCTACTAGGGATTGAGTCCAAAATTTGGGCGTATGCCCTGATCAGGAATGGAAGCAGCAACCTCGTGATGCATGGAATGCTGCTCCATCCACTGAGCCATGCCAGCCAGGCTGCCCTCGGTTTCTTGTCACATATGTCTCTCCAACATGGCACCTTGCTTCATCAAAGCCTTCAAGGGAGGAAGACTGCTAGCCAGATGGAAGTCGGAATCTTCTGTAACCTGATCACAGAAATGACTTCTCTCAACGGTGAAGGTCTACTGGTTCATAGAAGCAAGCTACTTAAGGGGCTGGGATTACACAAAGCCATAAATACCAAAAGGCAGGGGTTTTGGGGGCCGTCTTGGAAATGCCTACCATAGTCCACCTTCTGGTCCGCAGTAATTAACATCACTTCCACATGCAGATCACATTCAGCCTCTCCGAAGGCCTTTGAGTTTCATCTCACTACAGTATCTGCCCAAAATCCAGAATCTCATTATCTGAATCAGGTGCAGATAAAGCTCCTTAGATGTACAGGCACAACTCATTTTATGGCACTTCACTTTATGGCAGCTTCTCAGATGTTGCCATTTTTACAAATTGAAGATCTTGCCTTCCACTAGCAGCAAAAAGACTATGACTCGCTTTGTTGGTATGCTAGCTTTATTTGCGGGGGAGTGGAACTGAACCTACACTAGCTCCAAGGTTTGCCTTGTAGTTTTATTAAATACTAGAGGCCTGGTGCAGGGAGGGGGGTCCCTCAGCCCAGCCTGCATCCTCTCCAATCTGGGACCCCTCAAGGGTGTCCTACTGCCTGTTTAGGCCCAATCCCACCAGCCTGATTGCCCCTAACTGCCCTCCCCCACTGGCCTGGTCACTCCCAACTGCCCTCTCCTGCAGGCCCAGTCCCCCTCAACTGCCCTCCCCTGCAGGCCTGGTCTCTCTCAACTTCCCTCCTCTGCAGGTCTTGTCGCCAACTGCCCTCCAGCTGCAACTCTGCACTTCCCAGGGAACCACTAGCCCATCCCCTGCAGAACATTGGGGGATAGGATCCAATAAAGGGGAAATAGACCCATGCTCAGTGAAGTTCCAGTGACTACAGAGGTGTCTGTCAGTCACACTTGGGAACAGAGATCTTTGGCCAGAACGGGCATGGCCCACTGCAAGCCCCTAAAATGTGAGAGTACATAATCCGCTAAACCGGAGATGGGGAACGTCTGGCCCTGCCAAAATATTAGGGGCGAATTAATTAAATGTTTGACCAAATACAGCGGGCTAATTTTTTAAGCTGATCATTTTGTATGGCCCACAAAAGATGTTATAAATATCCAAATGGCCGTTGGCAGAAAAAGGCTCCCCACCCCCCCGCGAAAGGAATTCTCTCTCTTGGCTCCCACAGCCAGGCAGACCCCACCCGCAATGGGCCGATGGCCTGCAGTTGGGAACACAAATTACTCTAGCCTGACGCAGGAGCAGCCCATGCCCGCACACTGGCTTCTGTTTCAGCCCTATTCCAGCCACCGCACACTTCTTCCTTGGTGGGACAAAGGGAAGGAGCCGGGGAAACTCAGGGGGATAATTCCACAGAAATAAAGCTTTCTTCAATATTTCACCCTCCCTTGCAAGCGTCAGAAAATTCTTTTTCTGGGATAGAGAAGAATTCCACTTCCACAAGCAACAGGCGAGGGCAAGGACCCCCTCCCCCCTACCCACCCCCAACACGCACACCCTGCCCCAATTACAAAATGGGCAGTGGGACTTCTTAGCAACAGCATCAGTCTCTGAAAACAAGACATAAATGTAGGCTGACAAACCTAATTTCATAAACATAAATAAAATTTGGAGCCTTTTAGAGTTAAAGCAGATCCTGATAACATCTAAGTTTTGGGCCCTGTAAATTTCAGTCTTTAAATATAAGTCTAAATATAAGTCTCTATAAAGCTTAGCAGTAATTTTTTAAAGTTTGTTTTTAAATTTTATTTTATTGACCTTACAGTGAGAGAGGAAGGGAGAGGGAGAAACACCTATCAATTGCCTCCTCCAAGCACCGGACCAGGAATCGAACTGTCAACCCTTTGGTGTATGGGAGACTCAATCAACTGAACCACACCAGCCAGGGCAGTAATTTATTTACCAAATCCTCCCCATTAATCACAACGCGCATTACAGCACTCGCCAAGTAGGTCAAACTACTCTCTCATACGTTTTTTTGGCATTCAAGGTCTTATTAGTCTTTGAGAAAGCCTGTATTTTATGTAGCTCACTTAAGACCCTTTTTACATGCTAATTATCATTGAATGGAATTAAAAAAAAAAAAAAAACCTAATGTAATCCCAAAGCATCACCTTAGTAATTAAAACCTGAAAAGGTTAATTCATTTCCTCCTTATCTTTCAACACAGCTTATACAAATAGAATTTTTTTTTTTTTTTTACAACTCCTGTGTGGTCTTGTACAGAAGCTTCAGGTGCAACCGGGAAGCTACTTCTACGTGTAAACACCATCTAATGTGATTTTTCTTGTTTCTAATTAAAACTATAAATTAGTAGGAACACGGTGCCGCCCACGAGCTTTTGAACTCGGGCAGTAACAGCAGCCAGAGCGAGAATGAATGAGCAGAACGACGACGCGGGAAGCGCCCTGAGCCCGCAGGGTGCCGGCCCCGAGCAGAAACACCGGTTTTGTGAATTAAAACCCAGGCCGGGTCCTGCGTGCCCGGCCCCAGGCTCCGCTGAGCCTCTTGGGGAGCAGCTAGCCCGCCGGTGACTCAGGGAAAACATCCATTAAACATCCATTTCCCTTTAGGGCACCACTCCCCGAATCAGAACGAAGCAAACCTACTCTGCCGGGGAGACTTTGACCTCGAGTCCTAAGACCCTGCTGCAACCCAACGGCTCACTCTGCACCCTCCTCCCCTCCCCCTCCCCCTTGTCCCCGCCCCCTTCCCCCGGAGCCCCGCCCCCTGGCCTGTCACAGCGCCACGTCTCCCAGCGCCGAGCCACCAGCCACCCGCCGAGGCTTCCTCCAGTTAACCCCTCCCGGGCCCCCCCTCCGTCACCGGTCCCCGGGCCCGACTCCCTCCGCCAGGCCCCGAAAGAGTCGCCGCCGACGGCCACAGGCGGCGCCCTCGCCCAACGGCTTCCGCCCCGACCCGACCCGCGTCGCCCCGCCCACGCCTACGTCACACCGCCCTCGCCCAACGGCTTCCGCGCCCGCCTTCGCCCCGCCCACGCCTACGTCACGCCGTCCCGCCCACCGCCTCCCCCACGTGACCCGCGCCCCTCGCCGGCCGCTCCGGCGCGCGCGCGCGCGCGGCTGGATCGCGGCCGAAGCCGCCATTGTTCCGCCGAGGGAGGTCAGCCCGGCCCGGCACTGGCGCCCGGACGCCGCTTAGCGGCCGCCACTGGAGACACTCCCTCCGCCGCCGCTCCCCCCTCCTCCCCGCCGGCGGTGGCGGAGCGAAGCGGACGCGGGGGGGTGCCAGTTGGGAGCCCCCCTCCCCTCCCTCCCGGTGGCGTCAACGGCCGATCCGCCGCCGGCTCCGGCGCGAGGGGCGGCTGCGATGCGCTCGGCCTGAGGCCGTCGTCGGCCGGGCCCTGCCTCGCTTCCCTCGACTCTTCCGCCCGGCGGGCGGCGTCGTGCGCCCCGGCGTCCTCCATCCCTCCAGGAGCCCCCCTGTGACGGGGAGGGAAGATGGCTGCACGGGGCTGGCAGGACGAGCTGGCCCGGCAGGCCGAGGAGGGCTCGGCGCGGCTGCGGGAGATGCTGTCGCTCGGCCTGGGCTTCCTGCGCACCGAGCTGGGCCTGGACCTGGGGCTGGAGCCGAAGCGGTACCCGGGCTGGGTGATCCTGGCGGGCACCGGCGCGCTCGGGCTGCTGCTGCTCGGGCTGCTGGGCTGCGGCTGGGCCGCGGCGTGCGCCGGCGCCCGCAGGAGGCGGAGGAGCGCGCCCCGCCGGCGGGACGAGGCGGCCGCCGCGCCGGCCCCGGCCCCGACCCCGGCCCCGGCCCCCGACGGCCTGGCCTTGCTCAAGAGCCAACGGGGCGACGAGCCGAAGAAGAAGAACCGCAAGAAATTGCCCGAGAAGCCCAAAGTAAGTGGGGGGTGGGGGGTGGAGGGGAGCGGGGCTCCGGCCGGGACTGGGGAGGGGGGAACGGGGTCGGTCGCCAGCCGGGACGCGGGGCTCCCGGAGGGGCGACGGGTGGGCACGGTCCCGGGGGCGGGAGGGGGGATCGGGTGGGGGAAACTCGGGAAGCGTGGGCCGCGTGGGTGAGACAGCCCGGAGGGAGGGAGCTGGGCGGCCCGGGGTCTGTTGTAAGGACCGCGGCCCCGAGGGGGGGGTCGAGCCCGCCCCGGGGACCGGACCGCGAGGCCTGCGCGCGGGGCGGCTGCGGGCGGGACGGGACCCTGCGGTGGGAAGTTGTGGGCAGACGGTGCCTGCTCGCTCAGGTCCCGGCAGGACATACGGGGGACCTATCAAAACTCTGCGGGGCTTCCGAGGACCCAAAGGCGCCCGCTTCCATTTTAGCGGCGGGAACTGTTGGAGGGAAATGGTTGCCCTTTTACACGCTGGCTCCTGGGGCCGGGGGCCGGCGGGAGCGGGGGAGGGAGGGGGCCGGCGGGCTGATTGATGCACTTTGGGGTGCGCGGCCCTAAGGAGCCCGCGGAGGCAAGTTCAGCCAGAAAGTGGCGCGGGGAGGGTTAGGAATGAGAGGCGACTGGGGGGGATGACGGGGCAGAACGGTGCGGGCTGACAGGTTTCCGGGCTCCGACTCTCCACGTGCAGAAAGGCGGGGGGCATCACCTCCGTCTGAAATCACGCCTCCTCGCGTTCTATGCGTTCGTTATTACTGCCGTTTCCGCCGTGCTGCTGCTTCCATGAGATGCTGCACAGTTTTACTTATTTAAAAAATACTTTGCACGCCGGGACCGGTTTGGCTCAGTGGATAGAGCGTCGGCCTGCGGGCTGAGGGGTCCCGGGTTCGATTCCGGTCAAGGGCATGGGCCTTGGTTGCGGGCACATCCCCAGTGCGGGGGTATGCAAGAGGCAGCTGGTCGACGTTTCTCTCTCATCGACGTTTCTAACTCTCTGTCCCTCTCAATTCCTCTCTGTGCAAAATCAATAAAATATATATTTTAAAAAATATTTTGCAGCGGAGCAATAAGAGCATGAGGGGGTGTGCAGAACTAGAACCCGCTCCCAGCCTGTGTTTATGTCCACTTGAATTAAGCTCTTCACCTTTTCAAATGCAATAAAGCAGATGTAGCCAAGGCCCGCACTCCTATGTGAAATTCACTCTGGTGTTTGGGGGACAGTAGGAGCTACATACATCGAGGTTTTAGAGTCAGTCATGGAGACTAATGTAGGAGACAGATTCATAATTCCAATATTGCACAAACGGACATGTGCTGTGTACGTGTGAGCGGTGTTAATGAGGTTTGGAGGGTGGGAACTAATTTCTGGGGAAGAATTTAGGAAAGTTATTAGGGGAAGTGGGATTTGAATTCAAACTAAAGTAATGATAGTACGAAGAGTAAGCTGTATTAGAGACCTGACAGGTCACAGGGCATTGTTAGGCTTAGATAAATATTAACATTTTGCATGCTGATTAAGAGAATGCCAGAGACATACAAAACCTAGAAAGGGGTACAGCTTTGTGAGTAGGAATACTAACTTAAATAATAGAAAAGAAAATAGTACTTATTTGGAGCATATGTAACTATATTTAAATTTGTAGAGAACATCAAGGATTACCAGAAAGTAAGGTTATAGTGGAAATAGAGAATCTGACCCCAAGTTGAAGAAAGATGATCTTGAAAAAAACACCCACATGTACTAATAAGCCTCATCCCTGTGTGGACGAAGTGGTTGTGAAAATTTCAAAGCCCTGTTGGGACGCCTAAACTTGAAGATAGACTCGCCCTGAGAGACAGGTGCTCCCAGGGCCGGTCTGGAGAGCATGGTAACACTCAGATGACTCATCTGAAGAACACAGGCTGCTGTGAAAAAGCATCAGACCCAGGGTATATCCCTTCTCCTCATCTAAATAAAGGAAGGGGGAATGAGGAAACGGATCTGTCAGCGTTGGGAAGTGCAGAATGGGAAGAAAAAACAAATGGTTGAATGTTAATTGGGTGGAAAAAAAATCTGCCTGTCTAAAAAAATGAGTCTTGGAGTTTGTCAACGTTTACAAACTTTTGGCTTTCAAACTTTTTTGACTGCAACCTACTAAAAAATATATTTACATTACAGCACCCTCCCATACACATATCTAACTATTGTTTGTTTTTCTTTAATGATATTTGTGACCCACTAAACTGGTTTCACGTGTGAGTATGAGACATGACCTATAATTAGAAAACACTGCTTTATAGGGCTAAGAAGTAGAAATTGCTTCTTTTTTTTTTTTTTTTTAAGTACTCATACACTTTGGACAAAAGCAGGATACTGTTTGCAAATTCCTGTGAAAAGGAATACAGTATTGATATTTCTCTGTGAAGGGATACAAGAGTAAAAGCTCGGTTTCTCCCTAGGGAGCTTTTGACTCCAGTTGTGAAAAAGATATACTCAGAAAAATTAACAGTGCAACCCCATTGTTGGCCCAGGTGTCAGTGAAAGAAAGACATAGTCACAGAGTTTGACTTTGAAAGTGGGTAGGAGCAGGATAGTGGGAGACGCTGAAGAATCAGCAAAGGCCCAGCTCTATCAGCCTGGCAGAGATGGGAAACTCTAAACTTGAGTAAGGCATTTAACCTTGCTCTGTTTAGCTTATCTTGTTTATAAATTCAAGGTCTTAGTTAAGTCAAAACACTGCAGGATTCCTCAAAGTGTTAACCCCTGACTGACTACTTGTAGTAGAGTCACTTTGAATGGTTGTTAACATTTGTAGACTCCTGAGCCTCTCCACAGATCTTATAAATTCAAATTTTCTGAATGGATCCAGGAAATCTGCATGTTTAACAAGCCCTCTTGGCAAATCCTTGCCTGTTAGTTTGAAAATCACTCATTGGAATAGGGCCATAAGAACTGTATAGCATAAGAGGTTTCTAAATTTACTCAGATTTAATCTTATCCATTTCTTTATTACTGTGTCATTCTGATGGGCATATTAGGGTATACTTCAAGTGGATTCAGTTATGTAAGCCAGTTTTTATTTTCTCTCCCTCCCCATTATTTTTAATTTTCTCTTAAATCATTCCAAATTTTGCAACACACATTTTCAGAATTTATTTCTAGTAGGTTGTTTTTATTTTTAGAGTTATGAGTGATGGGGTGTGTTTGTTTTTTAAATTCTTATATTAGGTTGGTTTTTGTCTTCTAATATCTTACCATAGGTCTCTTGGGGCATAAATTACAGTTTATTTAAAAGTGAAGGGGGTGGCTCTTTTCACTGGGCTTAGTTCATGGTATTTTTGGAAATCATTATTATCTTACATGCATTTTCCATGACATCTAGCTCAATGTCAGTATTAAACAGGCACCCAGTAAGAATTTGACTTAATCTGAGCAGTTTAGATGGTTGTGAGATCTCAGATAACTGGCATTTAACAATTATTCCTATTTCCTCATGCCTGGTAAACAGTCATATAAACCATCTTTTTGCCTCATCGGGTTAAAATTTTGTAAGGTCCATCTATCTGTAGCCAATAGATCATTCTAATAGTATGCAGTAGCTTTTATAGTTATTATTTCCTTTCCAGCTTCACTGCTACTACCCTATATTTGGGCTTTGTTACTTTTTGCTTCAACTGTCCTAACAGATCCTAACTAGTTTTCCTGCTTTCGGTTTCTGTTGCCATCCATTGTACCCACTCATGTCAGTTACATTTTTTAAAGCCCAACTGTAATCATGTGACTTTCATGTTCACATCTTTTCAGTAGTTTCCCCATCACCTTTTGAATAAAATCCAGCCTATGTCATGGCACTCAAGCCTCTTCATGATCTGTCTCATCTCTTACTCTTCCCCCACATGCAAGACCATTAATTGTTAGACTTCTGCATCTCTTTATTTATATTATTTTCTTCTATTAAAAGGTTCTTCTTTTAGTGTCTCTACCAATTTCTATCTATCCTTCAAAAAGGCCCAATTACAGTGCTACTTCTACTATAAAGCCTTTCCTAGCTCCCCAATTAGAGTTAGTCTTTTTCATGTGTTTAATTTTTATATTTCATGAAAGCTAAAACAAAAAGGCAGAGTGTTGCCTGTAGGGTGACTCAGATTTTTTTTATTTTTAAAGCTCTGTGTGTGTCCACAAAATGATCAGGAAAGCACCTCAAGTATTGAGGTTAGGATTAAATTTTAGGGAGTAGACAAATTTGCCTGTATGGAATTCACGGATAATGGGGGTCAACTGTATATTAGTCAATACTTGTAACTGGACCATTCCTCTCATCTTCAAACCTAATGTCTAGAAGTGTACTTGGTATCTTCAGTTGGAAAGCTGACATTTGTCTCAAATTTTAACATCTCCCAAACAATTCATAATTTCCTGCCAAAACTCAGAGTCATTCTCGATTCTTCCCATTTCTCCACATCCTCTTGTCAAGTACCATCAACTTTACCTCCAAAATATACATTCAATTTGACTACTTACTTTACTGTCTGTCACTTCAGCTTACAAGTAGCTTCAGTTGACTGCCTCCAATCCTTTCTCAGCACCCTAGTAAGGAGTCTTTAAAAACAAATCACCTGATCGTGTTTAAAACCAACATTTCGATAGCTTTTGCATTTTAAACCTAAACTTCTTTTGTATATGGCCTAGCATCTCCCTTTCTTTCTAAGCGGATTTTGCAATAGTTTCCTGTCATTTGCTACCTCCAACTATAGAGATCTTTTTTCAGTTCTTGAACGTTTTCACAACCCAGTGCTTCCACGTGAGCTATGCTAACACTTGTGGGACAATCTTGTCCCACTCTTTTTATAGCCTTTACATAAGTTGATATGGCAAAGAAGAAAGTAAAATTGGCGCAGTTTTGGCTTGCCTATCATTGCAGGGCCTATGAGATGGAAACAGCGTTCCTGCTGCTTTTCACTGATTGAGTACTTCAGACTTGATATTTGTTTAAAAGGAAAGATTGTTTCATCTTTTACCTGGGAGGCTGAAAGAACAGTGTTCACAGTTTTTCTCAAAGGAATTGCATTGAATATTTTAATAGGTTAAGATAGTTTTTAACCACCTAATTTCTCATCTTTTAGCAGTTAGTAAGTAAATTTAAATGACTCAGTGCAGTCATTGTCATGAGTGAAATGGAGGTGCTATATAAGTGACTATGATGAAAAGTTTCCTGAAGGGATTAGTTCAATGAAGTGTTTGCAGATGTAAGCTTTGTGAGCTGCCAGTAAATGAGATGGGAAACTTCAGTTGGAGCTGCAAGACAGTTCAGTTGGCAAGGCTGACCACAGGAAATCAGAAAAAGTAGGCTTGACCAGAGAGGATAGTATGAACTGAGAAATAGCATGAAAACTGACAAGTAAGATGGTGCTATTGGGAAGCAGAATTATAGTTTTATATTCCTGATGTGGATATGGCTCTAAGTCAAGTCCAAACTCCTTTTTGGAGTTTCTTACCTTTCTTTGTGCGCTGCCTCTCCTCCCAATTCCAACACCCTCCCACATACATATAGTACTCAGAGATTAGAAGAGACAGCATTGAAATGGCAAAAGAGCACAGAAGAAAGAAAATTAGAAGGAAGAGTGAGGAGACCTGGTTGTGCCATTAGCTGTCTGACTTTAACAAGTTGTTTAAAATGCATTATTTGACAGACCTGACGCAGTTACAGTCTGGTGCTTAGATTCCAGGGTAGATGCAAGAAAAAATGGCCCTCACTCACGCTTTCTGTCTGTCTGATTGTATTAGCCAAGATTTAAAGGGATAACACACACATACACAGAGTTTTTACAAATCAAATTACCTTGTAAACAATTGAAGAGCTGGCTTTCCTCCAAAAGAAGACTCTAAAATCCGAGGGCTTTTATTAATGTTGCTTATGATCCAGCAGATTAAATTTGGATTAATTAGGAATTTAATCAGCTAAAAGACAGCTTTTGTTTTGATTTTTTTCTGCTATAAGTCTTTGGGAAGCTTATAAACTGGGCTTTAGAGTATTAATGGTCTCTTTTTTCCAATTGCATATCCTATACAATAAAAGCCTAATATGCTAAGTGTCCTGTCGTCTGGTCATTTGTTCAACCAAAGCATAATATGCTAATGATATGCTAAGGTTGCTCAACCACTCACTATGATGTGCACTGACCTCTAGGGGGCAGATGCTCTGACTGGTAGGTTAGCTTGCTGCTGAGGTCTGGCCAATCGGGACTGAGTGAGAGAGGCCGGACACGCCCTGGAGCCCTCCAACAGTCCCTCCCTAGCTGGCCAACCTCCCGAGTCCCTCCCCAGCCCCGAGTACACCTGTGGGGTCCCTTGGCCTGGCCTCTTGCAATCTGGGACAGCTCGGGTTGTCAGAGGGCCAGTTTTGGCCCGGTCCCGCAGGCCAGGCTGATGGACCATACTGGTGCGTGAATTTGTGCACTAGGCCTCTAGTTCCTGATAAGTTTCTACAAATGTAGATAATGTCACATTATAGAAAGTGAACATTCATGTTGTTTTCTTGAGTATAGCTCTGCTATAATTAGTAACCTGATAGAAGTCTATTTTGCAGAACTGGAAAGCAATTGAAACTATATTGATTTTTTACTTTATTTACTAACTTACTGTTTTGAATATGAGGAGAATGGGCAAATGAAAAAAGTAGTATCTAGAAAGAGTTAGATACTTCATATTTGAAATATCTAACTTCATATGTCCCATTCTTCAAATTTCTGAATATAAATAGGGGAGAGTGGACTCAGAAATGCTTATTTAAGAAGCAAAACGAAACTAGTGATTATGATTAGAAGCCAAAATTGGTATTCACATACTAATTCTACTCATGAACACCTTTTAAGTGCTATCACTTTATTTTAGGAGTGTCAGGAAAGCTAAAGTAACCTTTTTAAACTATGGCAGTAGATTTGTAAAAGCTTCTAATCCCAGAACAGTAGCACCATTAAATTATAGAATTACAGGTAATTAGGGATTACCTGTTATAGAGGCCAACAAACTATGGTCTATGGACCAGATCTGGCCCTCCACCTGTGTTTTGGAGGGACATAGTCATACTCATTCATTTATGTGCCATCTATGGCTCTGTCTGGCCCCTTACTGAAAAAGTTGGGTGGCTTTAGGATAGATCGGATCTATCATTTTATAGATGTAGAAAAAGGATAATGAGTGAAATATTCTGAGACTACACTGGTGATTAGTGATCAGAGTGCAAATATAGTTGAGTTCTTTTTCCTGCTTTTTATTATTTTTTGTTCAAGGGACTGATACCTGGGTGAGGTCAGAAAATAGATTTGTGGTACAGAATTTTGTTTATAAATTTATTGTTATATTATAAAACACAGTTATTAAGTTAGTAAATGGTCTATCAAATATTACATAACATAGCTATACAAAAATCTTTTTTTTTTTTTTAATCCTAAACCAAGGACATGCTTAGAGAGAGAGAAACATCCGTGTGAGAAAGAAACCTCAATCAGTTGCCCTCCATACATGCCCCAGTGGGGGATCAAACCCGAGACCCAGGATGTGCCCAGTCTGGAAATCAAACCAGCGACCTTTCCGTGCACAGGACGACACTCAACCAACTAAGTCACTACAGCCAGACAGAAATCTTTTCAATTTGAGTTGGGGGGAAAATTTTATTGTAGTATATTCTTTTTTCTGAGTACAAATCTTTGGTTTGATCTGCCAAACAATTTGATAACAAGCGTCTCTTTTTGTTTTTTTGCAGCCAAATGGACGGACTGTTGAAGTGGCTGAGGAGGAAGTTGTCCGAACTCCTCGAAGTGTAACAGCAAAGCAGCCATTAGAGACAGATAAGAAAAATGAAAAGGTAAGTTGGGAGCATATAAAATTAGATGCAGTGCTTTAAATAGAGTGACATGAAAAAAAAATTATGCTTCTCCCCCCCCTCCCCCCCCCCCGCCCACAAAATTGTACATATTACCCACTCCCACTCCCCCTTCAAACTGACGATCTAAATTTATCAAAGCAGATGGATAGGTGATGAAAGTTCCAGATATGTAGTATACCTCTTATTTGAAAACAAAATTGTATTACCTTGGTTAATAGTGCATTTCTGGAATAAAAAGCTTAGCAAAATTTTCCTTTGGTATTATGTTAGATTTCTGTTGTGACATGGTTTGACTTTTTTAACAAAAGGAAAGGCTCTGTACTCAGGTTATTATTAAAATCTTTGGATGTGCACCCCTAAGTTTTCAAATAAAACAATCTAACAAATCCTGGGATTTTATTTCTTTTCCACTTGCCAGAGTTAGGACTGACCATTTTATTTGACTTAATTTAGTTTGTGAATGGGCAAAATATACAAGAAACTGATAACAGTGTTTCCTTCTGCTGTGGAAGAAAGATCTTTTAATTCCTTTTGTTACTCCCCCTCTCCATTTTTTATTAACCTGTACATGCATGACTCCTCAGAGAAAAAAAACAAACACACACACACACACACACACACACAGATAGGTGACTGATTTCTAAGAACCAGGGTGCAGCTCCAGCTCTGTAGCACAGTGAAATGAAATATTTGCTACAGTTTCTTAATGCTTGCATTTTCAAAATAACTGAAGAACTGATGAAATCAATTCTTCCCCTGTAACCTAATGAAATTGGCCAAGGGCTAAGATAACTGCAGGTAGGATGGCTTAATATGGAGAGTAGTTGTGGGGAAGAATTACATTTATGTCTGACTTTGTCTTTGGGAGAAAAATAAATAGTAAATGACTATATTAACAAATCAGCATACAATTTAGTGATTGTGACTTTATACTGTGAATAGTTTATATGTTTTAATATGGAATTATCCTCTCATTTAGTGTTTCCTTGTTTCTGGGCTTTCTCTTTACTAGCAAGCATTTTATACTTATCCCTGCTTTCGTTCTCTGAATTATTCTAGAAAATTTGAATTGGACTAATTAATGAACTAGCATTTAACTCTGATTGACTAATCATATATAGATTGGGTGTATCAGCTATAAGACCAGTTTGAGTATGCAAATTAACCCAACAAAGATGGTGGGTTAATTTGCATACGCAGGCACTGAGCACCATGGTGACAACGCAGGTGTTCGGCACTGCCCCCAGCTGCTTGGGGCCTCTGGGCAGTGTGGGAAGGCGGAAAGGTGGCTCCGGCCAGAGTGAAGGCGGTGCCAGCAGTGAGGGTAAGGAAGGCCCATTTTGCACAAATCTTCGTGCATCAGGCCTCTAGTATTTACATATATCTGTAGGGACAAGTTATTGAGCATTTATTGGGTGTACTTTTAAGACTGTATAGAGCCGAAACCGGTTTGGCTCAGTGGATAGAGCGTCAGCCTGTGGACTGAAAGGTTCCAGGTTCGATTCCGGTCAAGGGCATGTACGTTGGTTGCGGGCACATCCCCAGTGGCGGTTGTGCTGGAGGCAGCTGATCGATGTTTCTAACTCTCTATCTCTCTCCCGTCCTCTCTGTAAAATATCAAAAAAAAAAATATATATATATATATATATATATTTTTTTTTTTTTTTTAAGACTGTATACAATAGTTATACACATTGCTTTATTTATCCTCACAAGAGCATTGAGGCGGCAGTATTACACCTATCTTACAAAAAAGACAGCTGAGGCTTAAATTACCCTAAGCTAATAAAACCCAGACCTATCTGACTACAAAAGTTCCAGATATGTAATATACCTCTTATTTGAAAACAAAATTGTATTACCTTTGTTAATACTGCATTTCTGGAATAAAAAGCTTAGCAAAATTTTCCTTTGGTATTATGTTAGATTTCTGTTGTGACATAGATTTCTGTGCTTTTTATTGCTCTGTATTATTTCTGATCCACAACCTATTAGGTAGATAATAACGGCCCATTTTGTAGGTAAGGGTTCTGAAGCATAGAAGGATTTTGTGGTTTCACTAATTTCATACAGTTTCTGAAGTAGGATTTGAATCCCACTCATTCTGATATGAGAGCCCGTGCACTTTTTAATCATTTGACAGTACCTCCTCTCAGTTGCTGTTGCTCCTTCAGTACAAAGCTTCTACTTTGGGTTTGTTGCCTATTTTCTTCATTTTTTGCATAATAAATGCTACAACTCATGGCTAGTGTTTCTCTTGAATAACTTGCATCTTGAATTTATGCTTTTTAACTTGGTTCGGTCCAAATGAGACTCGTTTCAGGTAGTTTTTTATGCTAATGCACTGTATTTTTGTGTGTTTGAAATAAGGGATATTTTTAGACTTCTTACCGTACTTTTCTTTGTAAACAAACATTATCTTAGATCTACTTATTTATCTTAATATACATTATTATGTATTTGTTTTTCTCTCAGAACCACACCTTGGGCACTTTGAGGAGTACAATTTGCCCATGCAGTAAATAATTGCACTCTAAGCTGTTACAGTGAACAACTTGTCCTGTCAGTTGAGTGAGGTTAAAATTACATATGACAAGAGTTACAGATTTTGGCTCTGTAAAGGTCTTTATTTGGATATGAAGGTCAATGCTTCATTGATATTAGCAGAGTACACATAAAGCCGTGATCCAGGCTGAACGCGCTATGCTATTAGATGCTGAAGGGGAATAAAGAGAAATGTAAGATATACTTACCCTCAGAGAGATTATTGTCTAATTAAGGAAGAACAAGTACAAGAGAAAGATCAGGTAACAAGGCACTGAGTGTCAGGTATTCAGGGGAGTTAGATTATCCTATCTGCCTATTCAGAAGATTGACTAATTGGACTCTTAAGGATGGGAATGGTATTTCACTAAGAATAAGGGGTAAGACCAATTTTGGCAGGAGAGAGAAACAAATGAACACAATCAGGCATTATTCAGCTGAATCCAAAGAGCATATTCAGACATACTCCAGGGAAAGACCTAGACAACTTTGACTGCTGAGGGTGGAGTGGGGATAGATAATCTCATACAGATTTTGGTGCATTAAGATGTACATATGAGTAACAAAGTATTCTTACGTCTATGCTTGTAAGGGTCTGAATTAAGATAAAAGTGTAAAGATTGCGAGAAGCAGAAACAGCAGAAGCAGAAACATAAAATGTGGTCTCCATAAGGCTGTTCAGGATAATGTCAGTGGTATCTACTAAAATACTGATATCATTCATTATATGTATCAATGAGCTCTTACATTTGTACACATTTTATGATGGTGTACAAAATGCTTTCATCTGTCTTAACGCTGATTAACAACTTGATGGGGGATAATTATTTTTTTATACGGCTCATTAAAAAGTTTAGTGAATTGCCCAAGATCACAAGCTAGTAATACACCTCAATCTTCCTGAGGCAGCAGTTCTAAGTGTGGTCTGTGGAATCCTGAGAAGGGGTCACGGAAAACAAAACTATTTTTATAATAATTTAGACATTATTTGCCTTATTTATTGTCTTGATATTTGCACTAATGGTGCAAAAGCAATAGTGGATGAAACTGCTGACTCAGCACAAATCAAGGCCGTGACATCAGACTACTAATAGTGGTTTTCTTTACTGCAATCCACTTGTAGTAAAAATAAATAAATGCCAGTTTCACTTAATAGTGTCCTTGATGATGCATTGAAAATAATTATTAGTTTTATAAATCTTGACCTTTGAATGCATGCTTTTTAATTATCCTATATGATGAAATGGGAAGTATGTATAAAGTGTGCTGGGTACTGAAAAAACACTTGTACAAGTAAGTTGCAAGCTGGATTAGCAGCTTCATTATGTTCACTTTTACTTGAAAGGACAATTGGCTATTCAGACTTGGATATTTGCAGACATTTTCTCAAAAATAACCATGAGCTTGACAACATACCAGTACTTAAAGAATTTCCGATGAGATCAGTTATGATTTTAACAAATTTTATTTTTAAAAAATATTGTGCGTAATGGAATATTTTAACATTTTGGGAGATGTATAAACTCAGTGAACCAATTTTTTCCAAATGACCAATGCTTGCATATTACAAAATCAAGTGTAAAAGATTCATTCAAAGTGCAAGATAGAACAATGGGTATTAATGTAATAGAGTATAGACAGTTTGTTGATGCAGTCTCAGATTCCATATTGTAACAATTTTTAAGAAACTACCAACTGACAGATTTTGATGTAATATTTTGTTCATGACTTCTATTGCTTTTACTCCACAATCTGACCATAACCTAAAGGCGCCCTGCCTGTGGTTCAAATTTCTTTGTTTACCTCTTGCCCTCTTTAAACTCTAAACACATTGGTTATTTTTCTTTTTGTTAAATATTATAGATGTCAGTTCACCAAAAACGTAAGGACCAGTACTTTTCAGAATAGAGAATTAATAAATTGACTAAGGATTACATTTAGAACCTATTTACCTGGTGTATTAAGTAGCTGATCGCAAAATAAAATGTCACTTGAAATTTGTACAGTATCACTTTTGTGATAGCTTTGATGCTATACAAATATTAGGTCATACTCCCTAAGCTGATCTCGTCAACATGAATTGGGCACTGCCCTGCCTTTCTTTATTCTTTGCCATTGTTTAAAATAGCAAAATCTGCTAAGAGAGCAGTTAGCCAGCCATTTAAGTAGATCTACTTTTGCTGCCAACATATATCTTTTGCCACTCTAATAAGTGGCAATACTTGCATTTTGAGTATTGTCTAGTCTTCAAGTTAAGAAGCTAAAGGTAAAGGATGAGCTTAATTATGGAAGTCATTTTTGTGTGTTTTCTTTGATGGCCAGCTTTTAAAAAAAGACAAAATTTTGTGATATTTTAAGTTCTATGAATTTGAGAACAAATTACTCTTGGTCTTAGAACTACTTTAGCATGTTCTTTTAGGACCCTGGTCTCCATTCAGAGACCAGGAGTGTATAAGAAGATCCATTGGGATGAAAGGAGGGGGGGGGGATAAAGATTTTTTACGTGTACTTAGTTTTATATTGAAAAAGCAAAGTAAGCTTTACTCATATGTGACTAGTCATCAACATCCTCATTTGCGATGTTAGATGGGTAGTAAGACACTATATGGGAGGAATTCTGAGAAGAATGGAGTTACAGTTGAAAAAGTACTCATTGGTTCTTTGCTTATAGCATATCCTGACAGATTGCACCATCTGTGTGCTCCATCCCATGGGTTAATTGATTGTATTACCCAATTTAAACTAAACTTTTAGTAAACAGTCTACTAAGAAGCTACAGTTGCAGATGATAGTAATGCAGGTAAACAGCTACAAAAACAGTAGTCATTAGTATTCATACAAGAACCCTGACAGCCACATCATCATGAGGTTAAGATGATTTAAACGGGGTGGGGAACCTTTGTTCTGCCCAGGGCCATTTGAATATTTATAATAACATTCTCAGGCCATACAAAATTATCAGCTTAAAAATTAGCCTGCTATATTTGATCAAACATTTAATTAATTCATCCCTAATGCCTTGACAGAACCAGACCAAATGATTTCAAGGGTCTTATACCTTATACGGCCCACGGGCTGCCTGTTGCCCAACCCTGATTTAAACAGGTCTCATTAGACACTGGTTACCCCAAATTGAAACCATCAAGGAAGATTTTTGAAATAGGAATATAATTCTACTTTTGCTTAAGATGAAGCCAACAACTCCATAGAATATACCGGAATTTATTTTAGGGTAATTTACTAGGGGAAGATTGGGCCAAAGCGAACAGATGGCTTAGCAGTTTTGCACAAATTATTCTTCACTGCCGAACCCTATACAGTCCTTTTTTTTCATGTTCTCGCGATTGAAAAGATAAAGGGGCCATACCTCCTGGTAGCCTTGTGATAGATGATTGCTTAAACTTGATACTGTTACCAGTTTGATATTTATCTCAGTTGTCCTGGGATTCTGGATGTTGCTGACCGAAATATTTATGGCTACATTTTAAGGAACACAGATAATCATCAACTAAAAGGCTTTGATATGCTCCTTGTTAAGAACAATGGAGTTAGTCAGAGGTCACAGCATGAAACGTAAAAAGGAAATGAAATCCAGGACACAGATATGGAGTTGGTTTTGTTCACATCTACACCTATACACTCATTCTCTCAGAAGTACTTTATTTATTATTTATTTATTTATTTATATTATGCAAACATACATATATATTTAACATAAAACACTGACAGGTTTCTTCTAATGAGACTATTATAGTGTAAATTTTTTCTAATACCTATATTGTGTGTATGAGATGGAGAAAAGACAAAATGTGAGATTATAAAAGAAGCCAGTAGGAAAATACTTACTTTAGAAACAGATTTTTCTAATCAATTCTAATGTTTTAACTGACATCTATTTCAAATAATGTTGGAGGGTTTTGGTTAAGGGTAGTTTGCTTCATGCTGCATCTGAGCTCCTGCCTGTGTCTGATGGTCTACAGACTTCCTCAAGAATGGGTGTGTTGTTTCCTTCTTCATCTTTGGTATATCAGTATCTATCATGAGCTATTCAAATGAAGCAAACTAAAGATTATATTGAAAATATAACGGCCCTAGTTGGTTTGGCTCAGTGGATAGAACGTTGGCCTGCGGACCAAAGGGTCCTGGGTTCGATTCCGGTCAAGGGAATGTACTTTGATTGCAGGCCTTCTCCCCCCCCCACCCCCACCCCGCTCCCCCCCATATCCCCCTGATCAGGAACATGCAGGAGGCAACCAGTCGATATGTTTCCTCACATTGATATTTCTCTCTGTCTTTCCCTCTCTCTTCTCTCTCTAAAAGAAAAAGAAACCAATGGAAAAATATCCTTGGGTGAGGATTTAAATAAATATATATAAAACGAAATGTCTTATTTTCTTACCTTCAAGAAGTTCACATTATCATTAGGAAAACTATGAACACTTGCACAGTATTGGGAATGTCACAAGAAGTTTGTGACAAATGACAAAAATCATGGCCGTTTTAAATATTTAGATTCAAAATTATGTATAATGAGGGTCGAGAAAAAGGGGAAGTGACATGGATAACACAAAATGCGGTGGAACTTAAGCTGGGTTAAGGAAAAGATCATTTCGTGGGTTGAACATCAGTACGGGAAGAGATGGTTCAGGGGGCCAATACAATCACCCTGCACCCTGGCTACAGCACTTTATTTTGACAGAAATCCACAGTCAATGCAGCTTGGGCAAAGACAGGCATGTTTCCAGGTGACAGTCTTGTTGGATCCAAGTGGTTATGTGTGTGAATAAAAGACTACAGGTTGAGATTAGTTTGTGGAAGAACTTAAATGTCATATAAGGATATTATTAATGGCGTCTTAGCTGGTAGGGAATGTTAGCTAATTGGACTGGTATAGATATATTGGGAGATGAGCATTGGGAGGGAAGCTCTTGAGGATAAGAATTTCTCCTAATAGATCTCATTTACGTGTCCATTTATCCTATTCGATTATAGCACAGTTTCCATAAGTAGAGACTTTTTTTCAGTTCTCTATACTGAGTTCCTGAAACAATGTCTGGCATATAGTAGGTATTTAATAAATCTTGATTGTCTGGAGACGATTCAGGAGAGACTAGTTTAGTAATCCACCTGGATTCTTGGTGGAGCCTGTCGCCAAGTTGGAGTTGAGAGCAGGAGGCCGAATTATGATAACAAGGAAGCCAGAAGAGTGTGTGTGCCCAGTTTTCTTTCAATAGTATTAGTTGTAGTAGAGCTGCTCAGAAGTAAGACATTCACTTCAGTTGGATGGCTGGAACAAAGGAGTAGTATGTATGCATGTTTATTTAAAGCTTTTAATAATATGTTATTAAGTCTCTTCTGAGTATTTTGTTTAATTAGCTACTTTTAAAGATAATAGTAAAATCAAATAAGACGGAAGCCTAAACAAAGATAATGTTTTGTTTTTCTGCATATTTTAGTGACAAATCACAGTATATGTCAGTGTGAATGTAATTTCTATTCTTTTTATATAGTTTCCTAACAATCTGCTTTCATATCTATTTAATCCATAAAAGAAGCTTATTATGTGAAGTTAGTAGAAATTTTTGTCCCAAATGACAGTTGGGAAAAAGGGTTGAGAGTGAGTTAGCCGCAAATCATGTACTTAATGCATGATTAAATTTGTATTTGGAGTTAAATGTAGAAAGAGAATAGCAGAGTATTTGTAAGAGCAGGCTCTGGAGTCAGAACTGGATGTTAGTCCTGGTTTTACCACTTAATAAACCCTATGATCTTAGCCAATGTATATGTCCTTATGGCAGTGGTTCTCACCTTTCTAATGCTATGACTCTTTAATACAGCTCCTCATGTTGTGGTGACCCCAACCATAAAATTCTTTTCGTTGCTACTTCATAACTGTAATTTTGCTACTGTTAATGAATCATAATGTAAATATCTGTGTTTTCCCATGGTCTTAGGCTCTACAGGTTGAGAACCAGTAACAGGGTCACCTAAGACCATCGGAAAACACAGATATTTACATTACGAACATGAGGAGCTGTATTAAAGGGTCACAGCATTAGAAAGGTTGAGAACTGCTGCTTTATGGCATTAGTTTTCTTATCAGTAAAATGGAGTATCACTTTTAGTTAGTTCCTATAGTTTTGCATTGTCCAGTATGGTAGCCATTTGCCACGTGTGGCTGTTTAAGCAGTCTTGCTCTTACTCTTTTTTTTTTTTTTAATATATTTTATTGATTTTTCACAGAGAGGAAGGGAGAGGGATAGAGAGCTAGAAGCATCGATGATGAGAGAAACATTGACCAGCTGCCTCCTGCACACCCCCCACTGGGGATGTGCCCACAACCAATATATATGCCCTTGACCGGAATCGAATCCGGGACCTTTCAGTCCGCAGGCCGACGCTCTGTCCACTGAGCCAAACCGGTTTTGGCTGCTCTTATTAGGTGTGTTTTTTACTGATTAAATTTCAAAATGATAGTACTTTGGATGTGTTGGGATAAATGTTTTATTAAAATTAATGTTATATATTTCTCTTCACTTTTTAACACGTGTCTTAGAAAATTTTAAATTACACATGTGCTTCTATTGGTTAGTACTGCTCCAGATTCAGGGGTTGACAAACTCCCAACTCTCCAAATCAAGCCAGGTGTCTATTTTTGTTAATATTTTATTGGAACACAGTCACACTCATTCAGTTATATACTGTAGATGGCTACTTCATGCTACAGTGGCAGGGTTGTGTGGTTGCTACATGTATAATCATATGGTCTACAAAGCCTAAAATATTTACTGTTTTTATAGAAAATGTTTGCCAACCCATTCTCTAGACCAGTGGTTCCCAACCTTTTTTTATTCGCCATGCCCCACCTAAGCATCTCTAAAATCCTAATGCCCCGCCAATGACATGTAATTCTTATTATTCAAAAAGTGAAGTCCTATTCACATGGAAGAAGCCTAAAAGGCCATTAACTTAGTCTAAACAAGCTTCCAAAGAACATGGCATCAATGAAAGAGGAAAATAAAAGAATGAAAGGACAGTTAAAGTAATGAGGAAAAAATCACTTAAGAAATTGTTAAAGAAATAATAATAATAATAATATGAAGTGATATGAAAAAATAGCAAATAAAGTTTCAAAACATATAACAGAATTGAAATGCTGTTCGGTCGTGACATTATGGCATCCTGACTAATTTGCATATTCCTCCAT
Organism: Nyctalus aviator; assembly: GCA_036971965.1. Taxonomy (NCBI): domain Eukaryota; kingdom Metazoa; phylum Chordata; class Mammalia; order Chiroptera; family Vespertilionidae; genus Nyctalus; species Nyctalus aviator. Next base: position 39,796,407 of record CM072935.1, on the reverse strand, counting down.
TATATAGATAGATTTTCCATATGAACAACTGTAAGCCTACTTTTGCCCCACCCTGTATATACAAATTCTAGGTATTTGCACATTGCTTTTATTTTATTTTTTAAAATGTATTTTATTGATTTTTTACAGAGAGAAAGGGAGATAGAGTTAGAAACATCGGTGAGAGAGAAACATCGATCGGCTGCCTCTTTCACACCTACTGGGGATGTGTCCGCAACTCAGGTATATGCCCTTGACTTGAATCGAACCTGGGACCTTTTAGTCTGCATGCAGGCCGATGTTCTATCCACTGAGCCAAACTGGTTAGGGCTGCACATTGCTTTTAAACTGACAAAATATTACCTGTTTTGTACAATTGACTCAATTTGTTATACTTAGGGTATGCCAACAGTCTTTATGAAATCCAAACCCATTAATCGGACATCATTTTTCTTCTGAACACTAGCAATAGATTTTTATTTTAATGCTTTAAAAACACCAAATTATAGCGCTTTATTTATTATTTAAATTAGGATAGCATGATGTCCGAGGGCACAGACTTTGGAGCCAGATAGACCTATTTCCAAATTTGACTCTACGATTTACTAACTGTGTGACCCAGAACAGTCTCTTCAATATTTAACATCTCTAAGTCTTCATTTTCTCATCTCTAAAATAGGAATAATACCTCTCCATTGAGTTTTTTTTAAGGAATAAAAAAAGTAGTGTAAAATATTTAGCATTTAGTAACTACTCAATAAATGATAACCTTGTTGCCATCTTAGTATGTTAATTTTTTAGATCAAACATTAATTTTTTGATTTCCAGTATCATACATTATATATTTTACTGACTCCTACCTTTTCAAAACATGAAATATTAAGTAACATTTTATTTTACTTTCAGTCAAAGAAAAATAAGAAGAAATCAAAGTCAGATGCTAAAGCAGTGCAAAACAGTTCACGCCATGATGGGAAGGAAGTTGATGAAGGTACTTGAGCAAGTGAAAGGACTGTAGAAAAAAAATTTAATCTTTTTTTTTTTACCAAGGTGCATTATATTAAAGTTGCGTTTGTTTTGTTTAATCTTGTATCTAGCTCTTCTTTTTAATGACTGTAGATCTTAATGTACAGATCTATGACATTGTTAGGAAACACTTCTTTATCTAAATTAAGGCTCTAACATGCTTTTCCTAAAAGGAACTGTCTTAAAACTTAAGGTTTAACTCAATATCTTGAGCAATTAAAAAGCCATTTGTTTTGACTTTGTTTTCTAGATATAGTTTAGGTTTTCCCTCATTGTTCTTAAATATGCTATCCCTTGAAGGCTGTGCACAATTTTTTTGAGTGAGCATTTATTGTTATTGCCTAATAAGCCCATTTATTAGTAGTTATGTATAACACTCTCCTATCAGTTCTATTGAGCAAAAGAAAAATATACAAGATGACTTCTGTGTCATTTTTTTCTAAGCCATAGGAGATAAATTTGATAAAAATTATGAGAATAAATAATGGCAATTAGCTGCCTAAAATAATATATTGAGATTAGAATAAATCTTAGGATAAATTGTTATAATCAGCACTCCTATTAAATAACACATTTAATATCTAAATTTATCATGCTATCTTGTGTGCACTGCTCCATTCCCTTTTTTCTCCCCCAAACCCCCCAAAAAATGCAAAAAAAAAAAAACAAAAAACAAAAAAAAACCCACAGCACAACACTACAACTTTTTTGATTTCCCCTTACTGAATAACATTTTTTTTTCTGGGGCTATGTCAGGAGCCTGGGAAACTAAAATTAGTCACAGAGAAAAACGACAGCAACGTAAACGTGATAAGGTACAGACTGACTCTGGTTCATTGGATTCAACTATCCCTGGGATAGAAAATACCATCACAGTTACCACCGATCAACTTACAACTGCATCATTTCCTGTTGGCTCCAAGAAGAAGAAAGGTATATTAGTGGAACGTAAGAGTGATACATCAAAGCCAACTTCTTTAAATCTAATGTACAAAATATCATTTCGTAAAAATCTGATTATTTTGAACTAGTTACATCATTGTGCTGGTAGGCCCTTCTTTGTGAGAGCATTGTGGACCACGTCTTGGTTTATCTGATACCAGCAGTGGTTATTTGTTATATACTGCTTAAAGAATGGCCTGTTACATTAAAATTGCCTTGAGTCACATGAGAAAATGATGTTACCTCTTTTTTCTCGTGTATATTGCTTTGCCCCAACTCTCTTACATCTCCATTTCTTATAGTGTATAATATGTTAAATGCAATTATTTGTCATCATTCTGCATGTGGTGCTTTTACTCCAAGATGAAACAAGCATGTTCTGGCAGTGCAGGTTCTATCTGGATTTCTCACAACCCCCAAATGTTTGAGAATGCTGTAGGTGTTTGATAAAGCTAGCTTGGAACTTCAGAGGTTCTTCCCAAGTATCTCCAATGTTCAGATTATCTAATAGTGATAACTTCTTGGTAGCTCTTTACATTGCCATCATTTTTACCCTGAAGACATCAGTCAGCAGAGTTATACTGTTCAGCTTGCTTTAAGAAATTGACTTACCTTTTTCATCTTTTTATTAATTGCCTCCCCACCCCGCATTTGTCTCTAGGTCACTTTCTTGGGTTTGTTCCCTTTTTACATTTTTGCTTGGTGAATTGGTGGAATTTATTATTTTGGTACAGAAATGACATCTACTTATCCACTTTCACTGTTACATATTAGCCATACTTTAGTGTTTCTGCTGGTCACCCTTTTTCATTTGTCTTGTGCATGCCTTCCTTGCTAGCACAATCCTGTGTCATGCTGGTTTTGTGATACATTCTGATCATTATGCTTTTTAGTGTCAGAGAAATTGTATGTTTGTTAAAACATGTATTCTCACCTCGTGCCACATTTTCTAAGTCCTGGTCCCAAATACTGACAGAGTTCTTTAGTTGATGTGCTTATTTCCAGGATTGTTGAAGTGGCAGCTGGTATTGTGGTAGCAAAATGAGGTGGCAAAGTTGAATTCAATTACAGAGCCCAGTTCTCTAATTCCTACTTAAAAGAATCTTGATTTAACCATTATATAAGAGCAGGTTCTATTTACTTGGGAAATTTTCCATGTCCTTTGTTGTCATTTTCATTGACTCAGAATATGGTAACTAAAGAGCTAAATTCCTTAAGGACATGTAAAATTACATTGTGAGTAAAAATGGCTCTTTTCCAGTGGAAGAATTTAGTGCTTAAAGGAACAATTTATTATAAATAGTAAGAAACTTGATTTGTATGTTACTCCTAACTTAATGTGCATAGTGGCCTATTTAGTATTAAATAAATTTTATTTCTATCTCAACCAGGTGAATCTCATCTAAATGTTCAAGTTAGCAACTTTAAGTCTGGAAAAGGAGATCCTACACATCAGGGTGAGAGAAATTACATGTAACTTAAATTGAAAGCCCATCAAAATAGAAACTTTACAGGCATGCCTCTTTCCTCACATGAATGACAGAAAGGGAAAGGGCTTAATGGTTTTTAATTACTAAAGTAACATAGTCACCGTCAAGAGATTTTAGAAATAAATAAAGAGTTAAACCACTCCCACTTCTAATAGTACTTGATATGTTCTAGTTGTTTCCCTCTCTCCTCCATATGTGAAAACATTCTTTTAATAATAGTTTATATGCCGTTTTGATTCTTGCTTGCCTCATTTAAGCCAGTGGAGAAAAGAAGGATTTTCTTGGTCTTGGGTTTAATATAGGCACATAAAGGCTTTCCCACCTTTATTACAAAAAAAAAAAAAAAAAAAAAATCCCTAATACCTATAACCTTTGAAACTGCTTCCTTAACACCATCAAGTATTTCACAATAAGTATAGTCTAAATTATACAGTACTTCACAAATAGAAAACATACTTTATTTACTTATTTATGATAAATATTGAATTAAATACCTTACTTAAAAATTAAATTGTTGTAGTACATCTTAAATTCAGAAATGAAAAGGCATCTTCTCATTTTAGGCTTGTTCTTAACACTATCAGCTTTCTTCTTTCCCCATCGCTCTGAGTCTTGGCTATACATTAAAATCATTTAGGAAGCTTAAAAAATAGCGGTCATGAATTTAAAGAGGAACACGGAATTGTGTGTGTATATACACACACACACACATGCATGTATATATACATACAAACACATAAGCACATGTAACTGTATACAAATAAATATGTACATACATACTGACGTCTGGGTTCCATCCCCAGAGATTCTGATTTTAATTTGTCTGGGCTGAGGCTCTAGAGACTACTTTTTTAAAAAAAAATTTATTGATTTCAGAGAGGAAGGGAGAGGGAGAAAGAGGTAGAAATAAAAGCATCAATAATGAGCCGGGACCGGTTTGGCTCAGTGGATAGAGCGTCGGCCTGCGGACTGAAGGGTCCCGGGTTCGATTCCGGTCGGGGGCATGTGCCTTGGTTGCGGGCACGTCCCCGGAGGAGGGTGTGCAGGAGGCAGCTGGTCGGTATTTCTCTCTCATTGACGTTTCTAACTCTCTGTCCCTCTCAATTCCTCTCTGTGTAAAATCAATAAAATATATTCTTTAAAAAAAAAAAAAAGCATCAATAATGAAAGAAAGTCATTGATTGGCTGCCACCTGGACATGTGCCCTTGACTGGAATCGAACCTGGGACTCTTCAGGCCTTGGGCCGATGTTCTGTTTACTGAGCCAAACCAGCTAGGGCTCCAGTGTCTACTTTTAAGAAAATTTTCACTTAACAAAAAGGTGTAGAAGCAGGCTGGACATAATGTGAGGTTACTTTTCATTTCTAATATTATAAACAATGTTGCAGTAAACATCTTTCATGCATGAAAGAAAAGGAAAACATTTTCAATTGATTTTAATGATTTTAGAATTACTGCTTTATACATAGTATATATGTAAATATGTAAGTAAAGAACCTGTAATTAAGATGAAGTCTTTATATTTTTAGTGGGTAAGTATTCTGAGTATACAGACTATGTTGTTTTCCTTTTTGTCCTGTTGCATTTCCTTTGAATAAGTCATTCTGCTGTTGAAAACATTAGTGAGTATATATTAAGGCCAAACCCCTCCTTAGTTTTTAAATTAAAAGTCATTTATGCTGGTCATGTCACTTTTTAAATTCTTTATTTTTTTCTTCTAAGCTCAGGCTATTTAGAGGGCAGTATGGGGAAATAATGAGTGATAAATATAAACTGAGCAATCCTAGAAATTTGAAAATATCTTATTTTTAACAAAGAGTCATGTATCAGTTTTTAATCGTTATTTTCTTTCTTTAAGTTTCTTCAGGATTGAATGAAAACCTCACTGTAAATGGAGGAGGCTGGAATGAAAAGTCTATAAAACTCTCCTCACAGATAAGTGCAGGGGAGGAGAAGTGGAATTCTGTTTCACCTGCTTCTGCAGGCAAGAGGAAAACTGAGCCATCTGCTTGGGGTCAAGACACCGGAGATGCTAATGTGAATGGAAAAGACTGGGGAAGGAGTTGGAGTGACCGTTCCATTTTTTCTGGTATTGGTAAGATATGTTAGAATTTTTAAATTCGCTTAAAATTGTTTAACTGGTACATTGTGAATTTCCCAGGAATGAAAAAAGATCCATGAGTATAAAAATTAGTAATACCATACAGAAATAATAGCAATAATTAACTCATCTCAGGTTCTTCTTATGGAGCAAACTAAGTAAATAATAGCATTTATTATTTTGCTCTTGACTACTTTCACATACTTTATCATATTTTGATTACCCATGTAGCTAACTGATATAATTATATTTTTAGTGATGTAATAAGTGTAATGTGTGATCAGTCTTTTTATTAATTTCAGTAGTTTAATGCCTCTTTGTAACTAATTTTCCCCCTGGGTTTTAAAGACAAAGATCAGTAGTTGAGCTTTTTTCTGTTGAGAGCCATCATATTAAAAGCAACTTAATTTTAGGTGTGGGTGGGTGTATTATGAAAAGAAATGCATGTTTAATATGGAAAACTGCAGAAAGAGAAGAAAAAACTCAGTGTTACCTACACCACCCAATGCCAACCACTGTGTTTTTGTGTATTTTATGGCCTTCCCCTGCCCACCCCGCCATGTATAATTTTTCTTTTACATAATCCAAATCAGATAGGCATTTTTATGTTCCCACATCCCACATCCCACTTACCATTATTACATAAACATTTCCCATTTTGTAAGTGTTTTTATTTAATGGTCCTATCATACATTGTATAAGCATAGCATAAGTTAATACTTTCACGTTATTAGAGAAATAATTTTTCTGTTTTTTTAACCATTATAAATAGCATTGCATTGAATATATTTGTTTTGGGATTATTTCTTTAGGATAGATTCTTGGGAGTGATATTATATTAAAGGGAATAATATGAATGTTTATAATGCTACATGACATATTAATATATTTTCTAAGAGAGTTCTAATTTATATATCAGTACCAGTATGAGTGCCATTTGTCATATGCTGACTAAGGTTGGGTATTCTTGTTTCTAAAAATCTTTTCTAATTGATAAGCAAAAAGAACATGCATTGTTTTTGGTTAATTTTTTTTAATTATTGATGAGGCTGAATATTTTTCACAACTTTTTTTTAAATTAAATCTTTATTGTTAAAAGTATTACATATTTTCACAACTTTCTTGATTATGTCTATTTCTTTTATGAATTTCTATTCATATTCTTTGCTTCTTAGTGTTTTTTTTATTAAGTTGTAATTTCTGTGTATCAAAGATATTTTTTTTCTGTTGGCTTGCCAGATAATTTTTGTTAGTATATTCCGTTTAAGTAGAAAAAAAATGGCTTCTTCCTATGTTATTTGCTTTTCCCATCACTTTTAAGCTTAGAAAGACTCATGTTAACTGATGTTCTCCAAGAAGCAACTTTTGATCATTTACTAACACTGTTCTTAAGCTTGCTCTCCCCTCCTCCCTCTACAATATCTAAAAATTGTAGGAATACAAAATTTGGAAGAAGAAACATTCCCTAAATTCTCAGCTAATTTCAGTCGTGAAGAAAGCATAAATTTCTATGCTGTAAAGCAACCAATGGTCAAGTTTTATCAAGTAATGTTAAGAACTGTGACCTATTTGCAACTTACTTACAAAAGCTATGTGGCATTTTCATAATTAGGACATAAATCAGGTGGTATTTGCTTAATGTTGTTAAAGATTAAATTAAGCAGCAGATTAGAGTTCCTGCTTAGATGGATTAGGACCTTTGTTGAAAGAGAACTGGGAAATTAGATTTTCTGAGGAGTATCTGACATCATAGATGTATATGCTCCTTAAAATATTCATATAGAAGTAAGAAATCTCTTGGAAATGTTGAGAACATAGCATGATCTAGTGGAATAAGCATGGGTTACTTCAAATAGATCAATTTGGTATGAATCTCTATTCTTCCATTGGCTTTTATGTAAATTAGGGTAGTTTATTTAGCCTCCTGTATGAACCTCATATTTAAGTACTTGTGAGGATTTGATAAATGAATATCAAGTATAAAGTCCCGTGGTTGGCCCAAAGTCATAGCTTAATTGTGGTAGATAATAAGATAGTTTGCAATGGTAGAAAGAACATAATAGGCTTTGGAAATCAGCCTAAGTTCCAGTCTTGGCTCAGCTGTTTTCTAGCTGTCAGCAAGTTACTTAACTACTCTGAAACTTTGCTAGCAAGTTTGCCCTAAAGATTAAAAGTGGTTGGTGTAAAGAGCCAGTACATAACAAACATTCACTAAATAGTAGCAATTGCTATATTAAGTTCTAATTTTCTAAGGTTATATAATATTGATACCATAGTTTTAAATCTGTACAAATCTTTCAAGTTTCATTGCAAATCGAAGATTCCAAGTGACATTCTTTATTTTAACAGCTGCTTGGTCTAGTGTGGATAGGGGAATGAATACCTCTGAACAGAATTCTGCTTCTTTTGCATCTCTCACACTTAACTCTGCTGTTCCTGGTATGTGAAAACAGTCTTTCATTTAGTTAACAAGAAATTTGTTTAATTTAGCTCTTGCTATTTGAAAAATAGTGTCAAGTATTGCTATCGATAAAATAATAGATGTATAATATCACTGACAGAGGCCTTAATAAAAGGGGAAGGAAGACCTTAAGTTTTTTTGTGGGTTGTGTTTTTGTTTTTTGTTTTTAAATATATTTTATTGATTTTTTTACAGAGAGGAAGGGAGAGGAATAGAGTTAGAAACATTGATGAAAGAGAAACATCAACCAGCTGCCTCCTGCACAACCCTCACCGGGGATGTACCTGCAACCAAGGTACATGCCCCTGACTGGAATCGAACCTAGGACCTTTCAGTCCACAGGCCGACGCTCTATCCACTGAGCCAAACCAGTTTCAGCAAGACCTAAGTTCTTAATCTGCAAGTGACTGAGTTCCTTTCTGCAGGGGACATAAGATTCTGTGGCCTGACGTGACCGGAAGTGCTTTGGCACACAGACAAGTACAACTGGAAGGCCTTCCTTCAGGATCAGGCTACTCTGCTGTTACTAGTGCACTCCTGCCGTACTTGTAATTTGGCATTTTGTTTCTGTTTTCACTTATTCATCGTAAGTTTACAGTGAAACTTTTCAGGTTATATGGGCCCTCACATAACACTTTACTTGAGTATATATTGGTTAGAAAGTATATTATTGCTAGGAAATTTCTAAAAATTCAGCATAATTAAAATGGATATGCCTTTTATTAATCGTGTAGAAACTGTAAGTACCTAACAAATATTACTTAAACAAGGGAGATTTTTAGTTTGTAATACTTGGTTGATGTTGGAATCCATGGACTCAGTGCACTAATTATGTGGTTTCCCAGTGTCTGGAGTCACTAGTCTAGAAAAGGGGTCAGCAAACATTTTCTGTAGAGAGCCCAATAGTAAATGTTTGAGGCTTTGTGAGCCATACCATCTCTGTTGCAACTACTGAATTGAATCATTATAGCAGGAAAGCAGCCAGAAATGATACATAAACAGAGGAGTGTCTGATTCTGAAATATTATTTTTATTTTTTTCCAACCACCTAAAAATCTGATATTATTCTTAGCTCATAGGTATACAAAAGAAGGGGTGGATGGATTTGGACTATGGGTAATAGTTTGCCAATTCGTAGTCTCAGAATACATTTTATTTCCAGAGGTACAAGTTAATTGCTTCCTTCATTTGGTGACTTTGTACAACATAGATGCTATTCCCTTCATATATTCAGAGAAAGTAGCATGGGCTGCTAAAGAAACAGCAACAGTGTTACTCAAGGGCCTCTAAGTAGTTCATGTGCTAATTATATATGAATTTTATACTCTGTTAAAAGTTACATAAAAATGTAACTGTTGAGTATATCAAGCAGTTACATTAGTGGAGTGCTAGTAAAATTTGATAGTTAAGACTTTGATCAGAGGAAGTGATTGTATCTTTTATACTAACAGGTATTTTTCTTAACCAACTCTTTATATCAGTGGCTCTGAATCCAAAGTGAATATCAGAGTCACCTAAGGATTCTGATACATAAAGAGATTCTTATTCAGAAGGCCCGGGGTATATATATATCCTGGATGAAGAACATTTGTAAATTGAAATCAATTTTTGGCTGTATAGCAGGGTGTTTTGACCTGGTAACCATGGATTTATATGCAATTTTTTATGTAAGTTCTGGACAGTAGTCTGCCACAGCTGTTATCAGATTCCTAAAGGACTATATGACTTCTTCTCCACCCACCCAAAAAAAGAAAAGTAGAAACAGAAAACACTTAAAATATAGCTGGCCCTTGAACAATGCAGGAGTTAGGAACACTAATACCCCGCCCTACACACATCCCTGCACAGTTGAAAATACGCATGTAACTTGACTCCCCCAAAACTTTACTACTGATAGACAACTATTGTCTGGAAGACTTACTGAAAACATAAACAGTGTGTTAACACATATTTTGTGTGTTTTATATGTATTGTATACTATAGTCTTACAATAAAGTAAGCTAGAGAATGAAAACTGTTGAGAAATTCATAAGGAAGAGAAAGTACAAAATTTTACTGAAAAAAAAGAAATCATGAATAAGTGGACCCATGCCATTCAAACCCCTATCATTCAAAGGTCAGCTGTATTCTCTTTTCATGAAATGCACCTGAATTTACCTTGTTCTCTAAATCACTAGCATAATTCTCTTATCTCTTTGGCTTCTCACTGCCTTAACTCTCTAGAATAATCATCTCTCTTTCTTCTTCAATATTTCTTTAGGCAAAAGGTTCTAGCAAACTCAGACATTTTCTAGTTTTCTCCTTCAGAATTCCAAGGATATAGACTACCCTGAAACATCCAGGATTTCTTTTGTGCTTTATCATTTTTAATTAAGAAGAGAGATAAAACTTTTTTTAAATTTATCTTTATTGTTGAAAGTATTACAGATTTCCCCATTGACCCCCTCCATCCTGCACCTGTGTCCCCAATAAACTGTTTTGACTTTTTGAAATATAAAGATAACTAGTTTGAAGAATTATATTATAAAGGACAAAATCTAATGAATTGGTACTAAGGAAAAATGTATTTCTTATTAGTGAATTGGATCAAATGATTATCACATATAATCTAAAATTACCCTTAATTCTATTTTTCCTTTATCTTAACTCTTATAATGTCTGAGTTTTTTCTTTTAGGGGAAATTTTTAAAAATTAAGTCTCCGTATGCAAAGTATAGAATTGTTATGAAACATAATTAGAAAATTCCATTTTTAATTTTATTGCATTCGTTTTCATTTAAGGATCTACTGCTGAGCCAGTTTCTCAGGCTACCACTTCTGATTATCAGTGGGATGTTAGCCGTAATCAGCCCTATATCGATGATGAATGGTCTGGGTTAAGTATGTCCTTTTAAAAATTATCAGTTTGGGGGGGTTTTGTTTATTTTTGTTTCTTTTTCAGAATTTCTAGCTTCCTGAATTCATGCTTTATATTTTAATTTTAATCTTATTTTCTAACCTCTTAGGTCATAGTAATAGCTAATAACAAATGTATTACTTGTAAACTAATTATTGAATACCTATAGAATTAAAACTAAATTCATTTTTTATGATTGAGATTATATTTAAACATGAAATTGTCTTATAGTTGCTCTAGTTTTACAATTTTTGTTTTAAGTGAATGTTCTAAAATATATCGGAATGGCTTTGAATTTGTGAGGTGTGCAAGTTTTTTTTATTGGTAGAAAACCATTTGTTTAGCCTAGTTTCTAATAGAAGCATAAGAAGGTTAAAGCAAGAATTATTTTAAAAAAAAAAAAAAAGAGGAAGGGAAAAACATAATGGTTTTTATCTTAGAAAGCTCATACTATCTTTTCTTTTTTTATTTTTTTTTTATTATTATTTTTTTTTTAATTATATTCTTTTCTTTTTTTTTTAATATATTTTATTGATTTTATACAGAGAGGAAGGGAGAGAGATAGAGAGCTAGAAACATCGATGAGAGAGAGTCATCGACCAGCTGCCTCTTGCATACCCCCTACTGGGGATATGCCCGCAACCAAGGCACACGCCCTTGACCGGAATCGAACCCGGGACCTTTCGGTCCCCAAGCCGACGCTCTATCCATTGAGCCAAACCAGTCCCGATATCTTTTCTTTTTTTTTTTTTAAATTGGTTTTCTTTTTAACTCCAAACCTCAGAATTTACTACTTTCTCAGAATTTTTACAGCACGTTATTTTCTGTTATTTATTTAGCATTTACTTTTGGAATTTTCTACCATTTTTGCCCTGATTAAATTTTTTTTAAAGAATATGTTTTGGCCCTACCCAGTTGGATCAGTGGCTAGAGCATCAGCCTGCAAACTGAAGGGTCCTGAGTTCCATTCTGGTCCAAGGACACATGCCCAGGTTGTGGGCTCAATCCCCATTGGGGGGCGTACAGGAGGCAACTGGTAATGGTTCTCATCATTAATGTTTCTATCTCTCTCACCCTTTTCCTTCCTCTCTGAAATCAATAAAAGCATACTTAAAGGAGGGAAAAAGAGAGAGAATCATTGATCGGCTTCCTCCTGCACATCCTCTACTGGGGATCAAGCCCATAATCTGGGGATGTGCCCTGACTAGGAATCGAACCCATGACCTTCTGATTCGTGGGCTGATGCTCAACCACTAACCCACACTGGCCAGGCACTGCTCTTAGTCTTGTAAATACTGTTAATTTAATGCTTATAACAATTCCATGAAGTAGTTGTTTGTTTGTTTGTTTTTCCATACTTAACATATTAAGAAACCGAGGCAAAAAAAAGTTATCTAACTTCCCCTGGCCACACAGCTCAAGTTAAGTGGAGGAAATGATATCAAACTTTCGTAGTCTAGCTCCAGAGTTCATGCTTTTAACCACTACATGGTACAGCCTTGGTGATGATTGTAAATGTGAAGGTAAGCTTGAAAAACAGCACAAGGATTATTAGTGTGTACACTGATTAGCCTCTCTATAGATTAGTTGAAGCACAATTCTTATAGATTAAGGGAGATGAAGTTGAAAAGGTATATTAGGAAGGACCATATTGTGAAAAGCCTTGAATTGCTGGCTAAAGATTAGGAAGCTCAAGGTTGGAGTTTCTGGTTTAGAACGTGTATCCTAGTTCTAGTCCTGATTTTAAAATGTAATAGTATCTCATATGGCTTGGACTTTTTCTTGTCACTTATCTTGGAATCTAAATTGAGTTGTAAAATGGAGCAAAAAAAAACCAAAAAAACTTTGGGAAGAACGATCAAGTTTATTCCCAATAGAACTGAGGAGTGATCAAAGAGCAATAGAGTGATCGTAAGGAAATAGCAGGAGTGAGGGGAAGATGTCTTGGGCAGCTGTGGGATGAGACTGAGGAGAACTGAGCAAACAAGACTCTAGACTTCTCAACTTGGACAGAACAGCTCCTCTTTCGTCTCTTTAACATTCTTATAATACGAAAAATATGATTGGCTGCTAAAACAAGACTGAAAAATGTATGCACATGACTCTATTTAAAGTAGTGAGTATCAGGAATACCATCTTTCTCAAACTTGTTATGTTGTATTGGCAGTCTTTTAAGTTCAAAGTTGCTCTTCAACTTCATTTCCTATGTGAATTTTATTTTGTGTGTTGTCATCTTTAATGTAGCTAATGTTGGTACTCAGTGAATTTACTTATTCCTTCTAAATTTGTAGAGGGCATGATTTAATATTTGAGATTACTAACCCACAAAGTGTGTACACACATACACATACACTAGTTTTACATTTAACAGTATAATATGATTAATTTATTGACTCTTTGCCATCTGGTGTGGGTCAGTGATTGAGTGTCAACCCATAAGCAAGAGGTCACATGGCTATGTTGCGGGGTTGACCCCCAGTAGGGGGCATGCAGGAAGCAGCCAATCCACAGTGTTGCTATCTCTACCCCTCTCCCTTCCTCTCTCTAAAAATCAATTAAATCTATATATGTTGACTGTCTGGTTTGAGGCATAGAAAACATTATCTGACAAAAAGGCATTGATTCTACCCAGGCACTTGAATATAAAGTTAAGATGCTACAGTATAGCATCTTATATTTTAAGGGTAGATGTTAATCTATCAGTTATCTTGGCCATTAAAAAAAAAAAAAACCATCACCCCTGTAAGGAGTGAGATTTTGAATAGAACTTTGGTTTTGTTGGCCCAGCATAATCAGAGCATGACCCTTGAGGACTATGTGGGCTTAAATCTTCTTTGTCTTTGCCCTAAGACATGGCTGTATGCCTCAGTTTCATCATCTGTAAAAATAGTAGTTCTCCCTCCCTCCCCTGGCAGAATTGTTGAGAGGCTTAAATAATATAATACATATTAGAACATTAAAATACACTTAAAATACTGCCCTGTGTTCTAATATTCTAGTAAATATTGAATATGTGCTTCTGGGCTGTTGTTGATGTCTTCTTCTAGGGGCAAAATTAGTCTGTTCATTAGTATGGTGTGTTAAAAAACTGGAGAATGTCTTTCTAATATAATTGTTGTGTTTTATTAAAGTTAATTCATTAAATTCTGATAAGAAACAGCTAACAGCCATTTTCTTGCTGAGATAAAATAGAGATTAGCTATGAGATGTTTAACTCTATAAGCAAGTTAAATGGAGACACATTGCTTACCATTTTGAATACAGCTGATATAGTTCTTTGAAAAGATACTGGTATCCCTGGTCAGTATTGTTCAGTGGTTAGAGTGTTGGCCTTCAGACCAAAGGTTCACAGGTTCGATTCCCAGTCAGGAGCACATACTTGGGTTGCAGGTTTGATCCCAGACCGTGGGTCTCTCTTACATGGATATTTTCTCTCCCCCCTCCCCTTCTTTTTCCTCCCTCTCTCCTTTCCCCTTCCTCCCTAAAAATCAATGGAAAAAAATATTCTCTGGTGAGGATTAACAACAACAACAAAAAAGATGTTTGAAAACTAATGGAGCAATTTTGAAAAATAGGAAATTATTTATAAACTAGAAACCTGATACACAAAGCAAGAGTAGGCCTTCCTTCCCCGGCTGCCAGCACCAGCTTCCCCTGCAGCCGCACCTTTGTCCAGAAGGTCATCCTGAAGGATGATCAGTCTAATTAGCATATTATGCTTTTATTATTATAGATAGATGGAGAGACCTATATTATGAATGAAGCTATACTATGCAGTTCTAAGGAAACTACATCTAAGAAGTTAGCAGATAGGCCCATGAGTCTTAAGATATTAAGTGTTGAGAAGTCTCTTCGTGATGGTGTTTAGGCTTAGATGATTGATTTGTTGTTTTAAAATAGTTTCATTTGATCTAGTTAGTTAAGAAAAAAAAACACATCTGAGATCAATAAACATGGAAACATGACCAATACATTTTTTAAAATATGTTTTTATTGTTATTAGAGAGGAAGGGGGAGAGGGAGAGAGAGAGAGAGAAACATCAGTGATGAGAGGAATCATTGATTGGTCATCTCCTAAAAGCCCCTGACTGGGATTGAGCCTGAAACCCTGGCCTGTACCCTAAACAGGACTCGAACTGTGACCTCCTAGTTTATGGGTCAGTGTTCAACCACTGAACCACACCAGCTGGGCACCAATAAAGTTTTGGGAAGCCAATAGAAATTATTTTTCTGTTAATGTTCTTATGGAAGTTAAGCCATAGTACAGTTACTCTCCAAACTTTATATCTATTTAAGCCTTTAAAATATATAATTTTTAAAAATATATTTTTATTGATTTCAGAGAGGAAGGGCGAGGGAGAGAGAGATAAAAACATCAATGATGAGTGAGAATTATTGATTGGCTGCCTCTTGCATGTCCCACAGGGAATTGAGGCAACAACCTGGGCACGTGCCCTAACCAGGAATCAAATTATGACCTCCTGGTTCAGCTACCATTTATTGACCACTTACTGCATTGTTATGAACTTCTTTACTCTTACTTCATATAATCCTCTCAGTCCTATGAAGTTAGTATGAAGTTTATTACAGTTAAGAAATTTAACAAAAATGACATAGTTATTGTTAGAGCAATGTTCACATGTAGATATGTAGAACCATTTATATATATGTATATGTATATATATATACACATATATGTATACGTATATATGTATATATATATACACACACACACACACATATATATATATATATATATATATATATATGCCTAAGCAACCATTATGACTATTCTACCGAAAGACCAGTCAACCAGTCTCGATGATGCACACTGACCACTAAGGAGCAGACACTTAATGCAGGAGCTACCCCCAGTGGTCCGTGCACTCCCACAGCCAACCCCAGGCTAGCTGGCCCTGATCTGCCCTGAGTGGGACTGGGAATGCATGCACCAGGCCTCTAGTTTGATTATAAGATACTTCTTTATTTATTTTTTAAAATCCTCACCCGAGGGGGAGAGAAAGATAGATCAGCTATCTCCCATACTTGCCCCAATCAGGGATTGAACCCACAACCTAGCTATTTGCCCTACACCCACAAACTTTTGGTGTATGAACGACACTCTAACCACCTGAGCTCCCTGGTCAGGTCCTTCTTACCCTCTCTGTTAATGCTACGTAATAATGTCCCAAGTTATGTTAATAAATTTCAAAATATAGGGAGGGACTTCCTTTTTTATAGCACATTTCACACTTATACGGAGGGACTTCCTTTTTTATAGCACATTTCACACTTGTAATCACTTGTTCCATGTTTTACCTCCATTAATTAGACTCTCTATACCCTTTGTGACACAATCTTATCACTTTGCTGTTGTATTTACCTATCTCCATCCCTGAGTAGATAGACTGAGTGGCATAGGGGTGGGTGGGATTATGTCATACTGATCTTTGTATCTCTGATACCTACCTAGCTCAAGTTCTAGTACATAGCAAGTGCTTAATAAGATGAAATTCCTGTAATTTCACTGTTAAGATATATCTGTTATATATTATTTTCTTGAATATCTTCCTCCTGTAAATTTGGGATCATACTGTACAGACATTTTTTCCTATGAGACTTTTTATATGGAAAGTACTATATTCTTTCAAAATATAGATTCTAAAGCCTTCATGAAGATATGTCATAATACCTCTCCTTTAAACAAAAACACTGTTACAGAGTTCACCTGGAAAAATAAGAATAGAAAGAAAATGAGAGTAATGCTGAGAGTTGTTTTCCTGGATACTGAAATATAATGCACGGCTCTATCATGTATATCAGAGGCCCGGGGCACAGAAATTGTGCAAAGGGGCTCAGCCCTCGCAGCCCGGCTTCATCCGGGAGGTCATTCCGTTCTTCAGCCATCTAATTATCATATTATGCTTTTTTTAAAAATATATTTTTTTTTTATTGATTTTTACACAGAGAGGAATTGAGAGAAATAGAGAGTTAGAAACATCGATGAGAGAGATACATTGACCAGCTTCCTCTTGCACACCCCTCACTGGGGATGTGCCTGCAACCAAGGCACATGCCCTTGACCAGAATCAAACCCAGGACCTTTCAGTCGGTAGGCCAAACCGGTCTCGGCCATATTATGCTTTTATTATTATTATTATAGATGGCACTACCCCAGGAATAGAATAAAAATTCTAAAAGCAGAGTGAAATGTATATGAAGGAATTTAGTATTTAATGAAAGCAGCATTTGGCATTAGTGGGGGGGAAATGGATTTTTTTTCAATAAAGTAGTACTATATTAGAATTCTAAACTCATTAACTATTAAGAAGTAAAGTCTAATTTTTGTTATCTTAAACCAGTGTAAATAAAACTGACTACAAGTTGTTGTCACAAAAGTATATATGCAAGCCTGTAGCATATCCTGGAAGAGGATTAACTTTGAGAATCAGTTGCTTAATCAGGGTAAAGCCAAAGAATGTTTTTCCCTTTCAGAATAAGCCAGTGCCTCCTAGAGTGAAAGAAAGGAATTTTAAAGTCTAGAGTAAAATGTTATTCATGATAGTAGGGTAATAGAAGCCCGAAAAGTGACCCATATTTTGGAATAAAGGTACAATTATTTTAAAAAAAAAAAAAGGGGGGGGGGGGAGAAGAGGTTAAGTATTCTGTAATGACTTAGTGAATTTAAAGAAAAACCTAATCTTGAATAGCTCATAAGGTGCGGAGGGAGTAAATTTTTGTACTACTGTTTAAAGATTGGCTAATTCTGTATTCTAGAAATATAATCAACTACAAAAATGTCGTAATAATCAGGACAAAGAAATGACCAGATTTTGCCAGGTTAGACCTAAATAGCAAACTCAGGACACTGATAACAAAGGAGGTAAGAAAAGTAGAATTAAATAGGTAATTCATAAGTTTTCTGGAGTTCCTTAGAAATCCCACTTAAATAGCCACATGATGTGCCCAGTAGAAGTTGAGCAAAGGTGTACTTTTTCCCCATTCTGTTACTGGGGTTTTTTCCTAGCTTTTAAAATGTGCTCGGGGGAAGGAACAATAATTAAAATTACAGCTTAGTATTACATAAGGGATTTTAGTTTTTGGCAGAAATGATAGATACCTAATTCACAATGTTAAATTTTAGATGGTCTGTCTTCTGCTGATCCCAGCTCTGATTGGAATGCACCAGCAGAAGAGTGGGGGAATTGGGTAGATGAAGAAAGAGCATCACTTCTAAAGTCCCAGGAGCCAATTCCTGATGATCAAAAAGTGAGTAAAGGGATTGGCGGGTATGTTTATTTCTTTACACCCAACTATATTAGAATTATTAGGGGATACAGTCTTTATTATTACAAGTATATCCAGATTGCTTCAGGGAGACATAATGATTGTATTTACTTAATTTTCTATTGCGTGCATGCCTTCTCCATATCACTGTTGTTGTTTTTTGCCCCACAAATTATGGAGGGCTTTATATGGAAAGCACTATTAGACATTAATAAGAAAACAAACAACACTTACTGTCTACTTATCAGAATTATTATAATAGCCTACCAACTCTTAATGTGTTTTAGGAAAAAGTAAATTGGGGTGTCCAGTATAAGATTAAGGAAGGCTTCATAGCAACAGACAAGTCTGAGAACATCATGAAAAAGGCACCAAGCAGGGAAATAGGTAACATGCTTAGTGGAGAGGTAAAATGGTACACAACTGTGGACCAAGTAGTAACAGGCTCTATTATTTACATAATTGTCTGTCTTCCCCTTCTAGGATACATTCCTTAAAGGGCCCATGAAGTTCTTGTTTCTGTAGTTCTAGCAACATGCTTGGCATTCAGAAAAAGGAATAAGGGAAAGAAAAAAATATATATATACACATGTATATGTAAAATATCTAAAAGTATATTTTAAAAAAGATACATATAAAATAACTTTCCTCTCTACCTCTAGCCCTGTCATCATTTATGGTAACTGTTAAGATTCACATAATTGAACCAATCCATACCTTGAGCTATTAATTCAGTTCTTTTTTTTTTTTTTTTTTTTTTTTAGAGAAAGGAATGAAGAGGGAGAGAAAGAAACATCAATGAAGAGAGAGAATTAGCCTTGACCGGTTTGGCTCAGTGGCTAGAGCATTGGCCTGCAGACTCAAGGGTCCCAGATTTGATTCTAGTCAGGGGCATGTACTTTGGTTGCCGGCACATACCCAGTGGCGAGTGTGTGGGAGGCAGCTGATCTGTGTTTCTTATCGATGTTTCTAACTCTCTATCCCTGTCCTTTCCTCTCTGTAAAAAATCAATAAAATATATTTTTTAAAAGAGAGAATCATTGATCAGCTGCCTCTTACACACCCTACACTGGGGACTGAGCCCACAACCTGGGCATGTGCCCTGACCAAGAATTGAACCATGACCTTTTGGTTCATAGGTCAGTACTCAACCACTGAACCACTCTGACCAGGCTATAGAAGAGATTTTAATGCAGGATCGGCAGATTTTTTAATAAAAAACACAGTAGTGCAAAAATAGCTATAGGCAATACAAAAGTGAACTTTATTTACAAAAACTGGCATTGAGCTAAATTCGTAGTTTGCCTACTCCTGCTTTAATATATCTGTAGGCAAAGAGGAAAGAATCTTAAGTAAAATTAAATGTATGAGAGATTTCACTAGTAGAATAAGATCCTAGCAATAGAGTTCGGGGAACCTTAGGCACAAGTGGATTGTGGGTTAGCCTCTAATTGGATAGATAGTACCTCTCATCTTCAGGGAGCAGAGAGAGGGTAAGGTCCTTAATGAGTTTTACTACTAAGGGTGTAAATAAATGTAGAGGGGGACAGTTACCAGTAAAATCAAAATCTGGGGGGAGGGGGAGGGGATTGCGAATTTAGATTGGACCTACAAAAGCTTATTACAGTCGAAACCGGTTTGGCTCAGTGATAGAGCGTCGGTCTGTGGACTGAAAGGTCCTGGGTTCAGTTCCGGTCAGGGGCATGTACGTTGGTTGCGGGCACATCCCCGGAAGGGGGTGTGCAAGAGGCAGCTGGTCGATGTTTCTCTCTCATCAACGTTTCTAGCTCTCTATCCCTCTCTCCCCTTCTCTCTGTAAAAAATCAATAAAATATATATATATATATTTTTTTTTTTTTTAAAGAGCTGGAGAAAAAAGGGACAAATGGGCAGAGCATAGAGGGTACTTCAGGCAATGAAACTACTCTGTATGATACTAGAATGGTAGATCCATGTCACTGTACATTTGTCCAAACCTGCAGAATGTGTAACACCAAGAGTGAGCCCTGATGTTGGCTATGGACTTTGAGTGATAGTGGTGTGTCACTGTAGATTCATTGGTTGTAACAATGTGCCACTCTGAAGGAATGCTGATAATGGGGGATGTGGGGGGAGTGTGTGTGTGTGTGTGTGTGTGTGTGTGTGGGCAAGGAGTATATGGAAATCTTTACCTTCTGCTCAATTTTGCTGTGAACCTAAAACTGCTCAAAAAGTTTACATGTTTTAAAAGCTTCTTAGTATATAGTATCTTAGCACACAGTAATCATTCTGATACGTAGTGAATGTACAAATAAAAGGCTCTTAACTGGAATTTCCTGTGCTTGTTCATCAGAATTTAACAGTGGAAATACTGAATAAAGACTATCACATATCATAGCAGTTCTTTTCCTGAGTAGATTCAGAGATCATCTTTACATTTCTAAGCAAAAATAGGAAGCCATCTAAATGCCTATTAGTTGGAGAATGGATAAATAAAATGTGATCTGTTTGTACAATGGCATATTAGAGAGATTTTTTAAATGAATTAAAGCTAAATTAGTATACAAAAAAATTAAAATTAAAAAATTAGTATATCAATATTACTAAAATCTCATATACACATGTACATATAAAATATCTAAAAATATATTTTTAAAGAGATATTTATGATGATGAGCATGTTTCAGAAAGATAACATCATGATACCATTTGTGTACATTTTGTGTGGGGAGACATAAATTTATTTTAAAAAATTATCAGATGGATACAAAAGAAGTTCATGATAATGGTTACCTCTAGGGAGGTAATGTGGGAATGGGATTGAGAAAGGGAATAAAAGGAATTTTCAGTTTTTCAGAATATTTGAGTTAAAAGGCGGAATGGAGTTGATTTCCTCCTTTTTCCCATAAACAAAAATAGTGTTTACCATGCAGAACTACCTTTCTTTTATGGCTGAGTTACAGTTAGCTAAAACTAAGTGGTACAGCATTTTGTTTTCCTCTCTGAAAATAATTTTATAAACTATTTGGTGATTCATGAGACTTTTAAAATCATCCTAATGACTGGTGCTGAACAGAGAAATAGCAGGTATCCTTATCATTTCTCTCTCTAAGAATAGTCTGTGGATCTTGGCTATCACCTGTGCAAAATAAACAAAAGACACTTTCTATAGAAAATTCAACTGTATGTGATATGTGAAGAGAGATCATCATACTAATAATACTAATTTAACCATCCTAATTCAGTTTTTATTATGCAGAATGTTATTTTCAGTGACTTTCTCAGATTTAATTTTTTAATTAAGCCTTTTATTTTGAGATGATTAGAAAGTCACATTTACTTGTAAGAAATAATACAGTATCCTTTACCCAGTGTCCCTCCTTGGTGATAATTTTGAAACTATAGGACAGTATCACAACCAGATCTTGGCATTGATGTAGTCAAGATACAGAACATTTCTGTCACTTCAATTATCCCTCAGTTTTCTCTTTTTCATACCATCTTCTCTTCCTTCCTATCTCCACCCCCTTTTTAAATCCTTAGCCAACCAGGAAGTTCATCATCTCTATAATCTTGTCATTTCAAGAATGTTCTATGTAAAGAATTATATAGTATACTAGAGGCTCAGTGCATAAAATTCATGCACAAAGTAGGGTTCCTGGCAGCTGCTAGCTGCTGGTCGGGACCTACCTTCCTTCCCACAGTTGGCCAACTGGTCCCACCCCTGGTCGAACTCCTGGTCGAGGGGACAATTTGCATATTAGGCTTTTATTATATAGGATAACCTTTTTTTTTCTGTGAGCATAATCTCTAAAACAGCGGTTGCCAACCTTTCGGACCTCTCGGACCACCAGTTGACAACCACTACTCTAAAGATTCTTCCAAATTGTTGAATGTATCATTAGTTGCTTCTTATTACTTTTGAGTAGTAGTCCATGCTCTACTCAGTTTACAGGCATACCTCATTTTATTGCACTTAACTTTATTGCACTTCACAAATGTTTCATTTATTTACAAATTGAAGGCAAGCCCCTCCACCAGCAAAAAAGATTACAACTCACTTTATTGCAATACTTGCTTCATATTGGTGGTCGGGAACTGAACCTGCATTATATCTGCGGTATGCCTGTATTTAATCATCCTCCCAGTAAAGGACATTTAAGTTGTTTCCATTTGGGGTTGTTATGAATAAAGCTGCTGTATACATTCATGTACTAGTTTTTATGCAAATGTAAGTTTTTATTTCTCTGGAATAAATGCCTATGAGTACAATCCCGGGTAATAGGTTCATATTTAATATTTTAAGAAACTGCTTGTTTTCCAGAGTGGCTGTATCACTTTACATTTCTACTGGGAATGCACGAGCGATCTAATTTCTCTGCATCCTTGCAAGCACTTGGCTGTTGACACTTTTTTTTTTTTTTTTTTTTTAATTTTTTGTAATTGATTTTAGAGAAAGAGAGAGAAACATCAATTTGTTGTTCCACTTATTTATGCATGCATTGGCTGATTCTTGTACGTGTCCTGGTCAGGTATCAAATCAACAACTTTGGCACTTTGGGATGATACTCTAACCAATTGAGCTACCTGGCCAGGACCACTGTTTTTATTTTAACCATTCTGATAGGTTTGTGGTGATAACTCATGGTAAATTTTTAGTCTGGATTTTCCTAATGGCTAATACTATTGCACATCATTCCATCTGCTTTTTTGCCCTTTGTCTGTCTTCTTTCATGAAATGTCTGTTCAGATCTTTGTACATTTTCTATTTAGATGCTTAGGTTTTTTTACTATTGAATTGTTAGTGTTCTTTATATAATCTAGATACAAGTCCTTGGTGGGTATATGGTTTGCAAATATTTTCTCCTACTCTGTAGTTTGCCATCCTCTTAACAGGGTCAAACTCAATTTTAATACAAATAGTTCTACATTTAAACTCTTAAATAAAACAAAATCACCTATCTAATGAATTTATAAAAACCAAGATTTGCACAGTTCTTATAGTAAGGAAGGAAAGATGTAAGGAAAAAGTGGTCAGTCATAGACAATAGGAGAATGAAATTCCATCTACTTTATTTCTTAAGATGTAATTTTAGATCACTTTTATTGCTTGTTACTAATTCTTATTTAGTATTTAACTAAAGACTAAACCTAATGAATGAAAATATTTCAAAATATTTTCAGAATAATGAGAACTAAATCAATCAGTTCACTTTAACATTTATGCTTTTAAAATTAGGTTTCAGATGATGATAAAGAAAAAGGAGAAGGTGCTCTTTCAACCGGGAAATCTAAAAAGAAAAAGAAGAAAAAGAAGAAGCAAGGTGACGATAACTCTCCTGCACAGGTAGAGTATCAAAACAAGCTTCATTCAGTAAGCACCTACTGCAGAAATGTGAAAAGAAAATGCTAAGACTATGTAGAGATAAAAGACACATTAAATTTATTTGAAAATTCCCTAAATGTTTTAAAGATTTTATATATCATACTATTAAAGAAACAAAACAAAACACCTTTGTTGCTTAGGAAAAAAAAATCCAGTTGAAACCGATTTGGCTCAATGGATAGAGCTTCGGCTTGGGGACTGAAAGGTCCCAGGTTCGATTCCGGTCAAGGGCATGTATCTTGGTTGCAGGCATATTCCCAGTAGGGGGTGTGCAAGAGGCAGCTGATTGATGACTCTCTCTCATCGATGTTTCTAACTCTATCTCTCTCCCTTCCTCTCTTTACAAAACCAATAAAATATTTTTTTTTCAAATCCAAGTTATAAACCCAAAAGTATTTAAATAAATAAAATTCTAAATTAGTCCAGATGCATTTTGTGCTGAAATGGGAAAGGAGGTTCATACAGTATTTCACACCTACAGAAATTCTAACTTTCTGTTGCTCCTCCATTTTCCTTTTCTTTGGTCTCCCCTATCTGGGAAATGTTTTAGGTTATATTGTAGATCAGTGGTTCCCAATGTGGGGCACACTCCCCACAGCAATTTGAGAATGAGTTATTAATAGTGAATTTTTTGCATTTCTTACGATTCTAGGGGCCTCAAATACAATATATAAATATATATTGTTACATTTATGCATTTTAGCTCTTTATCGTGTGATTTTGAAACTTTATTTCTTCATATCACATCATTTTTTTCTTTAACAATTTCTTAGGGGTTTCTTCCTCATTACTTCAACTGTTCTTTCGTCCTTTTATTTTCCTCATTCACGGATGCCATGTTCTTTGGAAGCTTGTTTAGATCAAGTTAGTGGCCTTTTAGGCTTCTGACACTTGAATAAGAGTTCACTTTTTGAATAATAGAATTATATGTCACAGGGGGGCATCAGGATTTTTGAAATGTTTAGGTGGGGCATGGCCAAAAAAGATTGTAACCACTGATATAGATGAAAACAAAGATATTTTAATTTCATACATGCTATATTACTGAAAATATACATGGGTTTATTTATTGATGTTATAGAGAGAGGAAGGGAGAGGGATAGAGAGAGAGAAACCACCCAGGCATGTACCCTAACCAGGAATTGAACCGGTAACCATTTGGTTCATGGGTTGAATCAATCACTGAGCCACAAAGGCTACATGGATTTTTTTTAATTTTTATTTTAATCCTCACTTGAGGATATTTTTCCATTGATTTTTAGAGAGAGTGGAAGGAAGGGGAAAAGACAGAAACATCGATGTAAGAGAAACACATCAATTGGTTGCCTTCTGCATGTGCCCTGACCAGCCGGGGTAAGGGAGGAGCCTGCAGCCGAGATGCGTGCCCTTGACTGGAATTGAACCCAGCATATGCCTAGGCACGCCGATGCTCTATCACACTGAGCAAACTGGTGAGGGCTGGATTTATTTTTGAAAGCAGCATATCACCATTACATTACAATATATGAAAATCTTATTACTTATTTACAACTATGCTAAATAATTGTCTGAGAAATGTTATTGACAGCTATCCTTTGCTAGCAATACCTCCTGAAATCCATTTAGCCAACTTTTTCTGGATTTCTGTGTTGATTATGGCCTTCCTGGGCTTGTAAATTGGTGAATTCCTTTTAAAGGAAATTTTGAGAGATTAATGTATTCTGTAAATTTCAACTTATTGGAAAAGGTCATTGTGAAAGTTCCTTTGGTATTTTGATGATATTCCTTTTTTTAAAAGTTTGATCTGTTTTTTTAAATACAATGAAGCCCCCGGCCAGCATGACTCAGGAGGTCATGGTTTGATTCTTGATCAGGGCACTTGCCTAGGTTGAAGGCTCAATCTCCAGTGAGGAGGGCGTGTAGAAGACAGCTGATCAATAATTCGGTCATCATTGCCAAAACTGGTTTGGCTCAGTGGATAGAGCGTCCGTCTGCGGGCTAAAGGGTTCCGGGTTCGGTTCCAGTCAGGGGCATGTACCTTGGTTGCGGGCACATCCCCGGTGGGGGGTGTGCAGGAGGCAGCTGATCGGAGTTTCTCTCTCATCAATGTTTCTAGCTCTCTATCCCTTTCTCCCTTCCTCTCTGTAAGAAATCAATAAAATATATTTAAAATAATAATAATAATAATAATTCGGTCATCATTGATGTTTCTGTCTCTCTCCCTCTCCCTTCCTTTCTTAAATAAATAAATATGTAAATATGCATGTGTGTGTTTATTTAAAATATTTTATATATATATGCCTAAGCAACTGTTCAACTGAAAGCTATGACATGCACTGACCACCAGAGGGCAGATGCTTAACACACAGGCATGGAAACATGGAACAGACTGATGAATCTCAGAGGGAAGGGGGCAGGGGAAAAGAGATTAACCAAGGATCTTATATGCATATTAGAGGCCTGGTGCACGGATTCATGCACCGGTAAGGTCACTTGGCCTGACCTGCAGGGATGGGGCTGAAACCAGCTCTCCAACATCCCCCAAGGGGTCCCGGATTGTGAGAAGGTGCAGCTCGGGCTGAGGGACTCCACCGATGCGCCTCTAGTAAGTTTATAAAAGTTTTAGAGTCAGGCTTTTCTTCAAATTTTAGATTCTTCATTGTTTAAATGAGATACCCATGAAGTTCTGTGTGAAGTAGATTTTAAATAGTAGAAATGCGTAATTTATATCATTTTCTTTCTAGGACCCAGAAGAATTAGAAAAAGAGATTAGAGAAGAGCTTCCAGTGAATACCTCTAAAGTCCGTCCAAAACAGGAAAAAGCTTTTTCTTCGAAAACCATAAGCACTAGTGATCCAGCAGAAACACTTGTCAAAAATAGCCAGGTGATTTTTTGAAATTTAAAAAGTAAAATTTTGATGACTTGAAAGTTATAATTAATATTTTATTGAAGTATTGTGCTAAGTATTTAAAATACTCAAAATAATTTATTCTTCACAAAAAGAAAAACAAGAAAGGTAGGACCATTGTGTAAATGAGGTTAGAGAAGTTGAACAAACTTCTCCAAAATTGCATAGCTATCAATGGTAAAATCAGAACTGCTAGTCTGTATTTTCTCCTATTAACTGTCTAGGCACGCAGGGATCAATAGATAGCTCAGAGAAAATGTGACTGGTTGCATTTTTCCCAAAGCATGCACATAATATGATTATGGTCCGACCTCTCTAAATGGAGCATTTAATAAATTTGGTAAGAGGTTCTTAAAACATGTGCCTTTTGTGGAAATTTTTGAGTATCAGAAGGCACCACGTTACAGAAAGTCTAGGTCACTGACACAGACTGATTTACATTTAGGTGAATTACATCATGTTGAAATATATTAAATTCTGGAGTTGAATGGTTCATTTACTTATTCATTAAAAAAAATATTTTGGGTATCATATGCCACACACTGTTTTAGATTCTGGGGATACATCCGAGAACAAAGGAAACAAAAGCTAATCTCTGCCTTTGTGGAGCTTACTTGCTTAACAAAACAGCTTTAGACAAGAACTGGCATTACCAATAAGTGAGAGAATTCATAACCATCTTGTCCTAAAACACAGTTGTAACCATTCTTCCTATTTGGATTGGGTGCTTTTATCTCCCTGAGAGTACTTTGAGATAAAAGGATGCAATCTCAACACACTTGTAGGTTTAAAAGGACTACAAAGGGTCATTTGACATTCTGATGTTTTGCTTAAATTATTTTCAGAAGCCATCTTGTAAAGAATATTAATATAGATAAGTGAGAGAACAGAGGAGGAAAGGAGATTAAAAATAAGTCGTAAAACAATATGTTTGGTATGAAATAAATACAGGGAACCTTAAGAAAGTTGAACGGAACCATAATGCTGCTTCAGATCCCTGAAATAGGAAGAGAGAACCCCAGGATTTATCTGGGCACACACAGCTCCCTCCTTGTTTCCTTTTCCTTGGTGCTTTCTTGAACCAAGGAGCCTGAAAGCACAAAGGGTGGGAGAAACATTACTTATCCTGGTTTCTATCTATGCTAATAAGAGTAATATGCTAATTAAACCAAAGGACCTTATTCCGGACAAAGCCACAGAGGCTGAGGTAGAAGCAGTTAGGGGCGATCAGGCAGGCAGTGAAACAGTTAGGAGCAATCAGACCAGATGGGAGCAGTTAGAGGCCATCAGGCCAGAAGGGGAACAGTTAGGGGGCAATCAGGCCAGCAGGCAGAGGCAATTAGGGGCAATCAGGCTGGCAGACAGGTGAGTGGTTAGGAGCGAGCCATCCCGAATTGTGAGAGAGATCCCAGATTGAAGAGGGTGCAGGCCAGGCTGAGGGAGACACACACACACCACACCACCCCCAGTGCACGAATTTCATCCACCAGGCCCCTAGTATTCAAAATAACACTCACAGGTAAAGCTAAAGGGTGAGATGATCTCTTACTCATCTGTTAAAGCCTCAGGGAACTCCAAATATTGGAGATTCTATTATTACTTGGTTTTGACAGTTCATTGACTTCAGTGAGGCAAATCAGTTTAACTCCTTTCTGCTCATAGGTTGAAGAAGAAGCAAGGCTCAAGAGTCTAGGCCCTAGGCATTATGATATCACTACCAAACTGGATAAAACTTGGAAGATTTGGACCTGAGTTTAAGTTGCTTTAATTGGCAGAACTAATAGCCATAGTCAGCTTTTGCTTGAGGTCTGTTTTTCCATAGGTAGGAAACAAACCATTGCTGATGCTGTTTGAGATACTCCTACCTCTTGAGAAGGAAAAAGGCGGGTATTGCCTACTGGTAGTTCTGAAGTTCTGAAATTAGTGGTTTTCTTTTTGTCTTTCACGTGAAAAGGTTTTAAGTTGAGTTGGTGGGAAGTGGACAGAACCACTGAATTGCTAACAAATATAAAATTATAAATTTAAAAGTTAATGAAAATTATTTACTCCTATTTGAGATTCAATAAACATCTTGTAATTTTAAATCTTCATTTTTATCTCAACCTGTATTTGTAAGTAAAGATATATTCAGTTTTGTCACTAGAGGGCAGGTATGAGTTGTGCTTCTGGAAACCATTTTTGTATTTAGTCGCTGCTAACCGACCTCTTATTATGATATTACATTTTATTTGGAATTTCATACAAAAAAATTAAAATAATTGTATTCCAAAATAGCCTATCAAGACTCTTCCACCTGCTGTTTCTACCGAGCCATCTGTTATTTTATCAAAAAGTGATTCTGACAAGAGCTCTTCCCAAGTGCCACCGATGCCACCAGAGTCCGATAAATCCAAGTCAAATACTAAGCAAAATAGCGTGCCTCCTTCACAAAGTAAGTCATCTCATTTTGTGTTCTTTTGTGTGCTTCTATACTGTTTATAAGCGTTACTATCTTAGAAGCCTAAGGTATTTAGACTTCTGATCAAGGAAAGGGAGAGGAAAAGAGAAACATCGATAATGATGTGTGAGAGGAATATCATTGGCTGCCTCCTGCATAGCCCCTCCTGGGGATCAAGCCTGGAACCTGGGCATGTGCCCTGACTGGGAGTCAAACCAGCACCCTTCCAGTGCACAAGGCGACGCCCAGCCAACTGAGCCACACCCGCCAGGCAGAGGGCGCACATGTTCTTGAAACGGCAGATTGTTCGTCATTTTTCTAGGTCAAAACTGGTAAAATGTCATCCATATGGTTAAACTAAATAATACATTGGAATTGAAAGAAAAGAGGAAGGCAGACATAGAATAACCTAAAACATGTAACTAGAACTCAAAAACTTAAACATAAAATCTAAGGCATTCTTAGTGGATTTCAAAGCATGTTTTCATTGGTGCTACTTTTATATTTTTGAAACAACGATATTTATTATCCTTCTAACTTTTCTATCTCCTGTTGTTTTTTATTTTTTTATTTTTTTTATTTCTCTTTCAGCCAAGTCTGAAACTAGCTGGGAATCTCCAAAACAAATAAAAAAGAAGAAAAAAGCCAGGCGGGAAACGTGAATTTTCTTTTCCTGAATAGGACATGTGTTTGCAGACACTGTCTTGAAGATTATGCTGTTTATGCAATAATTTGTGAACATGTACAGAGTTTTATATAAATTTAAACCAATTTTTAAGACAAAACTGTGAACATAACCACCATAAAAATGGAATCAAAGGAAAGTTAATTTATGAAATTAAGAGGTCAGCAGAATATATATACTACATTGCTGGAAGACACTTGGGAAAGTCTTTTCAATTTAATGAGAACGTTCTTAATTCAAGAATATGATCCTGGTTTTACAACAGTGCCCTGTTTACAACAGATTGTGCCCTATTTCTTCTGCAACTGAGGAATAAAGGATTCTGATTAGAGAGAGAGGGCTGCCTACAAATTCGTAGGCAACTTCTCAGACCTTATGCACGGAACTTATACCATTTGAATCTGTTTTATGCTTAAATCAAAGTGCTTTGATCAAATGCATAATCTGCCATATCTTTACATATTTGTTGGTAGCAATTTGTATTAAAGGAATCACAAGTGCAAATAAAAAGTCATTTATCATTTATTTAACTAAACTGTCATGGTTTAGTTTATAATTTTTAAAAAGTTCTTAATTAAAACATTGAAAATGCAGTTGACACTTATGGCTTATGAACTTATTTTTGATAGTCTTACATTACTTGAATTGTTCAAAGTACAATATATTTTAAATTAAGAATGGTAAACTGTATGTCTTTGTTTTATACTTTCAAAGATGAGACTCACAAATAATGCTCTTGTTTATGATTTGAAAACTTTCAAACAAAATGTAACTTATTTTTCCTTTCCCTAGCAATTTTTTCCAGTGTCATCTCTTCATTACTAACACTTTTTGACTATAAAAATGAAATCTTTCACAAACTAGTTCTACAGACAGAACTTTGAGTATATGATGGAGAATGGAAACCTAAAGTCAGACAGCTTTAATTGACATTGTCAAGACCTCCAGTTATCAGGAATACATTTTTTACTGCCTTAACCTGGAGTGCGTAGAATATGCATCAATTTCTTGAAGGGGATTCGTGTTTTTATAAGAATTTTCTTGTAATTATTGCAATCATGGTCAAATAAGGAATGTTTCCTGCTTGAAACTATTAATTTAAATGCTGTGGGAGCTGTTTCACCATTTCAGGCACTGTGTAATTCTATTGTGATAAACTGGCAGGTATCTTTGTAACTATAAATAGTGCATGCTCAGCCATGTACACTGTAAATAGCCTTTACCAAACGTGTTTAACAAGGACCATAATTAACATCACTTAGTGAATTGTGATAAAGAAAAAAGCCATGATTTGATGTGATTGGCTTAATTGTTTTTATGTGGCGCCAAGAATGAAACTGTTTAGCTGTAACCAATGGTACTGATCTACCCATCCAGCGTTGTCTTTATTCTCTTTGATTGTGATTTGATAGTGTTGCATTGTCAATCCAGGAAAGCTAAAGAAACAAAATGGTTTTAGTTTTGCTGAAGACTGGCCTTATTAACGGACAGCTTTCCTAACACGCGATTATTAACTCTTATCGGGTGTTAACGTCTGTTTCAGGAACACGGCAGTATGTTTACATGTCAGAAGTTTTGTTTATGGTATTTCTAAATTGATTTGTTTTAAATAAATTCAGCAAATGGATAGCATTGTTTTTATTTGCTTCAATATTGGTATAAATATGCTAACATGCGAGGAATGGATTTCTTCAATGACTTTAGTCTGTTAGCTTTTCACATAGTAGATGATTCGTAAGTAGATTCAAGGATTCCTGTGTTGCCGGCACTTTGTAAAGATCTGACAAAGAAGAATTCAGTAGGGAGTCTAATTTTAGGATGTGCCAAAAGATGTGTGCTCAAAAAAATTAAACTCTCTCAACTCTACCTCACCATTTCTTTATCCTAGAATTTTGTTGGCTATGTCAAGTGTTGAACTTTGTTTCTCAGTTTAGTATCACCCAGTCAACCATTTATGCCAGGTGTTAAAGACACTGTCTTTTAAGGAGAAATGAATTGTGGCGCTGGAACAGTAAATTCATTCTCGTTCACATGCATGAGGTGCAAACTCCTGCCAGATTACAGTATTATTGTTGCTTGCTCTTGACGTGTCCCAGAGGTCTTTCTGTGACATGAAAGGGGTTTCTTGAATCTGAACACAGGAACTGTTCCCATCATCAACCCAGAAGGCATACAATCAAGTAGTGATTCAGGGAGGAGGGGGAGAGAGGAGCCCATTGCTCCCTGGGGCTTGGATTAGTGGATCCCCAAACTTAGTGGCTCCCCAAACTCAGTAGGAAGATGACTGATCCCTTTGGTCTTCAGGCCTGGAGGGCACCTGTTCTGAGGAGCAATTAAGGCTCCTGTAGAAACTACTTTAAAATCGTCCTAATCCCTTCTGTCTCCGTACACTGAAAATTCCTCCCTGTTCTGGACTGGGGAGTAGTGGTTTAGGGTTTCCCCAGGTGGAAACCTCATCTAACTATACTCTGGACTAAGTGAAACAGTTGAGAGAGTCCAAAAACTATTAAAATAAAACGCCAATGTAATTTACCATGTTTACTTTGTGCATGCATTCTGTTAGGGGTTGGGGAGGGGACAGTGAAAATAATACATTCAAATCTAATGGTATTACTTCATAGACTAATCCAGTTTGTATTTGGTTAAAAAATATTGAAGGGCAATATTTAACTACAGAGTTTAGTTTTTCTTCATTAAAAACAGTCATCTGTTAATATAAGGTCTTTCAAAACTTAGAAATTAGGTTTAAGATGTCTAATAGATGTCTTAAGTCTTTCCTGTAAACTCACTGCACAAACTGGAATTACTTTCCAAAAGATTTAGGGAATGCAAATGTGTTATTTGTAAAATGCATTGAGTATTGTAAATAAAGCCATTTTTGTTTTGTTTAACTTGCTCATTCTAGATCTCTTATGGGGAGGGACTTCTCAGTCATTTTGCATCTTAAGCTATTATAAAATCAATTACTTTTGATGTTCTGGATGTTTCTGTCTAAAACCATAGGTGCACCTGTAGGCTTTACCAGTCAAGTATTTGGAGTTAAGCATCTCTTAGAATGTCCCTGTTCATGGCGCTGGGAAACAGCTTCTATCTTACCGCACGTTAGCAAGAGAAGTTAACTGCCACCAGGTGAGTTATACCAATGGTGTCAACCTTTTAGGCTAAGAAGTTGATTCCCCTTTGGCATTGTGTGTGAGTGTGGCCGTGTCCCCCAACAAGAACAATAAGATGGTTTATTTCTCGCGCGTGGAAAGGCAGCCAGCCCAGCGCTACGTGACGCTGCAGGGTCAGGGACGCACGGTCCCTCTGCTGCCCCTCCCTGTCCTCAACATGTGGCTGTCCTGTCAGGGCTGCAGAGTGGGAGCAGCTGGAAATGTCTTATCAGCATTTCTGCCCCCTTTAAGAACACCTCTTATAAATTATTCACACCACATAGGCTTATCAACACAAACTTAATCACTTGATTCCTAGCTACAAAGAGGGATGGAAAATTGTCTTTACTCTGTGTTGTCATTGGCCAAATGAACATGTCAGAACCCATTACCGAGGAAGCAGCGGAGGCACAGCTAATTGTCTGTCTGGGGGTTGACATACAATAGGTAGGCTGCACCCAAGCATCATTTTTAAGATCAGGTTTTAGCTCATCCAACTGAGTGGAAAGTTTGACATCTCAGATGCTGCTTCAAGTAGCAGCTAATAATTTATATGTAGTATATTGGGGGAGAAGTTCCTTCCGCTCAGTGAAAGCTTTAAATTCCAGAAAAAAGATGACAAAAGTAGCCTATCACATGTAAACTGCAAGCATGAGATTATAACTATAATTATTTATAACGTAAATAACTATAGTTACAATAGAATTATTGAAACGTGTAAAATATTTAATCATAAGGCATTACTATCTGAATAATTTAACAAGAGAGTAATTTCTAACTAGCATCAAGACAAGTATATGAGGTGCATTGTAAATGTTTGTTGACTAATAATACAGTATTGAGGTTTATGAACAGGCTAATTTGAATAAAAACTTAAGCAAATTCAAGGTCATCCCCAGGATAATGGCATTCTTATTTGTATATGTGTGCTTTCCTTTTTTATTTATTGTATCAAAGCCTTTAAAATGAATATATGTAACCTGTATATAAATTATAAAGCATAATAAAATGAACACCTAAAACCACCATTCTGCTTAAGAAATAGAACATTACCAGTGGGATATTGGGGGTGAACTTGACTTTTGTTGTTGTTGTTTGGTAACAGGATCCAAAAGGGAAAGCCATGGATGAAAATAGCTCTCAAATGCCCCGCTTGTCCCAGGTCATCCTCGGTGTGGGAGCCGGCTAAGGGTCCCACGTGGCATCTAACCACCTCGTGGGCAGTCTCCCTCGCGCTCCTCCTCCAGTCAGGCTGACATGTGGGGAAAGGGTGCTACTTGGGGACAATAAATGCACGTGATTGTGAGCCCAGAGTTGTGTGGTGCACAGGGCAGCCTTTCCATGAGGAAGGGGGCTGACAGGCAGAAGAGCAGCAGTGCCCGGCTTTGGCTTCGGGGCAGGTTCTCATGAAGTTTGTTGAGAGGCTGCAGGCTTCCTGACAAATGCCACAAAGGAAGGGGGGGAGGAAGGGGTTAATGGCAAAACAGGAAGAGCTGTTAGTCACTCAGGATGGGATTATGGGTGGTTTATTTCTAAATCTTCTGTAATTAAATATATATATGGGATTACCAGGAAAAGTTGCTACCTGTCCCATTTCTTATCAGAAGTGAAATGATCACAACAATGAAAGACAGAAGAAAACCTGCCTTAGACTAGAACGAGGGGAGGATGCATTTGTTGTTAACAAGTAAAAGCCAGGAAATTATCAAAAAGTGCAAGTGTCAGCTGGTATCAGAAACTCTGTTCACATTTTTTTAAATCTATTTTATTGATTTTTTACAGAGAGGGATAGAGTTAGAAACATCGATGAGAGAGAATCACCGATCAGCTGCCTCTTGCACCAACCACCCCTACTGGGGATGTACCTGCAACCAAGGTATATGACCTTGACCGGAATCGAACCTGGGACCTTTCAGTCGGCAGGCCGACGCTCTGTCCACTGAGCCAAACCGGTCTCGGCTCTGTTCACAAAATTAAAACAGAAACGGTGATCATGTCACTGCTAAGTAACTTTTTAAAAAATACAGTCATCACTCCGAATCTAGGTTTTTTTTTCTTTAAACTTAAAAATAAGTGAAATACTAAAGCCATCTAATTAAAATCAAATCAAGGCAGGGTTACCTGCTAGCCAGCATTATCTTAGAGGTGTGCTGGAAAAATTTCCCAGGGCCTAAAGAACAAAGGAAGGGGCTGACAACTCCA
Organism: Nyctalus aviator; assembly: GCA_036971965.1. Taxonomy (NCBI): domain Eukaryota; kingdom Metazoa; phylum Chordata; class Mammalia; order Chiroptera; family Vespertilionidae; genus Nyctalus; species Nyctalus aviator. The sequence goes on along the minus strand of CM072935.1, from coordinate 39,761,496 downwards.
TCATTAATTATATCAGGAGTTTATTAATGGGACTTACATACAAGGCACATGGCAGACACTAAAGAATTCTATAGGATAGGCAAGATAGATAGGGTGCTGGTGCTTGACTCGGCTCAGATAAGGGGAAATACCTGACAGGCTTTGCTGAGATCTGGGCAAAGGTCTGCTCCAGAAACCAGCATGGGCGTAGAGGGGAGGGTTCCCAGTCAGGCTCAGGCTGTATGGAAAGCAATCTTTTTTTTTTTATTTAATTGATTTTTTACAGAGAGGAAGGGGGAGAGAGAGCTAGAAACGTCGATGAGAGAGAAACACCGACCAGCTGCCTCCTGCACACCCCCTACCAGGGATGTGCCCGCAACCAACGTAAATGGCCCTGACCGGAATGGAACCTGGGACCTTTCAGTCCACAGACTGACGCTCTACCACTGAGCCAAACCGGTTTCACCATGTATGGGAAGCAATCTTGGTTCCGGCTAGGATCCATCCCCAAGGTCCTGCAGTGGTCACTTTATAAAACAGTCTCCTCCACAAGAGAGATTAACAGGAACATTTAAAAATTGGTATAACAAATGTTTGTTTCCTGATTGTGTACCAGATAAAACGCTGCCAGCACTAGGAAGAGAATACACTGGAGTGACTGATACTCAAAAAAACAAGAGAGGCCAGCCAGCAAGGCTCAGTGGTTGAGCGTCAACCTATAAGCCAGGAGGTCATGGTTTGATCCCTGTCAGGGCACTTGCCTGGATTGCAGGCTGGATCCCCAGTGGGGGGCGTGCAGGAGGCAGCCAGTCAATGATTCTCGCTCATTGATGTTTCTATCTTTCTCTCTCTTCCTCTCTGAAATCAATAAAAGGCATATATTTTATAAAACAATCTAAAGAGCTTTCTGTGTTGGAATAAGCACCTAAAAAAAAAAAAGAAATTGAGGGGTTGAGGGGAAGAAATCCGATTACATCACAATGAAAATGATCATATCTAGAAATAAATTTTCAAGAAAGACAAAACCACGTGAAAACTAAAATCTTATTGAAGGACAGAAGCCAATAGGACAAATGAAAAACTGTCGCATTCTTTGTTTGGAAAATAAAATACCAATCTTTCCTAAGTTAACATACAAATTGAGTCCAGTTTCCATTACAATGCAATAGATTTTTTTAAAAGTACCTCACAGATTGTGAAAGCAAATTATTTGGAAAAAATCAGGTAGTGGGAGCAGCAGGAGATACGGGTAGGAGGGGACTGGCCTTAAGAATACCAAGTATCAACCAAAACCGGTTTGGCTTAGTGGACTGAGCGTCTGCCTGCAGGGGTTGCAGGCTCAATCCCCAGTAGGGGGTGTGCAGAAGGCAGCCGATCAATGATTTTCATCATCGATGTTTTTATCTCTCCCTCCTTTCCTTTCTGATATCAATAAAAATATATTTTTTTAAAAAACACGCCAAGTATCAGATAAAATACGAAATGGCTTGTTACCTGGCAGGATTCTTAGTTGTGAAACTAGGACTTCCCTTGGCTAGTTTAAACTGGGAGGGAATCTGGAAGCACCAGAGGTGCAGGTCCTCACCGCACCCCGGAATAGGGTGTTAGTACCCAACCACATTCAGAAACTGTTCTAGCTAAAACCATCCACCCACAGGTCCCGCCCCTGCTGCCTCTGCCCCAGGAGCTCCCCACCAGCGTCCCCACTGGCTCACTGGCTCGGCTCAGGCCTCTGATGACCTCACTCCTTTCTTTGTGGGTGTTGGGCAGAAGCAAGTCAAATCCACGCCTGTTCGAAGCCAGGGGTACTGCATGTTGAACTTGGACCACCATGTGGGGAACGTCAAACAGATAGGATATTCAAAATTCAACTATGGAGCAGCTGAAACCTGGTGACACCTTATGGAAGATAACCTGCCTAGCAACAGCAACGTCTAGATTTGTGTTTGACCAAACCACTCGGTGATGCATAAACTTAAGTATCGCAACCCCCAGACGAGGCTCAGCAGTCATTTAGGAAACTCAGAACCGGCTCTCTCCCAGCTGGCCTCCTCAGAGAAGCCGGGGTGTGGAAGAGGGGGAGTCCCCATGCGAGATTGCAAGCACCTCCTCCACGCCAGGTAGGAAGGGGGAGCACAGGGGAGGCTCCATGTGCCCCCAAATCCCTAACCCTCAGCCTGGCCAGGACTGAAGGACAAGGGATGAAGTTTAGGCTGCAGCTAAGGATGGGGCTGGCCTTGAATTACTGCAAGTGCCTGGGAAGGATGGAATTTTCCAAGGACAGCTCTACTGGAGAATCCAGCAGGAAAGGAAGGAAGGAGGTGCTTTGTTTTCAGACACCACTGCACTGGCAGTAATTAATAAAAATGCAGTGTCCTCTTGGAGACCCCATTTCATGCTATGAACCTCATTGCGTAGACATGGATAAGTCGGTAATGCCGTGTTTGAGAGACCCCCGGGTTAGAACCCATTCCTCTCTATCACCGTCACTGTAGGAAGGGCAGGTGAGCCTGACTTGGGGGTGGTGGTAAACACACAATACACAGAGGGTGTATTGTAGATTGTAGGCCTGACACGTGTGATTTCATCCACCAATGTCACCCCAATAAATTCAATTTAAAAAACAAGAAAGGCAGTGAGGAGATAAGGTTTTATTTCCTTATTTATTTTTCTGTCTTCTTACTGACTTCAGAGAGGAAGGGAGAGGGAGGGAGAGATAGAATCATCAAGGATGAGAGAGAATCATTGACCGGCTGCCTCCTACACACCCCCTACTGGGGATTGAGCCCCCCCACAACGGGGCATGTGCCCTGATCCAGAATTGAACCACGACTTGCTGGTTCCTAGGCTGACAACCACTGAGGCACACTGGCCAGGCATAGATAAGGTTTTATTATTTTTAAAAAAATAATTCTTTAGTCGAAACGGGTTTGACTCAATAGATAGAGCGTCGGTCTGAGGACTTGAGGGTCCTAGGTTCGATTTCGGTCAAGGGCATGTACATTGGTTGCAGGCACGTCCCGGGTAGGGGGTGTGCAAGAGGCAGCTGGTCAATGTTTCTCTCTCATCGACGTTTCTAGCTCACTATCCCTCTCCCTTCCTCTCTGTGGAAAATCAATAAAATATATAAAAAATAGTAATTCTTTATAGTTGTATTAGATATGTTCCCATTTCCCCCCATTGACCCCCTTCAGCCTGCCCAGACCAACCCCCTAACCCCTACACATACACACATACACACACACACACACACACACACACACACAGGTCTCAGCATCCTATATTGTTCATGTCCATGGGTTATGCATATATGCATACAAGGTCTTCTATTGCTCCCTCCCCCACCTTCCCTCTATAGGTAAGGTTTTAAATAAATGGACCTGCAAGTAAAAACATTATTCCAATGGCTTTAGCCTCTCCATGTCACCATGCGGCTCCTTTATAAATTAAGACCTGGGTACCATTTACAAAGTGAGTCATCATTTGGAAGTGGACTATTTTCTCAGCTAGCAGGCCTGGAGAAAATGTCTTTGGGAAATCTGTGCAGAGGATGGTAGCTGGGGGCTTTCTCTTGGCCACGCCAGACCTGAAATCTGCGAACCTGGGGCCAGGAAAGCTGCGTGGTGCTCTGTACCTCAGCTTGCTCCAAAAACCTACCCTGCGTACGTTTCTGCAGGACCCAGAGTTCAAAGGAAAGCAGTACAGAGCGTTGCAAAGATTCCAGGAAAGGGAGTTAGAATTTACATCCAGCCCTTATTACTCACGCCTTCACTTCTTGGGGGCCATAAAACTTAAAAGGGGAGAGTGACCAAGGAGGATCTTTAAAGAGGAAACCCAGATGATAATGAGACTATTTAAAACGCCCCGCTCGGTCCTGGCTTCAGCCGGAGGCTCCGTGGAGATGTATTAAGCACTTACTGTAAAAAGCCTGGGATTACACTCGTCTGAGGGAAAAGGCAAGGTGAGCCGGCCAGGCTCAGATCGGCTGCCAGGAATTTATTATAAACCCGGTCCCCAGGGAAAGACTCCTCTCCGCTCAGCACCGCCTCTGGCACCTGGAACTTACCCTGTGTCCCCGAAAATAAGACAGTGTCTTATATTAATTTTTTTCTCCCAAAGTTGCGCTAGGTCTTGTTTTCAGGGGATGTCTTATCTTTCCATGCGCTAGGTCTTATTTTCGGAGGATGTCTTATTTTCAGGGAAACACGAGTAGGACCAAGCCTGATGAGAGGCTCAGAAAAGTATTGTTCAACGGCTACATAAACACAAACCCAGGTCAAATGTGTTGCCCGTTTTATAAAGAAGGCAGCTTCTCCCTCACTGGTTTGGCTCAGTGGATAGAGCGTCAGCCTGTGGACTGAAAGGTCCCAGGCTCAATTCCGGTCAAGGGCATGTAACTTGGATGTTTCTTTTTTTTTTTTTTTTTAATTTTATTTATTTTTTACAGATAGGAAGGGAGAGGGATAGAGAGTTAGAAACATTCATGAGAGAGAAACATCAATCAGCTGCCTCTTGCACACTCCCCACTGGGGACGTGCCCGCAACCAAGGTACATGCCCTTGACCCGAATCAAACCTGGAACCCTTCAGCCCACAGGCTGATGCTCTATCCACTGAGCAGAACTGGCCAGGGCTCCTTGATGTTTCTGACTATCCCTCTCCCTTCCTCTCTGTAAAAAATCAATAAAATATATATTTTTAAAAGAAGAAGAAGGAGGAGGAGGAGGAGGAGAGGAAGGAAGAGAAGGAGAAAGAGGAGGAGGGGGGGGGAGGAGGAGGAGGAGGAAGAGCCAGCCTCACTGACAAGGCAGACATGTCTCTGATCCTCACGTGGACAAGCCTTCTGCAGCCCCGAGTACCTGCAATATTCTAGGCATCGGACATCGGGCATCGTGTTAGGTGCAGGGATACAACAGTCACCAAGAAAACATGACGGATCCGCCTCTCATCTCACCAACGAGCCCCTAGCGCGATGACAAGCAGCAGGCAGCTGTGAGACAGGAAGATCAATGCCGGCCCGGACGTGTAGAGTGCCCGGGGAGCGAGCCACGAGGTGACCAGGACGGAACCCTGATTTCTTCGCCCCCTCTGGAGCGGTGGAGGGAGGGGACCAGCTGTGGCCCTGCTCTGCAGTGTGGTGTGAGCCAGGGAAGGCTCAAGGGGTCAGGCTCACCTTGTATGTGTGCCCGGGTCTGTTTCCAAAGCAGACTGAGCGACGACGTGGAGAAGCTAAGGCCGTTGGGAGAAGAACGCATTACAGTTCCCGAGAGAAGCTGCGGGTTGGTCAGGGTACAGAAGAAGGGGTAAGGGGCATGCACAGGTCACAGCCCTTCCTTCCTGTGTTTCTGCAGGACCGGCAAGCCGAGGATCGGCCTGGGGGAGCAATCCCAGCAGGCTGTGGGGCTCAGGGCTGTCCTTGGTTGTCTGGGCCCTGGCCCTGAGTGACTGGGAGAGACTGGGTGTGAGAGTTAGAGAAGAAAGTGGTTCAGAATATGAGCTCAGCCCTAGCTGGTTTGCCTCAATGGATAGACCGTCGGCCTGCAGACTGAAGGGCCCCAGGTTTGATTCTGGCCAAGGGCATGTACCTGGGTTGTGGGCTCAATCCCCAGTGGGAGGCATGCAGGAAGCAGCTGATCAATGATTCTCTCTATTCATTGATGTTTCTATCTCTGCCTCTCCCTCCTTCTTTAAAATCAATAAAATATATTTAAATATATATATACATATATATATATATATATATATATATATATATATATATATATATATTTCAGTTCAGGATCATGGGGGAGATCAAAAGAAACCTGGCCATTAGTTTGCTCCTGTGATTAACTGATGTCAATGAGACAAATGCAGAATCTAAACCACTTTGCTACTTAGGCAAATACAGAACCTAAAACATCATCTGGCCGAAACCGGTTTGGCTCAGTGGATAGAGCGTCAGCCTGCGGACTGAAAGGTCTTGGGTTCGATTTCGGTCAAGGGCATGTACCTGGGTTGCGGGCACATCCCCAGTAGGAGGTGTGCAAGAGGCAGCTGATCGATGATTCTCTCTCACCGATGTTTCTAACTCTCTATCCCTCTCCTTTCCTCTCTGTAAAATCATCAATAAAAAAATATATATTTTAAAAAGTAAATAAATAAATATCACATCATGGGGACACGATGGCTGACCCCATCGCCTGGACCATGAGGGGGGTCCATGCTGAGGTGGAGATGCAGAAAGCAAGGAGCTGCTAAACCGCCCTGGGCCACCCGCCTGCCGGAGGAAGTGACATCAGAGGCGAGGCCTTGGCAGACACATCACAGCCGCGTGGGGAAGAGGTCCAGGTGGAGGGACCGGCATGAGCAGAGGCCTGGGCGTGAGAAGGGTGGCTGGAGCCTACCCTGCAGGTGCCTGTGGGGGAGAGAGGCGGGAGCAGGGGAGGGGAGAGGAAGGGTGTTGATGAGCCGTGAAGCCAGGGCCCCGATCAGGTAGACCTGTCAGGCAGTTCGGCATTCTCACACCAGAAGCCATTGGAGGGAGCGCCCTATGGGGTTTGCCTCTTCTTCCTGGCTGTCCTGGGGAGAAGCGATCAGAGGGGACCCCGGAGGCCTGCAGGGGGCCGAGAAGGAGGCCGCGCACGGTCACCACGTCTTCCTGGTCCGCCCAGGGCTTCCCGGGGTTTAGAATAGGAAGCCCTGCATTCCAGAAACCTCTCCCTCCCGCCCCCTCTTCCGGAGGCCCAGGCAGACAGGCCACCGCAGGTCCAGGGGGAGCTGTGGTGGGAGGACGGTGATGCAGAGGAGGCTCCGGGTTACGTCCCGGGCAGACACGCCCCCCGTGTCGGCCGTTCAGACAGAGCTCCCTCGCTCAGAGCCACACCGGGGGACCCAAGACGGGACTGCCGGGCCACCCCCCTCCGGAAGGAGGACAGCTCCCAACAGCCGAGGCCTGAGACGGCCCTCTCCTCAGAAAACAACGGTTTGCTTTGGACGCCAAACAATCTTATCATCGGCCTCTCTTGTGCCTCTTGCTATAATTACCCTCGCCTGATGGTTGGCATCCTTTGACCTGTCTGTGGCCAGCAAGCACACTTGAGGGCCGAGGGGAGCACAGGAGGACTCTGAGCTGTTGTTCTAAGGCCGTGGTCTGCAAACTCATCAGTCCGCAGAGCCAAATACCAACAGCACAACGATTGGAGATTTCTTTGGAGAGCCACATTGTTCAAACATAAACTTCTCCTAATGCCACTTCTTCAACACAGACTCGCCCAGGCCGTGGTATTTTGTGGAAGAGCCACGCTCAAGGGGCCACAAAGAGCCGCATGCGGCGGCTCGCGAGCCGCAGTTTGCCGACCACGGTTCTAAGCTAACCGGACAACCCACGGGTCCGGGCTGCCTGTCACTACGTGAGCCAATTAAGCAGGGACGAGGTTGAATCATAAACGAGTGTTTATTCCAATAACGCCGGCAGAGTGGGAGAGCCGCAGGTCACCCCAGAAATTCTGCTTTGACCCCACACCCTACCCCAACCCCGCCAGCTGGCTTGTTACACACACACACACACACACACACACACACACACACACACACGAGGGGGAAGACAGCTCCGTGCAGCTGGAGCTGCCAGTGTAGCAGGGAAAGGGGAGGCAGAGTCTGCAGCCCGGCCTTCGGGAGCTCAGGGCGCGGTAACAAGGTGGCCAACCTGTGATGACACAGCCAGCTCAGCCCGGCCCTGGGACCGGACAATGGTCAGCGTTCCTGAGAAAGCTCCCGGAGGGGGTGAGGGTCTGGGCACGGCAACCGAATCAGGCGTGTCCTGTCCTTGGTCTGTTCTCAACATGTATTTCTTTCCTGAATCACGGGCCCATCGAGGCAGCTTGCCTTTTTGCAGCCTTGCTGCATCCTCCAGTTTCCCAGGGGGGATAAGGAAACTACTCATCTACGGTGAGTAAGGAGAAGAATGATTAGACAGCGGTGGCTCTGTTCTCCCTGCATGCCCTTCCCACGGTCACTACCCCCACAGCGGGCCTCGCTCTTCGCTGGCTGCGGGGACACAGCGCCTGAGCGCCAGGGGCTCTCTGTTGCCACAGCTGCTGTTTGTCTCGCTCTCCTCTCATATTTCATATTTTCCCCGGGGTGGCCTGGACTCCGTGAGGACAGTTGTATGGAGACGAGTAGGTTTAGTTTTGTGGGTTTTTTGTTTTTTTTTTTAATATATGTTATTGATTTTCTTACAGAGAGGAAGGGAGAGGGATAGAGAAACATCGAATAGCTGCCTCCTGCACACCCCACACTGGGGATGTGCCCACAACCAATGTATATGCCTTTGTCTGGAATTGAATCCAGGACCCTTCAGTATCCATGGAGCCAAGCCGGCTATGGTGGGGGTTTTTGTTTGTTTGTTTGTTTGTGTGTGTGTGTGTGTGTTTTTAAAAATATATATTTTATTGATTTTTTACAGAGAGAATGGGAGAGGGATAGAGAGTTAGAAACATCGATGAGAGAGAAACATCGACCAGCTGCCTCCTGCACACCCCCCACTGGAGATGTGCCCGAAACCAAGGTACATGCCCCTGACCGGAATCGAACCTGGGACCTTTAAGTCCACAGGCAGAAGACGTTCTATCCACTGAACCACACCGGTCAGGACGGTTTTTTAAAAAAATACATATTTTTATTGATTTCAGAGAGGAAGGGAGAGGGAGAAAGAGATAGAAACATCAATGATGAGAAGGAACCATTGATTGGCTGCCTCCTTCATGCCCCCCCGCTGGGGATGGAGCCCGCAACCTGGGCAAATGCCCTTGAATCTGGGACCCTTTGGTCCGCAGGCCGATGCTCTGTCCACTGAGCCAAACCGGCGAGGGCAGGCGCGCTGGTGTCTCAAGTCAACTTGTGTCCCAGGGCCCTGAAATGAGGTCGTTACCAATAAATGCCATGGAAACGAAGAACCAAAAGCCCTCCGAGGGCCCCCAGCATCATTCCCCTGAGGAGGTCCCACTGGTCAGGTCTCAGCCCGACCGGAGGCCACTGAGCATGTCACCCCATCTTCGTCCTGAACAGGAGGGAGCTCTCCCCCCTCCCTTTCACACTGTCCTGGCCTCCGAGAAGCACGAGGTGTTCTCGGCCGCGTATTTATCAAACGGCCACGCAGGCGGCTGCCGGCGGATGTGTTTTCCTAACCACACAGCCTCACGCAAAATGCTTACCGAGTTCTCAGTTCCTGATATGTTTTGTTCTATCCTCCAGCCTCGCACATCGACCTTGAGAGATCACGACAAACAACGTGTAGAGGTTCGTTTATTTTCTAAAGTGGGGTTGGTGGTGGTGGTTAAGAATACTGCCAATGAGCCGAAACCGGTTTGGCTCAGTGGATAGAGAGCGTCGGTCTGTGGACTGAAGGGTCCCAGGTTCGATTCCCATCAAGGGCGTGTACCTTGGTTGCGGGCACATCCCTAGTAGGGGGTGTGCAAGAGGCAGCTGGTCGAGGATTCTCTCTCATCGATGTTTCTAACTCTCTATCCCTCTCTCTTCCTCTCTGTAAAAAAAAAAATCAATAAAATCTATTTAAAAGAAGAAGGAAAAAAAACAAAAAACACGCCCATCCACATGGCTTCTGGCCATAGTCTATAGGCCCAAGCAAGTCGCCTGTGGACTCCTGAGTTCAAGGGGGCAGGATGTCTGATCTTCCCGGTGGGAGTGGCACCTCGGAGAGGGAACCAGATTACGTGGCGAGCAGGTCAGTAGTGAATCAGCCAGCTCTGTTAGGAAACGCTGCTTCTGCGGAATGTGAACTTTCCCTTCTCAGCGGACAGCCCTCGAGTGATGTCACCCACCGAGGCTGCCTGTGTGACCAGTCTTGCCCTCGTAAGGAACTACGTGTACAAGCATTTTAATACGGTGACATTTCAGCCCTTATTAATGTTTAACCGTGAGTGGAAAACAGAATACTAAAGTGCTGGCATGAGTCATAGAAACACGGATTTCATAAACTTAAAACCCTCGAGAGGAATCCTTGGGTATGCCGGATGCTGTGACCACCTTCATCAGAGGTTCCCCGGCCCGTCTAAGCCAGTGGTCGGCAAACTCATCAGTCCACAGAGCCAAATATTAACAGTTACAACGATTGACATTTCTTTGGAGAGCCACATTTTTTAAACTTAAACTTCTTCTAACGCCACTTCTCCAAAACAGACTCACCCAGGCCGTGGTATTTTGTGGAAGAGCCACACTCAAGGGGCCAAAGAGCTGCATGTGGCTCGCGAGCTGCGGTTTGCCAACCATGAATTGACTGCTCATTTGTGAAGGAAACACATTAAGAAACTTGTAAAAAAGCTAAAGCGTTATCATCCAAGCTTGTGTCTGAGAGTTGTGGGGTAATGAGAAAGATGTTTAGCTCTCCTGGAACAGAAGCCATTGCATCAATCTGGAACATTCTGGTTTCATGTATGTTTTCAGGGATGCGTTATGTACGGGTCCCTGCACCAGCCAGCAGCATGCATGTGCTTTGTTTCCCAGACTGAGGATCCCTGAGGCTAGGACCACGGAGACAGAATGCACTCAAGTCTTGCCATGAGACCGTCCTGCATCCCAACCCCAGCCCTGACGCTGGGAGCTTAAGTGACATATGAAATTGTAACTAATTTTTAAAAATATATATATTTTATTGATTTTTTACAGAGAGGAAGAGAGAGGGATAGAGAGTTAGAAACATCGATGAGAGAGAAACATCCATCAGCTGCCTCCTGCACACCCCCCACTGGGGATGTGCCCGCAACCAAGGTACATGCCCTTGACTGGGATCGAACCTGGGACCCTTCAGTCCACAGGCCCATACACTGAGCCAAACAAGCCAGGGCTATTTTTAAATTTAAATAAATGTATGGGGATGACATTTGGCTAATAAAATGATTTCAAGTGTACAACTCTAAAATATTTCATCTGTATATCGCATTGTGTGTTCCCCGCCCAAAGTCAAGTCCCACTGCTGTTTTCACACGGCAGGCAGGACAGTATGTCTCCCAGGGGCTGGGAATTGAGCCAAATGGGACCCACTAGCTGGAGACCGGAGGATGGGAGGAGGGCAGAGGCCAAGGCATTTCTCCTCTTCTCTGGGCTTCGGAGGCCTTTCCAGCCGCAGGAGTGCAGCCAGCAAGGGCTGGGCCCTCCTTGCCATGGTCTCTGTGCGGGGTGAGGTTTCCATGGTAGCGAGGATGGATAGCTAGGAAAAGTACCGGGCAAGGGGAGTGGGAAACGGAGACAAGATAACTAAACGCCAAAGACAGCTGGCGAATCACAAGACCTTGTCTCCCCAAACCAAGGACACTTGTTTTCTGAACAAATGGTTTATTCGTCTCCTCCCTAACCAGAGAACACGGAGCTTAAATCACTCCGGTCAGAGAGATAGAGAACCGAGACCCAATGAATGCTGTTTGTGCCAGCCAAACCTAAAGACAGATGAAACCAGGGGAACAAATAACAAAAAAAAAACACCTGATTGGAACCAGACAGACCCAAGGTACAAGTAAAACAGTGAAGCTGGCCAGGGAGTGAGCTCAGGCTCCCCTCTAAGCTCACTTTGATGCATCAGCTGATGAAAAGCGCACCTGGGAAGCTGATGAATATTCTGCCGAGACCCTCCCCTAAGACTCTGGTTCCCCAGAAGACAAAAGCCCTCCAGACAAAGGATACAGGGCGGGCTCCTTCTAGAGCAGGTCTAGGCCCCTTCTTTTTAAAAAATATATCTTTTTTTTTTTTTAATATATTTTTATTGATTTTGTACAGAGAGGAAGGGAGAGAGACAGAGAGCCAGAAACATCGATGAGAGAGAGTCATCGATCAGCTGCCTCTTGCACACCCCCCAGCTGCCTCTTGCACACCCCCCACCGGGGATATGCCCGCAGCCAAGGTACATGCCCTTGACCGGAATCGAACCCGGGTCCTTCAGTCCCCAAGCCGACGCTCTATCCATTGAGCCAAACCGGTCCTGGCGAAAAAATATATCTTTTTTAGACTGAACATAAACTGTGCACCTATGGATGAGGACAATGGGGGATGGGGAGGGGATGGAGGATGGGGTGGGAACCTGGTGGAGGGGGGAAGAAATGAGGAACCTTTATAATATTATGAACAATAAAGATTGATTTAAAAATATATATATATATCTTTTTTATTTTTTATTTCCATAGAGGAAGGGAGAGGGGTGGAGAGATAGAAACATGGATGAGAAGCATCGGCCAGCTGCCTGTTGTACACTCCCTACTGGGGATGTGCCCACAACCAAGGAACGTGCCCTTCACTGGAATCGAACCTGGGATCCTTCAGTCTGCAAGCTGACACTCTAGCCATGGAGCCAAACCGGTCAGGGCCATGCCTCTTCTTCTTCTTCTTCTTCTTCTTCTTCTTCTTCTTCTTCTTCTTCTTTTTAAGTATATTTTATTGATATATTACAGAGAAGAAGGGAGAGGGATAGAGAAACATTGCTGAGAGAGAAACATCCATCAGCTGCCTCTTGCACACCCCCTACTGGGGATGTGCCCGCAACCAAGGTACATGCCCCTGACCGGAATCGAACCCGGGACCTTTTATTCCCTAGGCTGCTCTATCCACGGAGCCAAACCGGTCAGGCCCATGCCTCTTCTTGAGCACACACTTTTGAGTCCCTCCTAAACTCCCCACAAGACTGGCACCGGGGCCGCGGCCGTCCCTCCCCTGAAGCTGTCTCCAAGGCCCCTTTTCCTCCGACTTCCCAGGGAGCGAACGGCCGCCTTCCGTGGCTCGCTGTTTCCCTATAAGGCTCCTAGGGACCGGAAGCAGACCCCCGCCTGGGTGCTCCCCTGTTGCTTCTCCTAGTCCTTCCTGTTCCTCTGGCCCCAGCGTTAGTAAACATCCTCTCCCGATCAGCTGCGCTCACACTGGGAAACCCTTCCCGCAGGAAGTCAAGAGCCACACACTGGGCCAGCCCCTTCCAGGGACAGGAGGACCCCGACACAGTGACACTCTGAAAGGCAGAGCTCCTGGTGACCTGTAGCTCCAAACGAGGGAACTGGTGGCTCCTGCAGGGACAAGGAAACAGCCGGAAGCAGCCGGCCGGCATGGTAGGAGGTGGCTTATGCATGGCCAGTGGGCTGAGGCCAGCTGGGTTTGGAGGGCTTCCTGGGGTCTCAGTATTTTGGATATTTCTGAGGACCCAAGGGAGAAAGGACCCTAGGTGTCTGGGTGCCCGGCCTTCAAAAAAGTATGTATTAGAACCTAGGCCCGTAGTCGGCAAACTGCGGCTCGAGAGCCACATGCGGCTCTTTGGCCCCTTGAGTGTGTGGCTCTTCCACAGAATACCTCGGCCTGGGCTGTCTTGAAGAAGAGGCGCTAGAAGAAGTTTGCGTTTCAAAAAATGTGGCTCTCCAAAGAAATGTCAATCGTTGTACTGTTGATATTTGGCTCTGTGGACTAAGGAGTTCGCCCACCACTGGGCGAGCCTGAGAGAGCCTGAGAGAAGGAAAGTAGTTGGAGAGGGGGCTTGGCAAATGCCTTTTGAAGGGGAATTGAGGATGTTTAGTTATGACTTCAAAACTGGGTCAAGATGGCCCCTGTGAAATATTGTATTCCGGCATCGCATTCCCTGTGTTTCAGTCCCTCCATGTGGAATAGCGGGAACGGTTCCGATATTCCCGACTGGACTCCGACACACGCATCCCAAATCTCTAAACATGCGTCGTAGGAATCGCACTGTTCATCAGAACCGTTCCTTCACTGTCAGCCACCCCATCTCCCACCAGGGACTCCCTCTGTCCCTCTTTCCCGCTTTTCTTCTGGCCTGAGTTTCTCGGAGGCGGGGTTGTCTCCTGCAAGCTTTCTCACGGCCAGTCCCAGTCCAGAACCTGAGCAAACCCCCCCACGTCCGCAATCATTCCCCTGTCCCCCAGGATGCACGGCCAGCTTTAATAACCCGTGATTAATTACCCAGGCCTCTGAGAGCACATCCATCTTGATTTTTGGACGTTCACCTTGGCTGCCGTTCAGGGCTGGAGCCAGCTCCACGTTCCGACCTTCACTGCCCTGACCCCCATGTCTGGGACAAGATCCAGGTTCTTTTGTGAATCACCTGGCGTCCTCCTCGTTTTCTCCCACACACTCCTATAAAAGCGGCATTCATCACGGTTATTTATTATCTGGCAAACAAAGAACAAACCAGGACACCATAAGAGACAACGCTCCCTCATGTGCTTGTCTGATTAGCTTCGTTTTCAATTTCTAAGAGAGAGACGGGGCCCATCTCCATTGTAAGATTGGAGCCGCTCAAGGACACAGGTGGGCCCAGCCAGCCGGTGGGGGGGGGGAGGGTTATTAGCGGGAATGGGGGGGATGGAGCCACCATGGGGGGAGGTGGGGACTCGGCCTCGGCTGTCCCTGAGGTTGCATTTTCTGTGCAAACACTGCAAGGGGCAGAGGCGGGGGGATGCTAGTGTTCTGGTCTGATTAGATGGAGTCCGTCGTCCTGCAGACTGATTAGTGCTGGCCATGAGGCTGAGCTGTACGCGGCCGTGTGTACCGATGGCCTGCTGCCTCGCCCGCCTGTGCGGCTGCCTCCTGCTGAGCTGGATAGGGTGCCGGCTGGTTGCTCCCGGCATGAGGCTGGGGCCGCTGTCTAGTCCGCCTGAGCCAAATGCCCTCTGCTGGCCTGACAGGCCTGAGGCCTGGCAGTAGACAGGGTCCCCCAGGCGGGCCCATGCTTGGTTTGTGCTCCACTGTTGCCATGTTGAAGTTATTAATGCTTTTTATCTAATTTTTAAAAAAATGTATATTTTATTGCGGAAACCGGTTTGGCGCAGTGGATAGAGCGTTGGCTTGCGAACTGACAGGTCCCAGGTTCGATTCCGATCAAGGGCATGTACCTTGATTGTGGGTGCATCCTCTGTGGGGGTTGTGCAAGAGGCAGATGATCGATGTTTCTAACTCCCTATCCCTCTCTCTGTAAAAATCAATAAAATATATATTTTTAAATGTATATTTTATTGATTTTTTTTTTTTTTTTTTTTTTTTTTTTTTTTTTTTACAGAGAGGAAGGGAGAGGGATAGAGTTAGAAACATCGATGAGAGAAAAGCATCGATCAGCTGCCTCCTGCAAATCCCCCACAGGGGATGCGCCCACAACCAAGGCACATACCCTTGGCCACAATAGAACCTGGGACCCTTGAGTATACAGGCCGACGGTCTATCCACTGAGTCAAACTGGTTTGGCTACTAAAGCTTTTTAAACAATATTAACTGAAGGTTGTTGCTGACCATTCAACACTAACAGGAAGCCTCAACCTGGGATGTGGTGAAGAAGAACATCTTATTCAGTGCGAACAGCTCAACTGTATTCAGTGCAAACAGCATGGCTGTTAGGAGGCCCCTCTTCAGCTAGACAACTCTGGTCTGCTCCATTCTGCACTCACAGAGACCGTCCGTGTTTCAGCTTCAGCTGCAGCTTGCTTTCTTTTTTTAAAAAAAAATATATATATTTTATTGATTTTTACAGAGAGGAAGGGAGAGGGATAGAGAGTCAGAAACATCGATGAGAGAGAAACATCCATCAGCTGCCCACAACCAAGACACATAACCCTTGACCAGAACCGAACTTGGGACCCTTGAGTCCACAGGCCGATGCTCTATCCACTGAGCCACACCAGTCAGGGCTCCAGCTTTCTTTTCATGGGTGGAAAAGTAAAGTAAGAGGGAAGGTAGGGGAGGGAGGGGATACAGGAGAGAAATCAACCAAAGGACTTGTGTGCGTGCATATGAGCCTAACCAGTGGTCATGGACAACAGGGGGGCGGAGGCATGCATGGGGAGGGGTTTGGGATGGGAATGGGGGGGGGGGGAGGGTGAGGACAAATAGTGATACCCAATCAATAAAGTAATTTTTTTAAAAGAAAAAGAAAAAAGAAAAGTAAGCTCTTAGAGTCCTAGAGGAAACTGATTTATAAACAAGTCCCCTCTCTGGCCCCTGATTGGTTCATCCTCATACAAACGAGGACTCCAAATCCTTGAAGTTAGATTGGTCCAAAATGCACTGTCCTGATTGGTCAGGTTGGAGCTGCTCTGATTGGTCAGCGAAGAAGCCTCCCATTGACTGGGGAAAGCCTCAGTCCTATTGGTTTAAATAGGATTCCAGGAACTCCTGTATCAGGGCTGTCTCGGTGGCAGAAACAGCGCAGGGAGGCAGGTCAGTGCAGAGGCAGGGAGTTCAGGTCAGGCTTCTCCCTGAAGTGCAGTTTGTGTGAGAGGCCCTTCGAAGAAATGGCTGCTAGGCTGTGTTTTCACAATTTGAGCCCAGTTAGCTGAGACCCCTTCTGAGGCATCTTCTTTCTCAGGGTCCACACCGAGAGGGGCTCACATTTCCAGTTTCCACTGGACTCTGCAAATTATGCAGCTAGTCCTGCCTACCTCCTTTGCATATACCTTAAGCTTGTGGATATTGAGTCATGTGAGTTTAATATTTGTAAAACCCTCAGTAGCTCAGAAGTTCCCCATTTTCCTCAGGAAATACATTCTGAATCTCTCAGTGCAGCATGGCATGGAAAGCTTTTTATCTTCTGTTACCTCCTGCACCTACGTTGACACCCCTAAAACCTTCTGAGTCCTATCTCACCCTGCCCTGCCCCTCTTCCCTTTACATGTTAACTCCCAGATATTCTTCCACTTGCTGTCTCTAAGCCTCACCATCTGCATATGGGGCTCCATCCTGCCTGGGCTGGTCTTCTGTCTCTCTCCCTGGCCAACTCCAAAGTATCCTCAAGGTCTGAACTTAGACGTCACCACCTCTGGGACGCCCTCTCTGATTTCCCCAAAGCTGAGATATGAGGCTCTCACAGTACCCGGTGCTAAATAGGCTGTGGCACTTGTCTTGTTGCAAGTAAGTTATTTTCTGTCTATTTCTCTGTCTCCCTCATGAAATTGAGAACTCTTTATAGGCAGATTCTTCTTCCTGTTCTCTGAGGTGGCATCCATGCTCAGCTCCAAGGAGGCACTCGGGAAGTCCCCATTCACGAATGGATGCACAAGTCCCTGGTTTGTCTGGAGAATGCGCCAGGAGCCCTATCAGGTTTGTTTTTTCTTTTCTGTCTCACCCAAAAGAGCAGCATCTTCATTATTGCAGCCCCCACTGGCACAGAAACTTGGGTTCCTTTCCAAGGTGTTATTCCTTTCCAACGCACCTTCCCTTCCCAGGAGAGCTAGATGGCAACTCTTGGAATTCCTCAGCCGTTGAGAGGGGTCTGAGGTCTCTCCTGGGACAGAGCCTTACCCAGGAGGCCCTCAGCGAGACCTTCTTAGCCCAGGACTGCGTGCCTCTGTGCAACTCCTGGAGCAAGTGGCTCTGCCTTCCCCTTTCCTGGCCTGTTATCTTATTCCCCCTTTACGGGGTCCAACTGATGCCAGCTCCCTACACTTTTAATGTAATTAATCCCTCTGCTTTCTCATGGTTTTTTTTCTTCCCCTGTAAGGATACTGGGCACACATTCTGACTAATGTCATAATGACTTGGGCACAAGAGTCGATGATACAGTTTGAGAGCAGGAGCAGAAGACTCTAATCTTTGTAGCCTTTAAGTCTCTATGTCTTACACACGGTTGCCATTCAAATTAACATTGGGTAATTTGGATGTCTAACAGACAGACTGGTTCACAATAACTCCCGGAAAATAAGAAATTTGAAAAAGGAAGGAGAGTGGCTTTAAAAAAAAAAATTTCTTTATTGATTTCAGAAAGTAAGAGAAACATCAAGGATAAGAGAGAATCATTGTTTGGCTGCCTCCTGTGCCCTTAGCCAGAATCAAACCCAGGACACTTTAGTCCTCAGGCTGATGCTCTATCCACTGAGCCAAGCCGGTCAGGGCAGGAGAGTGGCTTTATCTGACAGGAAGAAAAATGTTCTCCAACTCATTAAAAGATATCTGAACTCGGAAGAAGGGGGACTGAGGAGGATGCATGGAGAGAGAAACTGGAGAATAGGAAGACAAAGCCCAGGACCTGGGTGACAAAGAGGTGGCAAGCCCTAACACCCTAGCGGTAAGGAGGGTTAACATTTGGTAATGAAGCCCCCCGCTGAGTGATGAACGGGAGAGGAGGGACGTGCGAATTGCAGGGAAACCCGACCAGGAAAGGAGGAAGGGAAGCCCAGAAGCTGAGGCTACGGAGGAATGAAAACAAGGTGACTTGTCTAAATAACTGCACCAATGCAATCAGCATTCCGCTCAAATCTGCTGCTGGGAGCAAATGAGTGACTCAGCTGTCGCTGAGTTCCTTGGGAAGCCTTTGTTCTTGTTTTAAGGCCAATCATCATATTCTCTTGCATCCAAAAAAAAAAAAAAAAGAAAAGAAAAAAAAGAAGAAGAAGAAAAAAGGGAACTCTGCTAGAAAAGCCACTGACATTAAGTTTTAGGGAGTAAACTTTGCTTACACACGTGTTATTTCACTCTGCCTACCTCCTTTCTCCAGCCAGGTCTTCTTAACTTTCTGCCCCTCTTCTCATCTAGAGAAATTTGACATCTTTCTACAGATTTGCATCTTGAATAGTGAGCTCTCTGAAATGTAGAGAGCACCTGGGAAGGCACATGAGCTAATTGTTGGCTGAGTCCAGTGGCGTCTGGCAGAGCCACATCCTGGAAACATACCTTGCTGGAGGCAGGTATGTTGTTAGCCTGACCTTTAGCTCAGGCACCAACGGGGTGGGTCTCCTTACCTAAGTTCAGCCAGGCGCCGGGAATGGACAAAATTATCCAGGCTCAGCTGAGAGCGACAATTACAAAGAAGCCACAAGAATGAGGAATTGCAGCTTGATCCTTAACCATGATTCCACATGATTTTCTTTGTCTTAAACTCCAGTGGAACTCTCTGGTATCGTGCTGTATATAATAAACGTGCAGCACTAGCTGTGGGCCACTGTCTCTCCATCCAAGAAGTGTCCCACCTGGCCCCAGCTTTCCCTACTGTCTCTGTGTCTGTCTCTTTCTTTTTCTCAGTCCCCAGCCACCTCTACTCAGGACTCATCCGCTCTCTAGCCATGCTGGTTGCGGCCAAGAGAGAACACTCATGCTAAAATATAAAATTTCCCGCATCAGCCAGTCATCCGCCTAAAAAGACTGAAATTCTGGTGGGGAGGGCGAAGCGGGAACTTGCTTGAAGTCTGAATTTGGAAAGTGGCACTCCCCATCCTGATTCTCAGTTTCCATTTCTTCTCAGAGCACAAATGTTTGTCCTATCGCTGGTTAAAAGTGGTTATGGACATAATCAAATATTATTATTATTATTATTATTATTATTTTTAAAATATATTTTATTGATTTTGTACAGAGAGGAAGGGAGAGAGATAGAGAGCCAGAAACATCGATGAGAGAGAGTCATCGATCAGCTGCCTCTTGCACACCCCCTACTGGGGATATGCCCGCAACCAAGGTACATGCCCTTGACCGGAATCGAACTCGGGACCTTTCAGTCCCCAAGCCAACGCTCTATCCATTGAGCCAAACCGGTCCCGGCAACATAATCAAATATTAAATGGAAGATTCCAGAGGGGGAAAAAAAACCTGTCCCTTATGTAAAGGAAAACAGAGCTTTGTGGCAAGAAAAACAAAACAAAAGCCAACTTAAAAAAAAAAAAATTTTTTTTTTTTTAATGCTTTCTTACAGAGAGGAAGAGAGAGGGATAGAGAGCTAGAAACATCGATGAGAGAGAATCATCGACCAGCACACCCCCTACTGGGGAACCAGAATCGAACCCGGAACCTTTCAGTCCGCAGGCCGACAGCCGACGCTCTGTCCATTGAGCCAACCCGGTTCCGGCAAGCCAACTTTCTTGTTTGGGCTTTCTGGCTAACTCCCAGAACCATTTTGCTTGGTATGTCTGATGGCAATCCCACACCTGATACCTCTGAGAATGCTTCTCGGGTCACTGTGGACCCAGGGGTAAGCTACTACAGTAAGACTGGGACAGCTTCACAGCCTCTTAAACTAACCCAGTGGTCGGCAAACTGCAGCTCTTTGGCCCCTTGAGTGTGGCTGGCTCTTCCACAAAACCCCACGGCCTGGGCGAGGCTATTTTGAAGACGTGGCGTTAGAAGAAGTTTAAGCTTTAAAAATGTGGCTCTCCAAAAGAGATTTCAATCGTTGTTACTGTTGATATTTGGCTCTGTTGACTAATGAGTTTGCCAACCACCGAACTAACCAGTCCTGCACTGAAACCTTCCTTATCTACCATTCCTCTCCCTTCCTATACAGCCTGTGCTTAAGAATTTAAATCCAACCAGTTTTTCTCCTGCTCCAAGTTTGAAATGAAACTTTGACACATGCTAACCATCTCATTTATCTGAGCTGCTTGGCTCTAAACAGCGATTCAAGGTGTTAAACAAACTCAAGGGGCTGAAGGCTTTGCTAGAAATAAATGATAGATTTATCCCAAGGCCCCAGGGTTTGCAAAATGGAAACCAACTGGGCAATGGAGAGTGTTCCAAAGAAGACAGACAAGCGGGGGGTTCTTCTAGTAAAAAGTACATTCTTAAAATATATCTATATCTATATCTATCTATCTATCTATCTATATATATATATATATCTATGTTAATGATTTCAGAGAGGGGAAGGGAGAATGTGAGAGAGGCAGATACAGCAGTAGTGACGTGAGTCATGGATCTGATTTGTCCTGCACACACCCTACTGAGGATGGAATGGGCAACTGGGTTCATGGGTGCACGCTTAACCACTGAGCCACACTCGCGGGGCAAAAGCACATTCTAGAGAAGAAGCAGTCTGCATTCTTAGCCTCTGCTCTGGTCCCGGAGGGTGACCCTCCGGAAGACAGGTGGTTTGGATCCTGGGTGTCACGTGGTCTGGGCACCTGAACACCCTCTCCTCAGTCCTTCGGGGGTCACCAGGGGGTTATCTGGAGGTTTGATGTGTATCAGGCATTGAGACAGGACTGGAACGTTCACAAGTTCAAGTTCCCAGGATAGTTCAAACAAGAATAGAATCCTTCCCTCACACCTCAACCTCCTTGGTGGACTAAAGCGACTACGTTTTTCTTTCTTCCCCCTATCCCAAGGACGGTCCTCTAGGACAGGCGCGCTTACAAACAAAAAACAAGAAACCCCAACTCGGAGTCCTGTCTTGCAGTCCCTCTTCAAGGTCTGTTGTGTCTTGCAGAGACCCTGTGGCAACAATTGGCTTGATCTGTGGTCGGCAAACGCATTCGTCCGCAGAGCCAAATATCAACAGTACAACGATGGGCATTTCTTTGGAGAGCCCAATTTTTTAAAAAAAAAAAACTTAAACTTCTTCTAACGCCACTTCTTCAACATAGCCTCGCCCAGGCCGTGGTATGTTGTGGAAGAGCCACAACTCAAGGGACCAAGGAGCCGCATGCGGCTCCCGAGCCACAGTTTGCCGACTGCGGGGCTTGCTGCCTGCTTCTTTCCGGCTGCAGCCCTGATAAAAAAAAAACAAAAAAACAAAAAACAAACAAACAAAAAAAAACGCTGCCCGAAGCACGGCGAGGCTGCCCTTGACTCACATCCCTTTTTCTGGGAAGCGATGCCGCCCAGGAGCTGAGCTGGGAAGCGGACCAATGGACCAATGGCTCTTGGCGGCGCGCACGGCGGTTCAAAGGGCCGCCGTTGCCCGGAATCACACCGGCCCTTCTCCTCCCTCCTCCCTCCTCCCTCCTCCCTCCTCCCGCGTGCAGGGTGCCAGCAGAGAGAGCCCTGCACCCGCAGAGCATCCGCAAGATGGGTGCGGGGCATGGGGTGGAGGGTGGTGGGGGGGCTGGAAGAGAATCTCAGTCCCGCCGAAACCAGTGGATAGAGCGTCAGCCTGCGGACTGAAAGGTCCCTGGTTCGATTCCGGTCAAGGGCATGTACCTTGGTTGCGGGCACATCCCCGGTAGGGGGTGTGCAGGAGGCAGCTGGTGGATGATTCTCTCTCATGGATGTTTTTAGGGGAACTCTCTATCCCTCTCCCTTCCTCTCTGTAAAGAAAAAAGAAAGAAAGAAAGAAAGAAAGAATCTCAGTCCCTGATGGAGTTACCCAAAGAGAGGGGACCCGACCCGCACTGGGCGCTGCGGGCTGGAGCCGGGGGTGACGTCACGGGCCGGAGCGCGGTCACGTGGCCCGGCCGCCCCGCTCCCCGCCCCGCCCCGCCTCCTCCGGGTCCCGGAGCGCAGAGTCCGCCCCGCAGTTGCCCGGAGCTTTCGAGGACGCGCGCCGCCTGGGTCAGCGGGCGAACCGGACAGCGAGGGGCCGGAACCGGAGGAGCCGCAGCCGGAGCCGGAGAGGCCGGGAGCCGCAGCCGGAGAGGCCGGGAGCCGCAGCCCCGCCCGGGGTCCCGCACGCGCTGAGCGGCCCGCGCCCCTGCCCGCGCCCGCAGCCATGAAGATGATCGCGCCCTGGACGCGCTTCTACTCCAACAGCTGCTGCCTGTGCTGCCATGTGCGCACCGGCACCATCCTGCTCGGCGCCTCGTACCTGGTGAGCGCGGGGGGCGCCGCGCCCGGGTCCCCGGGTTCCCGCCCCCGCTCCGCGCCGGTCAGGCCGCGCTCCGCTCCCCGCTCGGCCCCCGGCTGGCTGGATCCGAAGGCCGGACGCTAATCCGCCTCCAGTTCCCTGATTAGAAACTTAATTCCTGCCCCCGGGTGCCCCGGCTCGGCCAGCCTGGGGCGGGGTCTGGGAGTTGGGGGAGGTTTCGGGGTCCCGGGTGGGCACGGCGCGCGCTGCGGCCGCGGCTTCGGGTGCCAGCGCCCTCGGCGGCCCGGAGACCTCGGGTCTTATCGGAGGAGCACGTGTTTTCCTTCCTTTCTTCCCAGCCCCGGGGGTGGGGGTGGGGGTGGGGGCTCTGTGTGTGTGTCCGGGTTCGGACGGCGCCCTGGGGCGTCTGGGCACGTGAGTCACCCGTGCGCCCGAGCTCCGTGCCCGCACCTGGCCGCGGGCGGCGCGCGTCCCGGTCCGAGGTGAAGTGGTCGAGGGTTCACGCCCCTCTGTGGACACTTCCTTCCCCTCCACTCTCTCTCCCCAGTTCTGTTGCAAAGCCCTAGGAAGGGATTTCCTTGTGATTGCCTTGCGATCAGCCCTGGGGAGCCATGTTACACGCACTTTTTTCTGCTTATCGACAGGTGATCCCTATATCTTTCTTATCAGACCGCAGGCAAGTCTGATTTCCTTCTTAAGGTGGGAACTTTTTAAAAAATATATATATATAGTATATATAACTGATTTTTTTTTTCCTTTTTTACAGAGAGGGATAGAGTTAGAAACATTGATGAGAGAAATATTGATCAGCTGCCTCCTGCACGCCCCCCACTGGGGATGTGCCCGCAAGCAAGGTACATGCCCTTGACCGGGATCGAACCCGGGATCCTTCAGTCCACAGGCGGACGCTCTATCCACTGAGCCACACCAGTATTGGCAAGGTGGGAACTTTTTAAAGAAGCTGTTGGTGTGGGAGCAGTGACCATCAGGGGGCAGTGAGGGAACCCGAGGGCCCCTCCCAGTGCCTGCTGGGAGAGGGGCTGGGGCTGGGGGATGGTGGGCACCCTCAGGCTGTGCCAACGTGGAAGTTGGGTCCCCTTGCATTTCATTAAGTTTTGTGACATCTTGATGGAGGGTGAATACCACTGCATGGTGAGGAAACACCTTACACTTGGTAGTAAGATAGCATAGAGGACTCGGTTAGTGAGAATACAATTTTCAGTATCAGTGTGGTTTTTTTGGTTGGAATTCATGTTGTTTTTTTAAAAAAAAACAAAAAAACAAAATACATATATAATATCTAATGATGTAGTTGTGCCATTTAAGCAAAACATTCCTTCCCAGGACTATGGTCTTCTCTGTGCTATGTTATAGTTTCAACTTTGCTTTTTTTTTTAGTCCGTCCCCAGGACACACCATAGAACTTGTAGGCCTTGAAAGAGATGTCAGACGGGCCTTGGGGTCTGTGGGGTTCGCCGTGGTTCCGGGCGAATGCAGACAGAACCTGTGTCTTGGCTCCACCCTCCCTTTGCTAATAAAAACCAGGAAATCCTTTTACAGAAACTTAAAACGACTGGATGGCCAACAGATAGGAGGAGACTTCAGAATATTTTGTGCTTTTATAGATAATCAAGACGTTTTATACAGAATGGCCTGTGTCCTTGAAAACACTTCAAGTTGCAGACTTGCAAGTCCACCCGCGAGTGCGATCTGTGAAGTGTAGGGCGCCGCATTAGGCAGATGCACTCCGGGCTGTGATCTGCCGAAGGGTGAATCTGCCTGAGCCCGGGGCTGGCGGGGAGCCAGCGGACGGTGTCCCGGTGCTAAAGGGAGGGCACGCCGCTGGCCCTCCGCTGGCCCTCGGCTGGCTCTCCGCTGGCCCTCCGCCGGCTCTCCGCTCGGCGGCGCATGCTCCCTGTGGGAAGGGGTGGTGGGGTGCATGTCTTAGCATTTGGAAATACATGGCCCTTTGGAAGGTTAGAGAACTTCCCGGCGGTTGTAAGAATGACACATTAGGGAAACTTGGTTATTGGGAAACCTGGCTTACGTACTGATAAGTCTTCATGGGAAGTATTTTTTATTTCAGAAAACACTTGAGACTTTTTTTTAAAAAACAGAGTTTTCCTCAGGCCCTCTCCGTGTAATTTGGTTAACCAAACGGTGATTTCCATGAACAGGGGTAAGCCAGGGCCCCGGGAGAAGGCACCTGTGTCTGTCTGTCTGTCTCCCCCCCCCCCCCCCTCACCAGCCACGTGGCTGGAATGCCATCAGGTATCAGGAGGGGCATGTTTTCAGGGAAAAAGGGGAGGCTGATGGGAAGATGTTCCAATAAGAGTCTCCTGGAAGGGTTCTTTCTTAAACTTATAAACCATTGCCAGGGAGGTAAAATAAATGGACCTTATTCATGCATTTCCTAATAGTTTCCTACCACCACCATTTCTTAAAGTGCAGTGTGCCAGGTACTAGGCTAGATTTGCATAGGCTTAATTTTTATATAATCCTGTTGAAGTAATTACTTAGTTCCCATTTTTAAAATTGTTTTTTGTTTGTTTCTTTAGAGAGGGAGGGGAGAGGAGGAGAGAGAAGGAGGGAGGGAAAGGAAGGAAGGAAGAAAGATGAATTTTGAAAGAAAGGAAGGAATTAATTTTGATCCTTTGCCTCCTGCACCCACCCCCACTTCATAGGACCAACCAACTGAGCCACACCACTCAGGGCTCTTCCTCCCATTTTACAGCTGAGCAAACTGAGGCCAGGAGCGCTCAGGTGGTTTCCCGCAGGTCCCATTGCTGGTTGGTAGTCTGAGGAATGTTTGAGCCTATCCTGTTTTCACTGTTTGACTTTTGCTTTTGCCTTGGAGTGGTCAAGGTTTGCTAGGTCCAGTAACAAAGCATATCGAATCAGGTATTTATAGTAGAGATTTTTAAATTTGTCTTTTATTTTTCTCTTTTCTTTTATTGAGGCATAATTCACATGTGGTGAAATCCACCGATATTAAGGGCACAGTTCATTGAGCTGACCAGTGCAGGTGCCGGTGTAACCCACATCCCTAGAGAACCTTTCCAGAAAGTTCCCTTGTGTCTCTTCCCAGCTAATCCCTGCCACACACACCCCCACTCCACAGGCGAGCTTTACCTGTTCGTATAAGCGGAATGAATACCGTATGTATTCTTTTGTACCTAGCTTCCTTTCACTTAGCATAACCATTTATGTTACTGCAGTATATTAGTGGCTTGTTCCTTTTTATCGCCGAGTATTATATTATTATTATTGTATGAATATACCGCAATTTGTCCATTTGCCAGACAGTGGGCATTTGGATTGTTTCCAGGTTGGGGCTATTATGGATACAGCTGCTCTGAACATTCTTGCACAAGACTTTGTGGACATCAGTGTTTTTATTTCTCTTGAGTAAATACCTAGATATGGAATTGCTGGTCAAAGGCAAGTGCCAACCAGTCTTCCAACGCAGTTCTGCCGTCTTACACGCCAGCCAGCAGGGTACGCAGTCCCAGTAGCTCCACATCCTTGCCAGCATTTGGATGTTCGTCTTTAGTTTTAGCCATTTCGGCGGGTATATGTGGCGGTGACTCGGGGTGACTTCGGTGTGCATTTCCTCATGACAAATGATGTGGAACGTTTATCCTGGTTTATTGGCCAATCATGTTATCTTCCTTTGTGAAGTGCTATTTATTGCCTATTTGGGAGGGGTTTTGTCTTTTTTTACTCATTTGTAAGAACTGTCAGTGTTAGATCTGTAGAGAATTTTCATGAGCTTATCTGAGCTAAACGGAAGACAATTGCTGAGGAGCAAACTCTCAACGGATTGAGAAAATGTTCCGGGAAAATGGCAGTTTTACCACATATTTTATACATCAGAATCAAAGGGGAGATGAAGGCTATACCTCATGACATCCATTGGTGATAGGCTTGGGAGACGGGAGACAGTAAAACAGGGAAACTGGGCTTGGGTAAAAAGTAACATGCATAGCCCGGCAGTGGCTGAGCGTGGACCCCTGAGCCAGGAGGTCGAGATGACACCAGACCCCCAGTGGGTCCGGGCTGCCCATCACACTAAGCAGGCAGGGTTGAATCACAGATGCGTGTTTTTTTTCCAGTAATGCCGGCAGCATGGGGGAGCAGCAGGTCATCCACAAAAGTGCTCATCCTCTCCCCCATGAGCCAGCTGCTTCTGTTGGGTGGAAGGACAGAGATTAAGGGGGAAAGTAGGGATTACGGGCCTGGGGAAGTGGGCCTGGTGTTATCACTTCAGGTCACAAACCACGCGGGCTGGGGAAGGGGGGGTGTCGCAGGGCCAGATCACGCACAGTGGGGCGCTGGGGGTGGTGAAGGGGGCAGGTGCCTCCAGGACTAGATTGTTCCAGCCATTTATTTCCGCAGTGATGGGCAGCTGGGGAGAGAAGGAGGGGCTGCATGCTGAGGTTGGCGCTCACGGCCCAGAGCCTGCAGCTCCCAGCCAGGCTAGGATGTGCTTTCCCTGATCAGAACAGAACCAGCGTGGTTCACAGAGCACGGTTAATAGTTCTGATTGTATTTCTCATAACTAATAGCGGGTCCCCAGTCTTCTATTTCTGCCCCTGGTAGGGGTTCGATTCCTGGTCAGGGCTCATGCCCGGGTAGCCGGCAGAATCCCCCCTAGGGGGTGTGCAGGAGGCAGCTGATGGATGAGTCTCCATCTCCCTTCCTCTCTGAAAACAATAAAAACATACCTTTTTTTTTTTTTTTTAATGTAGGGGGTACCGGATAGTTAACAGTTAACAATTAACACAGTGACAACATTGAAGGGATTTGTGGTCTCCCCCGGGGTGCTTTGAGGGGAAGAGGGGAGGAAAGGAAATTACTCTTTTGTTATCCTAAAGGCCTGTTATCAGGTATGTTATCCTGGATGCCAAAAGACAACAAAGGACTCAGCTGAGGTGAAGATTGGCTTTGGTTAGGGGGAAATGCTGCCCTAGGCCAGTGGTCAGTTAACCGAGGCGCCCGAGCCACATGCAGCTCTTTGGCCCCTGGAGTGTGGCTCTTCCACAAAACACCACACGGACAGTGCGATTGAGACTTGGTGGCCCCTGCGCAGAAGTCGGTTTTCGGCCTGGGCGAGTCTGTTTTGAAGAAGTGGCGTTAGAACACGCAGGGGCCAAAGAGCCACGTGTGGCTCGCGAGCCGCGGTTTGCCGACCGCTGACCTGGGACATGCCCACCTCCTCCCCCAACTGCTTTTAGCAAAGAAACGGTCCTGGTAGCCGAAAGCTTCTGTCTTGGATACCAGGCATGGGCCATCCTTCACGCATGTTGTCCTTTTTATCATCATCCAAGCGCGTGCTTCTCACATCCTCGCTCTGAGACAGGCCAGTGGGCCAGGACAAGCGGAAAAGGGAAACCTGAGACCAGGAGTGGAACAGCAGTTGGCGGCCACCTAAATCCTATCTCCCCACAGCCAGGGACACTCTCCTCCCCAGCCACCACCACCCCCCCCCCCAGGCAGGGACAGGAATCTCATGAGTGCCGTTCGCCAGGCACGCTCAAGGACAAATGAAAGTAAACCTCCTTTTGGTCCATCAGCATACAGCCCGTGAAGATTCTGTGGAAACCTTCCCCGAGACACCCGCCCTGAGATCTCCACCTGCTGGAGAGAGATAAAAGCCTGCAGACAAAGGACCCAGCGGGTGCTCTCCTTCCCGGGAGCTGGCCCAGGCCCCCCTCTCCCCTCCTCCGCCCTCCTCCTTCCCCCACAGGCATGCCTCCCCTAACCTCCCTCCGAGGGCCCCAGAGACTTGCAGCCTGGGCAGCCCAGGGCACCAGCCGTCAGCAGTTCCTCCCAGACAAGCCGACCCCCTGAGCCTGCCCCATGGCCCCCTTCTGACTCCTCAGCCAGAGCAGCCCAGCCCGGGCCCAGCCCCTAACCCTTCCAGTGTCACATCCCCAGCTTTCACAGCCCAGCCGTCCCCCACCTGGACTCCCGCGGTGAGCTTTCTCCTGCACCGAGTCAAGAACCCACACACCACCGCCCTATAGGGGCCAGTGGTGGGCACACCGCGGCTCGTAAGCCACAGGCGGCTCTCTGGCCCCTTGAGTGTGGCTCTTCCACAGAATACCACGGCCTGGGCGAGTCTGATTTTGAAGACGTGGCGTTAGACGTCGTTCATGTTTAAAAATTTGGGGCTCTCGAGAGAAATTTCAGGCGTCGTTGTCCTGTTGCTATTTGGCTCTGTTGACGATTGGTGAGTTTGCCGACCACTGCAGTCGGCAGACCCACTCAGGGCCAGGTTCCCTTTCTGGTAACAACTCCAGAATATGTTTTTTTTTTAAATAGATATTTTTTTGATTTGAGAGAGAGGAAGAGAGGAGGGAGAGAGAGAGAGAGAGAGAGAGAGAGAGAGAAAGAAGGGAACATTGATCAGTTGCCTCTGGGACACTCAGCGGTGGAATTGAACCCCAATCCCCTGGCGTGGGCGCTGGCTGGGAATGGAAACGGCCGCCTTCCTTCTGGCGGACACTCCTGGATCAGCGAACGCGGAGCCCCACCGCCCGGGCTTATCCCCGGGTATTTTAGGAACTTAGTCATTCAGCAGAAACCTACCGAACGCCTCCCGGTGCCAGATGCTATTCATAGGGTCGCTGGCCCTCTCTCAGACGGTGAAGGAGGAAAGCTCGGAGCGCTAGGACCTGGCCTTTCAGATAATCAGCTCGCTCGCTCGGAGAAGGTCCCGGCTCGCCGGTGTGCCCCAGCCTGATAGGGTCTCTGTCCCGGGAAGCTCTGGTGCAGTAACTATGGGGTTTTTTGGTCTGGACAGTGACACAGACATCTTGTATCTGTCGAGGGATGGATGGTGGTTTTCAGCGGGTTTCCACATTTGTTCTCATTGAGGTCGGGCACAGGGGATGGGAATAGAGGCTCATTAGAGATGAATAGCTTCTTTCCAGCCGAAACCGGTTTGGCTCCGCGGATAGAGCGGCAGCCTGCAGACCAAAAAGTCCCAGGTTCGAGTCCAGTTAAGGGCATTACCTTGGTTGCGGGCACATCCCTAGTAGGGGGTGTGCAAGAGGCAGCTTATGATGTTTCTCATCGATGTTTCTAGCTCTCTATCCCTTTCTCTTCCTCTCTGTAAAAAAAAAATCAATAAAATATATATATATATTTTAAAATAGTTTCTTTCCAGCTGTCAATCTTGACACCATATTCCAGGGCAGAATATGGACTAACTCATGGTACTTAATGTCCTCTTTTTTGTCTAGAGTTATGTGGGGGCCGAAAAATGTTTGAATGAATGCAATTTCAAAATCTCAGTAAAAAGGAGTGTGAGCTTATTTCTTTCATTAACCTTGAGCTGCTAGGATTACAAGGCTCCTTGGTTCCAGAGTGCAGAGGTGGTGAAGCAGTAATACTTGGCACATAGTAGGCACTCACGTTTGTGTTGAGGAACAGCAGAAGGCTGAAGGGTTGCAAACACGGAGGCATGGTGGGTTGGGGAGAAAGAAGCACTTACAGGGTCACCCAGGGAAGACCGGAGGGATGCATCAGAATTAGGCCCTTTCTCTGAGCCCTCAGCCTTCCTGGACCAGAGATGGGAGCCTGTACTTTGTTTTGTTTTTTAAATATATTTTTATTGATTTCAGAGAGGAAGGGAGAGGGGGAGAGAGAGAGAAACATCAATGATGAGAGAGAATCATTGATGGGCTGCCTCCTGCATGCCCCCTACTGGGGACTCAGCCTGCAACCCGGGCATGTGCCTAGACCAGGCATGGAACGGTGACCTCCTGGTTCATAAGTTGATGCTTAACCACTGAGCCTCGCTAGCTGAGGGCTAATGATTTTTATTAGAGTGAAAATCTGATTCTCAAGAAAGGAAAAAAAAAAAAAAGGTTATGATAGCTCAGACAATACCTAAAAGATCATGATTTCTTCTTTTTTTAAAATATATTTTATTGATTTTGTACAGAGAGGAAGGGAGAGAGATAGAGAGTTAGAAACATCGGTGAGAGTCATCGATCAGCTGCCTCTTGCACACTCCCCACTGGGGATGTGCCCGCAACCAAGGTACATGCCCTTGACCGGAATCGAACCCGGGTCTATCCATTGAGCCAAACCGGTTTTGGCGATCATGATTTCTTCTAACCATTTAGTGCTTGATACTTTTTTTTTAATACAGAGTTTACGTCTCTCTAGCCCATCCTAAACTACGCTATGGACTAGTAGGCCTGTCTTTTCACATTCAGAGGCCCAGAACGTTCTTTAAGACACACTTGTTCTCCTGCTCGCCACCGTCCCCTCCCCGAAGTTTCCCCGAGGCCCTTTGGACTGCATTCCTCCTTCCGGCCTCAACCCGGGACCGTCCTCTTTGCCTCCGTTCGCTGCTGGGGCGTCTTTCCCATTTATCACGGGGACCCTGGGTTCTCGGAGACTCGAATGGCCTCTCAGCCCGAGAGGGAAGGTCAGAACCCAGCCGAGTCCGTCCAGAGATACTGCGACCGCCGTGCTGGGCCGCCAGGCGGTTCCATCCCGCTGGCCAGCCTCCTGTCGCCGCACAGCGGGCCAGAGCACTCCCCGGGAAGGCATTCTGCGCCTGCGGACAGGTGGCTGGCCGGCGGGGTCAGCTGGGGCTTGTGAATGCCATGTGGTGGCTTCTCGGGAGGAGACTGAGTTACTGGAAAGACCGTGGGTGATATTTGTCATCAAAGGACCCAGGATGGAGTCCATAATCCTGGACCATCATAGGCGCTTGATCAGGCTTCCTCCGAAGTCCGAATTTCCATCTGTCAGTGACACAAAGGGGTATGGGCACCCTGGCCCAGCAGACGGTCAAAGGTGCCGCTCCAACCTGTGCCCCCATCACCTTTCCTGGAAATCAGCAGGTGCCTTGTCCAGGATTTCCCCTCCCTGCCCCGTAATTCTCCACTTCCTGGTTAGCTCTCTAGAGCCTTCTCACGGGCATGTACTTACATTTCATCCAGATTTTCTAGTTGTCCTCAGCAAACCTAGCTCCTATCATTGGAAGTGGCAGATCCCTCTATGATTATTATTCTCTTTTACTCCGACATTTCTTCCCTGTTATGCCTGTTTCCAAGTTTTTACTTCAATGCCGGCCAGCTCTGTTCATTGGTCTTCTTACCACTGTTGTTCCTCTGGAGAGGGTCAGGTTTAATAATAATTTCCTATAACATTTTAATAATAATATTATTCTGTTGTATGTTTAATAATAATAATAATGTGTACTATATTTTGTAGTAAAGCTTAAACTATCTTTGAAGCTTTAAATATATTTTTTCCCGGACTCTGAAAACAGACACCCTGGGAAATATGGAAAGGTATAGCGATAATTCAAGGTACAGGTCATCTACAAACCTCCCACTGGTTTATAACGTTGTATGTTTTAGTGCTTTCAGTCTGTTATTGATGCCTGTGAGCATATTCCAAAGATAAATAATAAAATTCTCATCACAGAACGTTTTTAGACTGCAGTTTCCATTGAACATTAGAGCACTGTGAACATTTTTTCGTCAGGTTTTTTTGTTGTTGTTGTTGTTTTTTTAATGATTTTTTGATGCTTAGTTAGGATTCTGTTGTTTGGTGGTGATATTATTTAGGCATCCTACTTTTGTTTCAAGCTTTCATAATAGAGAAGTCTACAGAAATCATTTTTCGGACACAACTTTCTGTGCCAATTTCTGGTTATTGTGTCATTACTCTGTCAGTGGGTTTGAGCGGTTTGTCCTTAAGTTTCTTTTCTGGAGGCTTCGGAAAGGGGGTAATTGCATTTTGCAATTTCGGCGGTGTAGGTTCACACTGGAGGTCTCCCTGATCATCTAGGCTCTGCTATGACAGGAGTGAAGTGCCCTTTGGATTCCTGGAGAGTAGACGAGGGACTGAATAAATGCCGCCCCAGTAATTGGGAGGACGCTGAATGGAGTTACATATGGAAGTAATCATTGTCAAGGACAAAAAAAAAAAAAAAGATGCGACACCCGGGGAACATGTTGTAAACAGAGCAGGAACAGTTTGTACACAGCCCACCGAAACGGACGAAGCAAGACCAAGCGCGCTAACTGAACGAGAAGATAAATATGCCGGCTCTCGCTCTCCCATGTAGATTAGCTGTGGCCGTTACATAATCTGCAGCTGGCGGGTCTTCCCATCTTCTTGGTTCTCATTTGTGGTGACCTTCCCTTCTCGGTCAGAACTGACGGTTGGGTAATGTTCATTTTCTCTCTTTCGGGAAGCACTTCTGACCCCCGTGTTCACGGGGTTTGCGTTTGTCGTTGGCCTTTTCCGTCTGAGCGTGCTCGGTGGTTTCCACGGCTGGTCCTGCCCCTGCCCGCTTCCTTGCACAGACCTAGGTCCTCCTGGGTCACCTGGCCACTCTGCTATATTCACACCGCCCATGGTGGCCAGATTCCACCCAGCAGTTGGGGTGTTGCATAATTATATGGTAAATATGTGTCAACGTGCACCTTCTCTTAGGAAATACTCCATGATTAAAAGAGCACAGTGGTGAGTCATTTGTGCCATGTAATGACCTTATCATTACATCTTAATTTTTTTTTAATCAATATATTTTTATTGATTTCAGGGAGGGAGGAAGAGAGGGAGAAAGAGCCGAAACCGGTTTGGCTCGATGGATAGAGCGTCGGCTTGGGGACTGAAGGGATCCGGGTTCGATTCCGGTCAAGGGCATGTACCTTGGTTGCGGGCAAATCCCCAGTAGGGGGTGTGCAAGAGGCAGCTGATCGATGACTCTCTCTCTCATCGATGTTTCTGGCTCTCTATCTCTCTCCCTTCCTCTCTGTACAAAATCAATAAAATATATTTAAAAAAAGAGAGAGAGAAGAGAAGAGAAGAGGAAAGGAGAGAAACATCAATGATGAGAAAGAATCATGGATTGGCTGCCTCCTGCACGCCCCTTACCGGGGGAGTGAGCCCACAACCCCAGCATGTGCCCTTGACTGGAATCAAACCTGGGACCCTTCAGTCTGCAGGTTGATCCTCTATCCACTGAGCTAACCCAGCTAGGGTCATCATATCTTAATTTTATTTATTTTTTCTCCTAATTGTCTCATGAACAAGGGGACGTGGACCTGAACTGTGATCCGTGGCTTGTGAGCACAGAGAGAAGGGCCATTGGGCTAGCACCGTGGTGGGCAAACCGTGGCTCACCAGCCACGTGCGGCTCTTTGGCCCCGGGCGTGTTCTAACGCCGCTTCCGAAGCGGCTCGCCCAGGCCGAAAGCCGCTCCTGCGCGCGCGTGGGCCACGAAGTCTCAGTCACACTGCACGTGCGCGGCCCGCGCGTGGTATTTTGTGGAAGAGCCGCACGTAAGGGGCCAAAGAGCCGCATGTGGCTCTTGAGCCGCGGTTTGCCGACCCCCGGGCTAGCGGGACAGCAGCCGGTGACCATTACTGGAGCAGCCGGGACATAGCCGGGACATAGAAGGTGATAAGGGAGCTCATTGGAGGGGCTATTACATGCCGGTCACTCTCGCCAAGGCTTTTCACCCTGAATTCTGCGTTTGGAGGCCCATCCGATCCCAGTCTTCCTCCGTGTTCTCCACGGCGTCCTGTTACACGTGTTACACAGTCCAGCTCCCCCCCACCCACCCCACCCCCAGCCCCGTGGGTGCCCATGCCTGGACCTCCTGAGGCTGGACACACCTTCCCCCCTCCTCCCTTTTCCTTCTCTCACCCTCCCTCTGCCGCCCCTTCAGCTCCTTCGCAGCTTGAAAAGCTGGCCTCGTTGTGATAAGAACAGACAGGTTTTAGGCTGTCTCATCTGATCTTATTTCAGCCCGTAGTCTCCCGACTGCCTCCCAGAGATAAGAGTGTAAAGGGTCTGAGCTGCCGAGAAAACGTGACCCTTTAGCATCTTGCCCGCGTGTCACGTTCCAGCTGTGGGGCCAGCTCGCCCCTCCCATCGAGCCTCGGGTATGTTCTGGGAAGTTTTATGGAGCTAGAGTTTTGCTGATCGCAGTGTATTTCCGATGTGCTGTCAAGTTTTTGGGGGGTCTTTGCCGTGAAACAAGAAGCTTGGAGCTCTGATCGGCACCGTGGGAAGGGTTGGTTGTGGGAGAGGGATGGGAGGGAGCGTGCGTCTCACTTTGCACCCTTTTACGCCTCCAGAAACCGTTAGCCACACGCTTGTAGTGTCCGTTGACGTTAGTGATACATGTCTACCTCTGGGAATTGCTATTCTCGTGTTTTGCCATGGCATTTTTTCAGAAAGCAGATCAGTCTGGAAGGTAGAGGAAGAAGATAAAATAATTCTAGACCCTCCAGTGACGCTGACCATTTGGGATCGCCACTGAAACATGGGTCCCAGCGGACGGGCGTTTTGTAAAACAAATGACCCGTTTGAACCGCTTCTGTAAATACGTGGTTCTCGATAGGACTTCCATGGTGGGTAATTCTGTAGTTAGTAAGAGAATTTTCTCTCAGCCTGAAGATCATTCATCTTTTCCTTTTGGCAAGAGCGAAACTGAGCAGTCGATCATAAGTTTCTAAACCCAGGGAAAAGGAGAAATAACAGGCCCCCCCTTTTCCCCCAGCCCACGCCTCAGCTGACCTCCAGAGCGTGAGAACGGAGGAAACGGACACGCAGACGGTGGAGGGGCATGATTCCGCGGTGGGGTGGGTGGCGGGCATGAGGAAGGTGGTGAACCCAGAGCTAGTCCGGTTTCAAACACGGCCGGAGACTGTAAGCGTTGAGGTTTGGGAATATGAAATTCCTGGGTTCGTATCCCATTTCTACATTTGCTTGCTGCCTGATCTTGGGCAGTGTTCTTTTCTTTCTTTCTTCTTTTTCATTTTTTGTTCATCTTCCCCCGAGGGTAATTTTCCCATTGGTGTTTAGAGAGGGTGGAAGGGCAGGGGAGAAACAAACATCGGTGTGAGAGAGACACATGGATGGGTTGCCTCTTGAACTTGCCCCAACCAGCGCCAGAAATTGAGCCTGGAATTGTGCGAGCCCTCGGAATTGAACCCGAGACCAGGGGGTTCAGTCCAGGGGGCCAACACTCTCTAACCACTGAGCCGAACCAGCTAGGGCAGTGGCGGTGTGAGAGCCGAAAACCGACCTCTGCGCGTGCGCCACCAAGTTTCGATCGCTGTACGTGCACGCCCGCACGTGTGTGGAAGAGCCACACTCGAGGGGCCCAAGAGCCGCATGTGGCTTGTGAGCCGAGGTTTGCTGACCCCTGGGCTAGGGGCATGGGCAATGTTCTTAACCCCCGAGCCTCAGTTCTCCCATCTGTAAAATGGGATAACATAGCACCTGCTTCGTTAGGCTGTTGCAGAACTTGAGAGAGAAGATCCCCATAAAGCACCTGGCACAGTGCCTGTGTTTTCCATGTGGAATCGGTAGTGATGCTATTTTTTTTTTTTAAATATATATATATTTTATTGATTTTTTTTTACAGAGAGGAAGGGAGAGGGATAGAGAGTTAGAAACATCCATGAGAGAGAGACATCGATTAGCTGCCTCCTGCACACCTCCTACTGGGGATGTGCCCACAGCTCAGGTACGTGCCCTTGACCGGAATCGAACCCGGGACTCCTCAGTCCACAAGCCGACCGACTCTATCCACTGAGCCAAACCGGTTTCGGCTGATGCTGTTTTTTAAGGTAGAGAACAAACTAAGCACAGAGGTGGGAGACCTCCAGGAAGGTGATTTCCTCTCAGATGAGCTGAGCTTGAAGTGCCCAAGGGAGACAAGCATGAGCCTGGGACAGGGGGGCTCGTGTGCCGCTGCAGGATCCATGATCCTGGCATCCCTTTCTGACACTTTCCTACATCTCACAACTCTGCCTGAGCTCGCCGAAACCGGTGTGGCTCAGTGGATAGAGCGTCGGCCCGCGGACTGAAGAGTCCCAGGTTCGATTTCGGCCCAGGGCATGTACGTTGGTTGCGGGCACATCTTCAGTGGGGGGTGTGCAGGGAGCAGCTGATGGATGTTTCTGTCTCATCAATGTTTCTAGCTCTGTATCTCTCTCCCTTCCTCTCAGTAAAAAATCAATAAAATATATTAAAAAACAAAACAAAACAAAACAAAAAAAACTGCCTGAGTTGGTAAAAAAAAAAGTCTCATCACTTGCAAACACTCGCTCAGGAACATGGATGTGGCCGAGCGGGCAGTGAGGTGAAGCCCAGCTGCCGTCCGGGCACGTGGGGTGTCTATTGAGGTTACATTCCGTGTAGTCCGTGAACTTGTCTGTGATCAGGGGTGGGGGGACTGTCTGCAGGGAGTGTCACTTACGTGTGTGTGTGTGTGTGTTTTTCTGACCGCGTGCAGGTCATCAATGCTGTGGTGCTGCTGATTCTGCTGAGCTCCCTGGCCTACCCCAGCCAGCACCACTTCTCAAGCCAGGAGCTGGGAGGCGACCTGGAGTTCATGGACGATGCCAGTGAGTACCGTCAGGGGCGAGGGTAGGTAGTTCGGGGAGTCCGGCTTCCAGTTCTTCCTGTGAAGTTACGGGTATTGGTTTGGGGGCCCATTGGAGCTGATACTTAACGTCCCGTCGTTTACAAATCAAACCCGGTGAGTATCTGTGCACCTCCCTGCGGGTTCTCAGTGTGGGAGCCTAAAGAAGGACTCTTTTTTCCCCTGTTTTCATCTTACGTACTTGCCCCTTTTATTTTATTTTATTTTATTTATTTATTTTTTAAAAATATATTTTATTGATTTTATACAGAGAGGAAGGGAGAGAGATAGAGAGTTAGAAACATCGATGAGAGAGAGTCATCGATCAGCTGCCTCTTGCACACCCCCTACTGGGGATATGCCCGCAACCAAGGTACATGCCCTTAACCGGAATCGAACCCAGGACCTTTCAGTCCCCAAGCCGACGCTCTATCCATTGAGCCAAACCGGTCCCGGCTGTACTTGCCCCTTTTAAAACGCAGTTGCTCGCCCTGGATAGAGTGTTAGCCTGTGGACTGAAAGGGGTCCCGGGTTCGATTCTGGTCAAGGGCACATGCCCAGGGTTGCAGGCTCCAACCCCAGTAGGGCTTGTGCAGGGGCAGCTGATCCATGATTCTCTCTCATCACTGATGTTTCTCTCTCTCTCTCTCCCTCTTCCTTCCTCTCTGAAATAAATTTTTTAAAAATTTAAAAAAATCAGTTGCTTTGCCATCATCTTTTTACCCTGGCCTTTGGTCTTTGCGGGAGGAGCGGGGATAAAGATACATGGCCGGATGGAAGGTCAAAAGGCTAATGCAGGTCTTATTGTGTCTTCTGTCCTCTTAGTATTTTCCTTTCTTGTGATCATTCTCCATCGGGAAACCACATTGGTAGTTATTTGGGTGGGTTTGGGGCCTTCTTCTGATAAATGGAAACATGAGCCAGGCACCCAGCTTGGAGGCCACAGACATCTGAATATTTTATAATCACAGTCACGCCGTGTCCTGGCTGTGCCTAATCCCAGACAGAAGGTCATGCAGACGTATTTCTCATTGGCTTTGAGCAATACAGTTGGGGGGTAAGTGTTGCTGGGCAAAGTAAGGGGAGTTTTAGAGACGGGAAGTATTTGTTGACCATAAGCAGAGAGCCAGCCATTCCTCCGGACTTTAGGTTGAGCAGGGGCAGAGCTGGCCCCGGGCAAGCTGACCGCAGGGGGTGGCCTGGCCCCCTGCTCTCTGCTCTCTCTCCGGGCTCCTCACTGGCTGAACTGCACTGATGAGGGCAAGGGAGCTTTGTCCATAGGGTACTTTAGGTTATGAGTCATTTTATTTGCACCTTTTAACATTTCTGATTTTGTATTCTTTGAATAAGGTGGACATTTTATTTATTTTAAAAAATATTTTTTATTGTTTTTTTTTTTTTTTTTTTTACAGGGAGGAAGAGAGAGGGATAGAGTTAGAAATAGCTGCCTCTTGCACACCCCCCAGTGGGTACATGCCCTTGACCGGAACCGAACCTGGGACCCCTCAGTCCGCAGGCCAATGCTCTATCCACTGAGCCAAACTAGTTAGGGCAAGGTGGAAATTTTAAATCTTTGCATGATTTTATGAGGTTTAGTTCTGGAGTGACCCCCCCCTCCCTCCCGAATAGGATATGCAGTTCTTAAAGATGATTATTTTTGCCATATTAATATTTTATACTAACAAAGGTGATTCATTGTCTTATTTTTGGAATTATGCCTTGACTTTGCTTGCTTGTTTATCTAAGTCTTTCAAGACCTCTGAGGTTGTCAAAGACTATCCCATGATGATAGGCCGACCTCCATAAAATTAATTATCTTTTTCCTTATAAAATTTGACTGCACGGAATTTGGAAACCATAAAAGTAGACAAAGAAGAAAAGAACTTGTGCCTGCGTTTAAGTTTCAGAGATGGCGGTACATTCTGGTAGGCTTTTGCACACAATAATTGCTTATTGATGCCCGACTCTTTTTATAACATATCCACCGCTTCCTAGCTGGGCAGCCGTGGGCAAGTTATCTTTTTTCCCTCTAAAATGAAGCTGTCATAATTGTATCTACCCTTGAAGGGTGCCATAAGGATTAAATGAAATAACAGTGCCTCGTTCACTGAGGAGAATGGAAAGAGGAAGTAGACAGCACAGAACATTCCACTATGCTCAGCGCTTTATGCAGGAAAAACAAAAAACAAAAATGAGCGTGACATGCTCATTGCTTCACATGCAAACGGCAGCACTGGAATGGGGGTGTGTAACTGGAGACTCTGCCTTGGCATTTAAGGCATTTAAGTGCATTCACATTTAATCCCTCCCCTGGCTCTGCAAGAATGCTCGGAGGCATTCGTGAAATTCCCGTGTCGGTACTTCTTTCCTCACTAGAGGGAAAAGGTAAATTAATTTAGCATTGAAATTATAAACTATAAATATGTCTGTATTCCTAAAGGAATCATGATCTTTTAGATACTAGTCCGAGGCTATCAAAACCTTCATTTCTTTTTCTTTCTTGAGAATCAGATTTTCACTCTAATAAAAATCACTAGCGGCCCAGCCAGTGTGGCTCAGTGGTTGAGCGCTGACCTGTGAACCAGGAGGCCATGGTTCGATTCGTGGTCAGGGCACAAGCAGGGTGTGCGGCTTGATCCCCGGTAAGGAGCCTGCAGGAGGCAGCCAGTCAGTGATACTGTCTCCTCATTGATGTTTCTGTCCCCTCTCTGAAATCAATAGAAAATATATTTTTTTAAATCGTTAGTATTGTTATAAATTTACTGCATTAAAAATATAGAACAAATTGAGGAACCTTCATTTTAAAAAAAATATATCTATTTTATTGATTTTTTTACAGAGAGGAAGGTGGGTAGAGGGATAAGGAGAAACATCGATGAGGGAGAAACATCAATCAGCTGCCTCTTGCACACCTCCCACTGGGGATGTGCCTGCAACCAAGGTACATGCCCTTGACTGGAATCGAACCTGGGACCCTTCAATCCGCAGGCTGACACTCTATCCACTGAGCCAGACCAGTCCAGCTCTTCATTTTTTTAATTTTTTTTTTTTTTAAGATGGCAGGTGGTCTTTGTTGACATGTCACATTTCCGTCCTAGCATGTCCTTCCACCCCGTGCTCCTGTTCATAAACCTCCTGCTTCAGATGCTGGGGCTTAAGGGAGGATGGCTCCCTGATTGGAATCCTTTCCTTTGGAGAAATAACCTGTGGGAAGGAAGCAGCCTGCCTGGTTCCAGGTCACTGTTCAGAGGCTAAAATGGAAGCAGCATGTACAGTAGAAAGAGCCAGAGACTGGAATCATAAGAGCAGCGTTAGTCATCCTTCAGCTTTTTGTGCAAATGCTCTCAACAAGTTACATAACCCCTGAGCCCCAGTTTCATAATCTGTTCTGTGGGAACAGGAACACGCCTGGGAGTTAGGACGGCTGAAGGAGATGAGATGTCCGTGAAACGGCTCAAAAGCTGCCACACTGGACAGACTCTGCTGCATGTGATCAGTATAAAAATTATTAAGGAGATATTTTATTTTCTTTCTTTCCCTCCCTCCCTCTCCAGCTCCCTCCCTCCTTACCTTCCTCATTCCCTCTCTCTCCTGACTCCTTGGAATCCAGAGTATGTTTTAATCTTACAGCACATCTCAATTCAGGTTGGCCTCATTCCGAACGCCCTGTGCCCACAGGTGGCTAGAAGCTGCCGTACTGGCCATCTGTCCTCTTCCCAGGGTTGAGGTTGTGGTTGTGAACAAGGTGTGGAAAGCCTTTTCCCTCCCGAGGGTCCCCTAGCAGGGGGAGACGGACCGTACACCACAGATGCGGTCCGATCGCAGTTGTACGCCATGAAGAACACGCAGCAGTGATGTCTGTGGGAGGTGCTGCCATTGAGCCGAGACCTGCCTGGTTCGAAAGGCAGAGCCAGCCGAAACCGGTCTGGCTCAGTGGATAGAGCGTCGGCCTGCGGACTGAAGGGTCCCGGGTTCGATTCCAGTCAAGGGCATGTGCCTTGGTTGCGGGCACATCCCCACTAAGGGCTGTACAAGAGGCAGCTGATCGATGATGCTCTCTCAACGATGTTTCTAACTCTCTTATCTCTCTTTCTTCCTCTCTGTAAAAAAATCAATAAAATATATATTTTTTAAAAATACAACAACAACAAAAGGCAGAGCCAGGCATGTGGAAATAGGAGTGATGTTTCTTCTAGCCAGGGGGGTGGATGACCTTGCTGTGTTGAATGAACCCAGTGGCATGGCTGGATTCAAGGAAGTGGGATGAGGTCTGCCGGGACTGGAGGAGTAGGCCTGCTTGAGTGTTCGTTGCTGGTTTTGTGGATCCTCACTTGAGGA
The DNA here is from genome assembly GCA_036971965.1 of Nyctalus aviator. Taxonomy (NCBI): domain Eukaryota; kingdom Metazoa; phylum Chordata; class Mammalia; order Chiroptera; family Vespertilionidae; genus Nyctalus; species Nyctalus aviator. Next base: position 39,720,278 of record CM072935.1, on the reverse strand, counting down.
TATTTTTTTCCATCGGGTTTTTAGAGAGAGTGGAAGGGTGGGGTAGAGACTGGAGGAAACATCGATGGGAGAGAGACGGGGCCTGGGGATTGAGCCTGCGGTCCGAGGTTAATGCCCTTGACCAGAATCGAAGCCACAATCTTTCAATCCAAAGGCTGAGACACTGATCACTGAGCCAAACCGGCTGGAGCTAGGCCTGCTTTAGAATAAACAGAGACAGGAAGGCCATGATAAGAAATTGAGATTTTATGCTAGACTAGAGGTCCCTGCAGGAAGATTCCTGCAATAGGGCTTCCTGCGTGGTCTCCACTGCCCTGCCTGCTTCCCTCCCTTCTCTCTGCCACCCTGCCTGCTTCCCTTCTCCAATGTCCAGCCTGCTTGCTTGCTTTCTTCTCCGCAGCTTCGCTCCCTTCTGCAGCGCTTGGCTTCTTTCTTACTGTCTTTAGTCTTCGTTCTGGCATAGACATACAAATTAACCGCCATCTTTCTTGGGTTAATTTGCATATTCATCCTGATTGGAAGGTGGGCGTGGCTTGTGGGTGTAGCGGAGGTATGACCAATTTGCATGTTTCTCTTTTATTAGAGAGGATGAGATGGGAAGCCATTGTCGGGTTTTAATAGGGCATGACACACACATGAGTGTATAAAATACAAGTTAGACATAGACGCATTAAAAAAACAACAACAACTATCATGTAATTCAGTGGACCAGACGTCCAGCTTTATAGATCTATCCCCAACCCCAATATCCCTTTCCCAATTTGGAAATAAACGTATACGTAAATCCGTCTCTGATTTCTATTTCTAACCTATCCCCAGGCATTTCTGTGACCTAGGGAGGACACCTTTTGAGCCACACTTCCCTTAACAAGTCTCACCTTCTCAAAGTCCAGAAAACCGCTGCTGTGCTTTTCTTAGTGTGCCGTGCCCTCGCTTGTGGTCCGTGTATAAACCAAGTGCCTTTGAGGAGAGACTTAAAGAAACGCTTAAACAATGGAACTACTAAAAACCTTTTCTTTTTTTCTTTTTTTTAACCTCTGGCAGACATGTGCATTGCTGTCGCAATCTCTCTCCTCATGATCCTGATCTGCGCCATGGCTACGTACGGAGCGTACAAGGTAAGCCGGGCCCTCGGAGGCTCAGGCACAAACCCCGCTCCGGGAGGGGAGCCTGGCAGGGTCGCCTTGGCCCCATGGAAACCAAGTCTGTAAACAGGCGGGCTTCGGCAGGGGCCTGTGGGCCCGGTGCCCCATTGTTCCCCAGCGGCCTAACCGGAATTTCTTGCCAGGTGTGTTCCGCTCTTCCTCCACCACCTGAGAGCCACTCACCCTCCCTTCGGAAGTCTCATACCCCGTCCTCCCCCTGGTTGGTCCAAAATATGTCATAACGCACCCCGTGTTGCCTCAGTCCCTCCCCGTGAGCATGGATTAAAAGTTTAATTATTTTCCTGGTTTAAAAAAAAAAAAGGAGGAGGAGGTCCTTCCCACCATCCCTTGCTTGGGTGATCTGGACACAGCTGTCCGTGAGGAGTCCGAGGCCAGCACTCTCGGTTTTCTGAGAGGATCTTTTTTTTTTAACTTTCTTTTTTTTTTAATATATTCTACTGATTTTTTTACAGAGAGGAAGGGAGAGGGATAGAGAGTTAGAAACATCGATGAGAGAGAATCATCGATCAGCCGCCTCTTGCACACCCCCTACTGGGGATGTGCCCGCAACCAAGGTACATGCCCTTGGCCGGAATCGAACCCGGGACCTTTTAGGACCTCCGATCCTCTATCTATCCACTGAGCCAAACCGGTTTCGGCTCCAAGAGGCTCTTGGAGAGCCTAAATCCCTCATTCTTATGGATCCAGCGCCAGGAAAACCGAGAGAGTCTCAGAAATGTTCGCTGGGTTTGTTCGCTGGCTCCCATTTGGCTTATCGGTTGCCGTCGTGGCCTGGCTGGCTGGATCGCTATTCGTTCCCCTTCAGACGAAGGGGAGAAAATCTCTGGATTTAAGGAACGCACGGTGGGTCCTTGTGAGCGGGGTGGGCCTGAGCGCCTGTGTTCTGCTTCCCACAGCGCCGGGCCGCCTGGATCGTCCCCTTCTTCTGTTACCAGATCTTCGACTTCGCCCTGAGCGCCCTGGTGGCCATCACCGTGCTGGTTTACCCCAGCTCCATCCAGGAGTACATCCGGCAGCTGGTAGGTGGCCGCCCGGGCCTGCGTCTCTTCCCGAGGGGGCCTGGTTAATAGCGGATACGGGAACTCGGATAGGCGTGCACACACGTTAACTGGTGGGGTGTTTTTTGTTTGTTTGTTTGTTTGTTTTTAAGTCTGGATTGTAACTTTAAAAAAATATTTTTTTATTGATTTCAGACAGGAAGGGAGGAGAGAGAGAGAGAGAGAGAGAGAGAGAGAGAGAAACATCAGTGATGAGAGAGAATCATTGATCGCCTGCCCCCTGCATATCCCCTCCTGGGGATCGAGCCCACATTCCGGGCATGAACTGTGACCTCCTGGTTCACGACATTCACCCACTGAACCGTAAACCACAGGGCAAGGAGACTAATTTTAACAGGTTTCTCCCCTTTGCCCTGCACAAGCTCTGGATAAGCATCTGCAGGCAATCCAAGTGTCAGGTGTGTAAGCTGAACTGCCGTTCAGCTTTTCCTATAGCAGGAGGGCACAGGTATGTTCGGGTCTCCCGGGAGCCTTCCTCTGATGGTTCTTTTTTCAAGAGTTATCGCCTGCGTTATGAGCGGGCCGGCCTCTCCTTACCTCACCGCTTGTAGCTTTTCGTCCGGAGAAGTAGGCTGGACATCCCAGGGGTCTTGAACAGCTCCCTGCCCTCTGTTTTCGGAGAAGCACGTGTGATTAAAGCCTCGGGGATGTAGTCCCGAGGGATGACAGGCCCTTTTCTCCTGCAGCCCCCTGATTTTCCCTACAAAGAGGATGCCGTGTCCGTGAACTCCACCTGTTTGGTCCTCATTGTCCTTCTGTTTATCAGCATCGTCTTGGCTTTCAAGGTAAGGACAAAGATATTTATTTCTTGCCTCTTATCAAATGTATCCATGAGTGCCGCAGAAGCGCGCACACACACACACACACACACACACACACACACGTCAGCTCCTTCTCTTGCTTCACTGTCGGGACTGCTGCTGGATTGCCGGACCTTCGGTTCCTTCCTTCTCCGCACGAGATAAGCCCTCGCCCCGCCTACAGAGGCCCGTTCCGTCCCGGGTTACTCCCAAATCTGTTTGGAGGAGGAAAAATGAGTGTGCTGTCATTCATGGTGTGGCATATATTCTGTACTGCAACATTTATGGCAGCGTTCTTAACTTGTTTTTGAAAATGCAGTGTACTCTGAGCATCATTGTTTAATAGTCTATTCTGTCCACTTATTATTTAATAAGTTACTTATTGTTGGACATTGAGACGGTTGCTACTTTTTTTTCAGTTATTAGTATTGCTACAAGGAATGCCTTTAGACACATCTTTTGTATAACTAGACGTTCCTCAAGATACATGCCGTAACGTTATACAGGGAATGCAGAATTCGAAGGCCTTTGATAGGCTGCCAGACTGACCTCCCGGGGGCCGAGGGACAGCGCCCCAGTCAGCAGTGTTCCCGCATTCTTTCTCATCTTGTAAACCCGATAGCAGGCACATCGCCGTAATCTGTTCCTGTGTGCTGCTGATGCGTAGAAAATTCTCAGCTTATCGTTGGACTTTGAACTTTTAATTCTTCATACCATTCACAGTCTTTATTTTGACATAAAAGTTACCCAATTCTTTAAAAAAAAAAAAAAAAATCAAACCGAGGAAGTTGCACTTCGGGGGAAAAAGCATTTTGAGTAGGTCATAGGATGAAGGGGCTCATTCAGAGATAAGGATTCGTTGAAAATCATTTGGGTCTGCACTTCCCCTTATAACACGGAGAATTTGGATGTTGCATGTGTCGTGTGTGCTGCTCTGTCACCCCCAACTCCTGTCCTTGGCCGCCCCGACCCCCCCCCCCCAGGCTGCAGGTAGACATGGCGGGGCCCCAGGCAGAGGCCGCGGACTCTCCGATCCCACTCGGAGCACTTTGTCTTGGAGGGTAGAGTCTCCTTTCGCTTCTGCCTGCGATTGGCGCTTTTCCACTTGCTTTCACGTTGTGTGTGTGTGTGTGCGTGTGTTTGTGTGTGTCTTTATGGCTGTCTGTCTGTCTGTGGCTGGCTTTATCAGTTTTACCTGCAAGAAGGTTCGTCTGACCAGCTGCTCTCTGCCATTTCCAGAAGCTCAGAGGCTGGTAAATGCTCTTTAAAAAAAAGGCATTTTCATTTTGTAGGCATTTTCATTTATATTGAAAATGCTTACTTGAGACTGTGGGTCAGAGCACCTAGACTTACCTTCTGTCACTGCTGTTTCCAACGGTGCCCCCGGCCTTGGTGTCTTTCCTTACCAAATAGCGGTGGTGGTAGTTAGGCAAACTGTCGGTAGGGGACTGTGAGGTTTCAGTGAGGGGACGGACGCATGGCTAGATCCATTGTTCCTTCATTCATTCCTTCATTCATTCAGTGACCACTTACTTAGGGGCTCCTGCGTGGTCTCACATAGGAGTGTACCCAATGAGCGGCGTCCTGACCCACATTTCTCTGTCACTCATCCATAAGGTTTGTCACCGCTCCAGTTCCCTGGGAGTCAGCACCATCACACGACAGTTCCACTTGCTCCTAGGACAGTAGAGGGAGCAATGCTTTCCCTCCTAAGCTCTGCCAATAGAGGGTGGACAGAACTGGTCAGTGCAAGTTTATTTGGGAGATCCACTAAATTCTCTTCCGGGTTCCAGAAATGTCAAATAAGAAACAAAGTCACTGAAGTGTAGTTATTGGGTTTTTAGAGAGAGTTAGACCGCAGAGGTTTCCATTGGAGTGTTGAGTGCGTGGATGCTGACAGGGAGTTTGGGAGCAATCAATGCGTTTGGCGATGGCTGCTGTCTTTTCTTTGAATTTCTCATTCTGCCCTCAGCCCCTCTCTGCCTCCCCCTCCGCCCGGGGTGGTGTGATAGAATAAGGCTAGCGGAGCACTCTATGCCAGAAAGTGAGTGTACCCGCTATTTGTGATTCTAAAGCCTTTTTGGTCTAGAAGAGTCAACGGATGCATTTGTAAATTTATGTAAATAAAGGGTTTGTGGTGCGGCTCTATCTGCGGTGATATTGGACGTTGTCTGGAGTTTGAAAACTAACGACCGAATAATCACCACCCCTCTCAGGGTTACCTGATCAGCTGCGTGTGGAACTGCTACCGCTACATCAATGGCAGGAACAACTCCGACGTGCTGGTGTACGTGACCAGCAACGACAGCACGGTAGGTGCCACGGTGAACCTAAGAACTATTCAGTCCCCAAAACACTTCCAAAGAGCTTTTTATTTTATTTTTTTTAATTTTATTTATTTTTTAAATTATATTTTATTGATTTTACACAGAGAGGAATTGAGAGGGACAGAGAGTTAGAAACGTCAATGAGAGAGAAACATCGACCAGTTGCCTCTTGCACGCCCCCCACTGGGGATGTGCCCACAACCAAGGTACATGCCCTTGACCGGAATCGAACCCGGGACCTTTCAGTCCGCAGACCGACGCTCTACCACTGAGCCAAGCTGGTCTCGGCCAAAGAGCTTTTCAGAGGAAACGTGTTTCTCTCCATGTGGAAGGTCCAGAATGAGATGTGGGGTAACCGTTTGGCTTCCTGCAGGCTCACATCCACTCAGAGTCCTTGGCTTTTCAGCGGGACACCCCAGCGCTTCTAATAATAGACTCTTCCCTCGGAACGGCTTCCGGTGCTGGTGTGGAGTGAGGAGGATGGGGCCTGGGCCGGCCCCGGGTGCTCCCTGGAGGAGTGCTGGCGTGAGAAGCTAGGGGATTGCTGGAGGGCCGGTGTTGGTCATTATCTCCCCAGTCGTTCTGTATCAGTGTGTCCTTTTTCAGGAAACCAAGTTGCTGCTGATAATGTGACTACTTTGTCAACGTTCTCAGTGAGCTTTTTTATTTATTTATTTATTTTTTAAGAATGGTTTTCCTGGGAAAAGGGAGGTTTATCATTTCTCATAACTCCGTCGCATTGATCGTTTATTCCAAAATATAGGGATAGCCTAAACCTGTTTGGCTCAGTGGATAGAGTGTTGGTCTGCGGACTGAAGGGTACCGGGTTCGATTCCGGTCAAGGGCATGTACGTTGGTTGCAGGCACATCCCCGGTAGGGGGTGTGCAAGAGGCAGCTGGTCGATGTTTATCTCTCATCGACGTTTCTAGCTCTCTATCTCTCTCCCTTCCTCCTCTCTGTAAAATATCAATAGAATAAAAAAATTAAAAACAAACAAACAACAAAATATAGGGATAGGTCACCACCTGCAGTCTCAGCTCTCTGACAGTATTTTAAAATGTTTCAAAAACACAGAATGGTATTGTGGTTATTATTATTATTTTTTAAGCATTCCGATATATAAAATAATTTTTATACTAAGTGATTTTTTAACATCATTAAATATCCAGTAAGTGCCCAGATTCCCAATTGTCTCATACATGTCATATTTTTTTTCTAACCGTTTCTTTGAAACAGACTCTATGGCTCAGTACAGGGAGTTTGGCAAAAGTAGGTCCACAGCTGTGAGTCTGAAAGTTGATTCTCGTATAGTTATTTACTAATTATTGTAGTAACTTTCCACGCAAAGAACCGTCAACCTACTTTTGCCCACCCCTGTATGTATTTTAGGTCTCTGTAATTTTTTGTTGAAGAAATTGGTTTGTCCTGCAGACTATAGATTTTTTTTCTGGCTCTACTCCTTTGACTTTCCAGTAAGTTAGAATCTAGAGGCATTCCCTATTCTTATTTCCACTGTTTTTTCCAAGATTACTTCACAGTTATTTGTTCTTCCACCAGGAGGCATATGGCATCTGGTTGATTCTGTCTTTCTGGGATGTCAGCAACCATTGCTACCTAATGCCTAGCTTCATTGATTCTTTAGGGCTTATATTACTATGACATTCTGTCATTCCTTTTTTCATTTATTAGCGGGAATGTTGATAGAGAGTAACTTTCCCTCCTGTATTAATTGGCTACCCAGTTGCATTTGTGCCATCGATAAATATACTTAGTTTTGTTCTTTTTATCAGTTTTCAAAATGATCCATTGGTTCATTATTCTCTAGTGGTAACCAGTGAGGAGCAGAGTTTTTTGTTTGTTTGTTTTTGTGAGGTGTGTTTTTCAAACCCCCTTCCCCCCCAAAAAACGTTCCTTTTTTAAATATATATATATATATTTTTTTTTTTATTGATTTCAGAGAGGAAGGGAGAAGGAGAGAAACATTAATGATGAAAGAATCATTGATTGGCTGCCTCCTGCACGCCCCCTACTGGAGACAGGCCCCGTATCCCAGGCATGTGCCTTGACCAGGAATCGAACCATGAACTCCTGAATCATATGTTGACACATTCAGCCCCTGAGCCACATGGACTGGGCAGGAGGTGTGTTTTTAAGTAATAAAGAAACTCACAAAAAGAGGCCTATTGTTTTAAGAGCCAGCTGCGAAGTACAACTGTTTTGATAAGTTTTACCAGTAAGCCTAAATCATTATTATTGATACCTATCTTGAAACTTTCAAAGGGGGGAAATGAAAGCTTTCTCTTGAAAGCTGGTACACTGTAGTTGCTCACATTGTACCACGATTAGCCATTTGGGGCCTCTTCAGGATGGAGCCCGGAACTTCTGACACCATCGGTGGGAGCCACATGCTGTCCGGTATGACAAGGTGTTCTGCCCTCACCTGGCCCATTGCCTGCCCAGACCTGCAATCAGCCATTTCTCCAAGGAGGCAGCTTCCTTTTGCTGGTGGCCACAATCAGGAATTGCAGGGAGGGAGAACAGATTACTTTTTTAATATATTTTGTTGATTGTAGAGAGGAAAGGAGAGGAAGAGATAGAAACGTCAGTGAAGAGAAAGAATCATTGATTGGCTGCCCCTTGCACGCCCCTGCTGGGGATCGAGCCCGCGTCCCAGGCATGTGCCCTTGGCCAGAATCAAACCTGGGACTGTGACCTTTCAGTCCGCAGGCTGACGCTCTATCCATGGAGCCAGACCAGCGAGGGCAGATGTCTTCTTTGAAGCAGGGCTCTTCGTGTTTAAAGACGGATTGAGCGAGAACTAAATTTAGGAGTTGACATGAATACACTGGGGCCTCACTCTGCGATCCTAAGGGGGGTGGGATGATGAAGTTCTGTCGTTTTCCCTGTCCCCGTAGCTATATTAAGATCCTTGCATACATCACTGTATGCTTATCTTTTGTCCAGGTCTTTTTTGGGAGTCTACACAGACGTAGTAACATGTTGTGTCTTTCACTTCCTGTCAGATATTAGGCCAGATGGCATTTCTCCCCGATTAAACCGTCTCAGGGTGACCTCTGGGGGAAGATCCCGGGGCTCTGGTTGGCAGGTGATAAGTGTGCTTTTTTTTTTCTTTTTATAAAACAATGCACATTATTGGCCAGACATATACTTTTCTAAATACAACTCAAGGAGAATAGATAAGAGTAGCTTCCAAACCATATCAAAACAGAAAAACAAAAGCCCTTTAAAAGAAGGGTCCCAGAAAAAATTAAATAAATAAATAAAAGAAGGGTCCCGGGTTCGATTCCGGTCAAGGGCACGTACCTTGGTTGCGGGCACATCCCCAGTAGGGGGAGTGCAGGAAGCAGCTGGCGGATGATTCTCTCTCATCGATGTTTCTAACTCTCCATCTCCCTCCCTTCCTCTCTGTGAAAAATCAATAAAATTTATTTTTCAAGTAAGTTCCACGGAAGTCAAAGCTCAGGAGGACGTACATGCACGTCCCCACCCTGACTCCCGTCTTCTGTCTCCGCAGGTGCTGCTGCCCCCGTACGACGACGCCACTGTGGCCGGCATCGCCAAGGAGCCGCCGCCCCCCTACGTGGCCGCCTGAGGCCGCCCGCCCGGCGTCAGCTCTCTCCTTTCTCTCCCGAGATGCTCTAAGATTCTTTGTTCCTGAAACATCGCGGCTTACACTTTTAGCGTTCAGTTGGAACCCTCGAGCTGTACACATAGGCTCTCGCTCCCCGGGCGCTGAGACGCGGCCCTGCAGTCTGGGTGGCCTTGGGGCAGAGAGGCCTGGTTTTGTACCCTGAGCTCCCACACTGGGGGGGTTCGTCACTTTTTTTTTTTTCTCCTTTCTGTTCCCTCTGTCTCTTCCAAAAATAACCAAATAAAATCAAAATGAAACAATACGGAAGCCGCTCCTGTGTGTGGAAGAAACCCTAGGGAGAGTGCGGCTATTTGTGGTGAATCAGGGCTCCAGGGAGGGTAGGAGGGATTTCCTGCCGAAACCGGTTTGGCTCAGTGGATAGAGCGTTGGCCTGCGGACTGAAAGGTCCCGGGTTCGATTCAGGTCAAGGGCACGCACCTTGGTTGCGGGCACATCCCCAGTAGGGGGTGTGCAAGAGGCAGCTGATGGATGTTTCTCTCCCATTGATGTTTCTAACTCTATCCCTCCTCTCTCTTCCTCTCTGTAAAAGAATCAATAAAATGTATTTTTATTTATTTATTTTTGAAATATATTTTATTGATTTTGTGCAGAGAGGAAGGGAGAGAGATAGAGAGTCAGAAACATCGATGAGAGAGAGTCATGGATCAGCTGCCTCTTGCACACCCCCTACTGGGGATCTGCCCGCAACCAAGGTACATGCCCCTGACCGGAATCGAACCCGGGACTCTTCAGTCCCCAAGCCAACGCTCTATCCATTGAGCCAAACCGGTCCCTGCCAATAAAATGTATTTTTTTAAAAATAATATTATTAAAAAAACACACACACAGTGATTTCCTGAGAAGCCTCGATGGCATCCATTCAGTGACACTTTGGATTTGTCTGTGGGCTGACCGGAGATTCTCGGACAGCCCCGGCAGTGAGAGAGCAGCCATGGCACAAGGCTGTTCCGGGCACCCGCGTCCAAGGTCAGGGAGGGGTGCTTCTCGTCCGAGGTACGGGGTGAACCGATGTGCCAGGCACTGCACCGCGTCCTGAGCTCCCTGTCTCCAGGCTTCCCATCCCCGCCGGGCCCCCTCCCTGCGCGGTCTGCCCTGGCCTGGCTCCAGAAGGTCTGTCTCACCTTGTGAGGGGGCATGGCTGATGGGTCCTTACCTGATCCTATGAAATGGTTCCTTCTCTCCCTGCAAGGCACATCCCACTGCTTGGAACTTCCAACGATGCCAAGTCTTTCAAAGTGAGTGTAGAATGATCTGCAGGAAAATGAGGATAGGGACACCCCCCCTTCCCCAAATCTTGACTACCTGGATTTCAAGGGAATTTCATATATTCACTAGAAGCCTGGTGCATGAAATTCAAACACTGGGGGGGCTGGCAGGGGGTCCCTCAGCCCTGCCTTATCCCTCTCACAGTCTAGGAGCCCTCGGGGGATATCCGGCTGCCGAGTGGCCCTCCCCCTGGTGGTCAGTGTGCACATAGCGACTGGTCAATCTGCCATTTGGTGGATTTGCATATTAGCCTTTTATTATATATGATAGACGTAAGATTCCCAGCTCCCCTGGTGTTTTTTTTTTTGTGTGTGTGTGTGTGTTTTCATTATTCGATGTGTGTAAATGAAAGCTTTTACAATTACAGTGAGATTTGCCCACACCCAAAAAAATACTCTTGGCTCTGAGGACTGTGCCTGGGGACCCTGCCCGCCCACACACACATGGCTGAGCCTAAGGAGGAGGTTTATGGCTCATTTCACACACATGCTTGTTAATATTTCAGTGCTGATGGAATCGGAGCATCTTAGGCCAAGAGAAACGGAGACAAATGGACCTGAGCTTCCAGCATTCCTGACCCCGCCTCTACCAAGCTCTGTGTGCTCAGCTGTTTCACATGTGGTTGCTTTGTATCCAGTACTGCACTTACTCCAGGGGGAGGGAGGTGAAACAGTAAAGAGAGAGTAGGGGGGAGGTCTGTATACCTGAGAATCAGCCTCAGTTACTTCTCACGAGGTACCTCCTTAGTGTTCTGTATAAACTCAACCTAAGAAATTCTGTTCCTTGACGATTTGTGCCCATAAGATTCACATCGAGTCCATCCTCAGGGTCGTTATGGATGGAAAAGGTTTCACTGGTCCCCTGTGTCAGGCATGTTGCTATTCATCGTTTTCTAGCTTTTTTTTTTTTTTTTTTTTTTTGCATAGTTTTGCAGCATGAAGAACAGCCCACAGTGAGTGGGGGGAAGAGCTGATTTTGAGTCTCTGTAGGGTGGTCTGAGAGGATCTTGTTCACATGACACTCCAGTAGCACCGGAAGCATCAGGATGTCACTTTCTACTCCGAGGTCCCGCCTGCTGCTGGTGCGTGACCCAGGCCAAGCTGCATAGCCGCCTCTACAACGTGAGGAATTGCTGTCTCCGCCGTCGGGGGTTGTGATGTGGAGACCGCACTCCGTACCTCAGCAGCTCACTCCGTCTTGGTCTCATTGCGGATCATGATACCCATCTTTCCAATGTACTTCTACATCCCTCGGTAACATCTAGCTGCTTTCTCCCGATTGTCTATAGAGGAACAAGGATCATTAATCGATTGCCCTGATTGTTCTCACGCCTGTATACCTCTGGTCACTTCCCTGATGAGACATTCTCCGTTTTCTCCATCTTGACCCCTTCCTCTCCCATCCCTATCCCCACCCCCCGCCAATTCCTCATCTTAAGGTCATGAATATTCTGCTCAGCCCCACGAGGTGTGCAAAGGGCCTACCAACCATGAGCCCCTTGCCATAAGGAGTCCACTTGCTGGACAGAGGGAAGAGGAAGAGGTGCCCGTTCGGCTTGGGCTGTGGACCGTCTGCCTGAGAGAGCGAGCTGCTGCTGAGCGAGCCAGCCAGCCTTCCAGAGCGCCGAGCCCCGGGCGAGTCTGAAGGCCGATAGACCACCTGCCTGTGTAGACATCTGTGGGATTCCCCGCCACCCCACCCTCCCCCAGTCTGATGTCCTTGTCCTGGCCCCCGCCCGCTGAAAAATCTAAGACTTTCCCCCTCCCTTTCTGCGCTCTCTCTTTTTTCTCTGCTTTGGCCTTGAACACTTGTTCAGTTGAACTGCTGAACCAAGCCACACCTCGTGTCAGCTGTCTCTCCCCCTCCACCCTCGGGCCGCTCATACATTGTGCTAATGATCTCAGTGAACCTTTGCAGACTTGTAACCATTACAGTTGTTTCCTCCGTGGAGGGATGCGCTGTATTTGAAATGCTAGTCATCCTTCAAGGCAACGGTCCTGCTGTGCAGACTGAGCTGCTGTGGCAGAGGGAAGCGAATGTGCCGATAAGGACATTATTTCCACCTTTGAAAAGCGATGTGTCTGTTTTTGCAGCTGGAAACGGACTTCAGCACCACGGGACCATGTTTCTGCGGGTCACGTGGGCCTCTGAGGTTCCGGAGGGTTGAAGGCAGACTCTTGGCCGAGGTCTGGGAGGAACTCGGGCCGAAGGGCTGCCCATCTTCAGACCTAACGGGCCCCCAGAATCGTGCCCGTGGCTGTGTGACGTGGGTGTTTGGCAGCTCAGACCGCACGTCCTCAAAAGGAAGGGAAAAGGCCCTGCAGGGATGTCTCCACACCCATGGATTTCACTGAAAGTGTCTCTGTCCTCGGGCCAAGCTCTCGGCCAGAGGACTGGTATGTGGGAGCCGGCCAGAGCTGCGACCTTGTGTCCAGAAGCCCACGCATGCCTCTGACTACGGCCCGAAGATAACGGAGAAGCTTGTTGGCCAACCCAGAGTTTACATCAAAGCCCACGTCTCAGCACCCATTGGCACAGTGCTGAGGAGCATACAGAATGGAGAGTGTGTCCTTCACACACCACCATGGAATCACGTTTTGTTTGTTTTATCCCATCTAAAACTCGCACTTAAAAAAAAAAAAGTCATTAACAGTCTACACGCAATTTTTACTTAAGTAAACATACCAAGATAGGAACCTCTTGAACTTGGCAAATAAATATGACAACTAACAGCGGAAACTGGTTTGGCTCAGTGGATAGAGCGTTGGCCTGCGGACTGAAGGGTCCCAGGTTCGATTCCGGTCAAGGGCAATGTTACATTGGTTACGGGCACATCCCCAGTAGGGGGTGTGCAGGAGGCAGCTGATGGGTATTTCTCTCTCACTGATGTTTCTAGCTCTCTATCCCTCTCCTTTCCTCTCGGTGAAAAATCAATAAAATATATTAGGGGGAAAAAATGACAACTAACATACATATAATCCTTCCTGTATGTCGGGGATAAGGTTGCAATAGAACAAAGAGTTGGAGAGAGCTGTGTGGGCATCACCAGACAACAGCGAGGGTTTGAGCCCCGTTTCCAGAGAGGCTGGGATTGAACGTGTCACCCTCTTGTCTGGTCACAGGCCTGGTGCTGTGGCGTCTCAGTCTCAGCTCCTGGTTTGCTCACTCAAACTTGAAAAGTCATCCGAAACCAGTTTGGCTCAGTGGATAGGGCATCGGCCTGCGGACTGAAAGGTCACAGTTTCGATTCCGGTCAAGGACATGTACCTTGGTCGGGTTGCGGGCACATCTCCAGTAGGGGGTGTGCAGGAGGCAGCTGGTCGATGATTCTCTCTCATCGATATTTCTGACTCTATCCTTCTCTTTTCCTCTCTGTAAAAAAATCAATAAAATATAAATAAAGAATATTTTTAAACTTGAAAAGTCACTGGAAGAGTGGCAGGTCCTGCATTCCTGAGATCCTAGCGTGCACCCCAACTCCAGAGCCAATAGGGCTTCTTCTGTGGCCCCCCTGCCTGAGGAGACCCCGTCTGGGCTCCGGGGAGAAGGAACAATGGCCTGCCCTCTGTGACCGGCAGCAGCACAAAGGACCCTGTGTCCTGCTCGGTGGGGACGCCTCCCTGACCCAGTGGCATTTGTGTGATGTCATTTCCCCCCAGAATTCTCTTTCCCTGAAGGAATGCCGGGTTAATGACTCTTTGTCACCATTTTCCTTCCATGGGGTGTCTCTTAGCCTTAAGCCTTTCTATGACTTTGATCTTTTCTGCATATCATTCCATTCCAATAACAGTGCTGACCGCTCTGGCCCTGTCTTTGTCAATGATCCCAGTCTTTCTGATCCCAGTCTATTGACATTCCATATTGTGCCCCAAGTGGAAACTTGGCCTCAGTTCCCCCTGCATCTGCTTCTGTGGGCTTGTGTGGCTGTTGGTGGCTTCCCCCTCATTCCAGGCGTCTCGGCTTGAGGCCATAGGCCCTCTGTATTCCTGTCCCTCTGTCTCTCCTCAGATCAGCTCTGTCCCAAGCCCCTGTGGCTTCTGCCTCTGGGGTAGAATGACATTTGCCACTTACGGAGCCCTTATCATGTGGCAGCCATGCTGCTGAGCATTTTGCATGTTTTAAATTATCTTAGGATGCGGCCGAGACCGGTTTGGCTCAGTAGATAGAGCGTCGGCCTGCAGACTGAAAGGTCCCGGGTTCAATTCCGATCAAGGGCATGCACCTTGGTTGCGGGCATATTTCCAATAGGGGGTGTGCAGGAGGCAGCTGATCGATGTTTCTCTCCCATTGATGTTTCTAGCTCTCTATCCGTCTCCTTTCCTCTCTGTAAAAAAAAATCAATAAAATATATTTTTTAAAAAAGAATAAGAATAAAAGTGAGAGAAATTTAAGTCACCCATAATGGCTACCCATGGCAACTGGGACAAATCCTTTAGAGACTCAGCTGGGTTCAAGCGCCACGGAAACCACTTCTCACAGAAGCAGCCACTGGAAGAAAGTGACTTCTACAAACAGTGCAAGGACACAGAGGGAGGGTCGCTCCAACAAACCCCACCAACGCTCAGCAGGAGCGTGCGGATCACAGCTGGGGGGCAGACGGTCCCTTGCCTTCTGGAGGAGAGGTGCGAAGCTGACGGGCAAAAACCAGCAGCTTGGTCATCAAGGATTGATCTCTGAAGAGATGAAAGGGTGGCTCGGATGAGAGGCCTGCTAATGCTCTGCTTTCAATTTGAAGTCAAAAGGAACCGGGGCATGCTTAGCTCTTAGGATTCTTGTGATCAAGTTCCTTTCATGTGCGCTTCATTCGGCAGGGCTCTGAAGGGAGAATTAAATCGCTAAGTGTGCCTCTCGGAACTCTCCTTTCCCTTCCCTACTAGATCTTTGTATCGTTAGAGCCATCAATGGCCAGACCTGAGATGCCGTGGAGTCCTGAGGCCTTGGGTCCACGGGGGGAAATGCTGACCAGCTAACACACGCAGAAGCAGAGTGATGTGCCCACCACCTCCTGGGCTCTGCAGTGGTAAAATAACCCCAGAAAAAATGATGTGTGATAGCTTTGCCTTTCCTCTTTTACAAGAACATCATAAGATTCTAATAATGAAGTCATGTTGAGTGTCCCTGTGGGAAATTCCATGGACACTAGTACCGAAGTCACCACCGATGGCTGCTACTTGTGCTGGGCTTGAAGGTGCCCAGGGGAGGCCACGCTGTGAACAAAGGTCAGCTGCCACGAGTGGCGGCCTGAGGCCACTCAGTGAGGGATTCACAGCTCTACCAATGAAATTGTCCACTCTGTTGCACTCCATCTTATTTTTCTCCACTTAATTTATTGTGGCTCTCAGCCGTTCATCCCCTTATTCTTCCCACCAGACCATCTGTAGTGTCTCTCCTTCCGCTGGAACCAGGTAATAGCCATATCCTAGTAATTTTCCTCAGCAAGAGAGAGACCGTGCAAAGTCCTGGCTTCTGATATTTTGGTTATTCTTCAGCTGCCACGTACGGAGCTCTGCCAGCATGCTGAAGGGTATTACAGGGCAGAAACTCGGCACTCCTTGTCCAAGTATCCTGCAATCTGGTCTCATACCAGGCCACCAAGGCAGACATACGCGTGCGTGGCATTGCGAGAAGATAGCCGAGTGTCACAGGCAGCGACTCCTGGCTTCCAACCACAGACCACTGTGATCCAACGCTGGGTTTCGGGATGAAAGAAGCAGTGATCTGTGCTGCTAACTGATACTTCCATACATAGCCGATTCTCCCTCACTTCCAACGTGGGAGCTGGTCTCCAGGGAGACAGGTGGTGGTTCAGCCTTGTCAATATCCAAGAAAACAAGTTAGATAGTCCCTCATTCCTGCTTATGCGTTAAACTCCCCACACCATCCTGTTATACCATTCTTTTTTTTTCTACTTTCTTTTTTTAAAAAAATGAATCTTTTATATATATTTTTTATTGATTTTTTTTACAGAGAGGAAGAGAGAGGGATAGAGAGTTAGACACATCCATGAGAGAAACATTGACCAGCTGCCTCCTGCACACCCCCCACTGGGGATGTGCCCACAACCAATGCACATGCCCTTGACCGGGATGGAACCCGGGAACCCTTCAGTCCATAGGCCGACGCTCTACCACTGAGCCAAACCGGATTCGGCTCCTAGTAACTCTTGAACACACGGACATTTCACACCCTAATTCTTGTCCGCTTGCTCGATTGCCCTCAGGAGCGCTAAAAACCTTACCCAGGCGCTTCTGAGTGAGATTCTCTGTGCCCCAAGCCGGGAGCAGGCCCTCTGGCAGGAAAGGCACCGCTGGGCGTTTCCCCGCAGCCTTTATTATGATGACTTTGCCTTCGCTCCAAAGGTAACCAGGAAACGAAGGCGTGGCTTTTATTTTTTCTTTCTGACTGGAGCTCCCCGCTGCTCCGCGCTCTTCCTGGAGCTCCCCGCTGCTCCGCGCTCTTCCTGGCAGACCTGCAATCCTTTTACAAGTCCGACAGCTCACTGACCTGCTTGACTTGGCCCCAGGCGCGTGCTTCCCACAATTCTGAAGAACCAGGACACACACTCCCTGGGGGAAGACACCCCGTTTCCACCGGCACACACCAGTCCCCAGAATCAGTCCCTCCATTACAGTTCCCTCACGTACGGTTGGAAGGGTTTCAGCGTTGCTATTGTTTTCCTGGTAAACGATTGGGTCACACTCGCTGTCTTGGAAGAAGGCAGCGAGGGTCAATGCTAAGTTTCCATAAACTGTACCTCCCTTCCTCCGCTCCTCGGGGATGGTCCCTGGCCCGGGTTCAGGAGGAATGTTCGTCAGTGGGATCCAAGACCTCGGAGACCAAACATTTCCTGCCCTCTGCCCACCGCCTCCCCGAGAAATACAAAGGAGCCGTCTCTCATCAGCGCAGGCAGCCGAGCGAGCCAAGCCGACCGAAGGTGCAGCGGAAGGGAGCGCCAGTCCAAGATTCTTTCCTGGCATTGCGGCGCCCGGGGGCTGGAGCGTGCTAACCTCTTGCTGTGCGGCTGCAAGTTTCTTAACCACCCCCCTCGGCAGCTTTTCTGAAGAACCGGTTCTGACCGTGGTGCCGTTTCATACTTCAGAAACCCACTCTCACCAAGCAGGAGCAATGGTCAGGAAGAACGGCAGCCAAGAACACATAAACGATCAGACTCTGGCACATGCAGGGGGTCTGAAACTCATGAACTCAGTTCTGTTGCCTCTTCCCCCACAGCATGTTAACACCTGAACCGGGTGCTGTGGGTTATTGGTTTGGGGGTGGCGGGGAGGGACAGGATTTTGGAGGTGGTATTGGGAGATGTCCTGGCCTGTTGTGTGGAGCCCAGTCACCCCCTCAGGAGCAGGGAGAGCGGGTAGAGTGACACACCAGGCCTTTTCCCTGCCACTGACCAATCCTCTGTCTGCATCCCCCACCCCACTCCCCACCAAGTTCTGAGGGGACCTCCAAGGTCATGTTCTCCCACTTTACAAAACTGCAAATATCAGCCGAAACCGGTTTGGCTCAGTGGATAGAGCGTGGGCCTGTGGACTGGAGAATCCCAGGTTCAACCCCGGTTAAGGAAATGTACCTTGGATGCAGGCACATCTCCAGTAAGGGGTGTGCAGGAGGCAGCTGATGGATGTTTCTAACTCTCTATCCCTTTCTCTTCCTCTCTGTAAAAAAATCAATAATAATAATAATAATAATAATAATAATAAAAACACCCTGCAAATACCTTTGCCATAATTTCAAAAGTCTTGTCTGAACTAGACTTTTCCTGCTCCATCCGGGCACGCTCCCTGCCCTCATTCCTGGGCCTGGTCCCTGGCCAGTGGGACACTCTGTTCACGGGACTTGCAGGCTGGTGGGGTGCTCTAGGCACTGCTAAGACCGCTCCTGGCACTTGCCACTCGTGATCCCAATCCTCATCAGTTTTTTTAAAAAAAATAAATATATTTTATTGATTTTTTGCAGAGAGAAAGAGAGAAGGATAGAGAGTTGGAAACATCAATGAGAGAGAATCATCCATCAGCTGCCTCCTGCACACCCCCCACTTGGGATGTGCCCGCAACCAGGGTACCTGCCCTTGACAGGAATCAAACCTGCGATCCTTCAGTTCGCAGGCCGACACTCTATCCACTGAGCCACACCGGTTTCCCGCTCTCATCACTTTTTTTCCTTGTCTCTGTCCATGAATGCCTCTTGTCAACCACGACCCCCCAAGTTCAGGATCCAGGATCCCTGCGGGCCCTCCCGTCTCCCTGGAGATGCTCTCCTGCCTCCCACGCCCCTCCCCATCCAGGCCCCCTGAGCTCCCCGCCGCGCTGAGCCTGCGGCCGGGACCCCTGCGGTCCCCTTCCCCCTGGGCTTGCCCGCGGGGCCCAGAGCCGGCCAGGTGGCAGCGGGCGGGGCGCACGGCCAGGCGGGCTCCGGGCCGCCTGTTGCGGGGTTGGGCGGCCCGCGGCCGCGCCCTCTCCGCGCCTCCCCTCCCCGGGAGGACACCCCTCTTCCGCCGCGGGCACCGCCCCCGCTCCCGCCTCCCGCCCGCGCTGGCCCCGAGCCGCCAGGCGGCCGGCGAGCGAGCGCGGGGAGCCCGGGGATGGGACTGGGAGGCGGCGCCCGCGGACCAGGCAGCGGCGGCGGCTCCCACGAGCGCTCCCCGAGGCCCGCGCGGCTCCCGGCCCGGCGAGCGGGCGCCCACGAGGGAGACCCGGGCGGCCGCGTCCCCGCCGCTCCCCCGGGCGCCGGCGGCTGCAGGTGAGCGGGGCGCGCTCCCCGGGTCCCGCTGGGTCCCGCTCCCCAGGGTCCCGCTGCCCCAGGTCCCGCTTCCCCGGGTCCCGCTGGGTCCCGCACCCCCGGGTCCCGCTGGGTCCCGCACCCCCAGGTCCCGCTGGGTCCCGCACCCCCGGGTCCCGCTGGGTCCCGCACCCCCAGGTCCCGCTGGGTCCCGCACCCCCGGGTCCCGCTGGGTTCCGCACCCCCGAGTCCCGCTGCCCCGGGTCCCGCTGGGTCCCGCACCCCCGGATCCCGCTGCCCCGGGTCCTGCACCCCCGGGTCCCGCACCCCCGGGTCCCGCTGCCCCGGGTCCCGCTGCCCCGGATCCCGCTGCCCCGGGTCCCGCTGCACCCGGTCCCGCCGACCCCGGGCGCAGATAGACCGACCCACCGACCGACCGACTGGCGGACGGGGAGGCAGAGCTGGGGCTCCCGGGCACCCCCTCCTCCACCTCCACCCCTGGACCCAGCGGCTCCGCGCGCCCCTTCCCGCCCCTTCCCGCCCCCCTCTCTCCTCTGGGGCCCCGTGCTGAGCCCCTCCGGGCCGAGCGCCCCCGGCCGGGCCGCGGCGCAGACCCCTCCCGGGGGCAGCCCGGTCACCCCGGCCCGGCGAGCTGGGCGCGCTCCCTCGCACGGCCCCGTGGGGGCGCTGTGTCCCGCCGCGGGGCCCGGCCGGGTCTGCGGGCGCCGGGGAAGGGAGACTTGTGGAGCCGCTCCCCGTGTGTGAATGCCCGCGGCGGCTGGACCCCAGCCTCCCCTTTGATTGTGGAGAGCGGACGGGGGTGGGGGGCATTGCATGGCAGTTTGCTAGGAACCCGAGCCTAGTTGGGAAGGGGGCAGAGACATGGAGACTGTCTCTGGCGAAGGCTCCAGCCCTGGGAGCACGGGAAGGGGGCTTGCAAGCGCCAAGCCCGCACGGGGCCGTGGGGTGGGCCTGCCCAGGTGTCCTGGGTTAGTGACTTTTTTTTTTTTTTTTTTTAAATACATTTTATTGACTTTTCTACAGAGAGGAAGGGAGAGGACTAGGGAGTTAGAAACATTGATGAGAGAGAAACATCGATCGGCTGCCTCCTCCACACCCACTTCTGGAGATGTACCTGCAACCAAGGTACATGCCCTTGACCGGAATCGAACCTGGGACCCTTCAGTCTGCAGGCCGATGCTCTACCCACTGAGCCAAACCGGTTAGGGCTGGGTGAGTGACTTTGAAGTTGTCCAGCTCCTCCCTCCGTCCTCAGTTTCCTCATCTGCTCAATGGGATCGTACCCACAGGGCTTGTGAGGATGATCCAAGTGCTCAGAACAGTCCCAGGTACACCCTAAGGTCAGGGGGTGAGTGAGCTTCAGCGCCTGTCTTTCTAGAAAAAGCCAGAAGCTCCTCAGAGCCTCTGTCCAAGCTCAGGGGGACTGCCTCCCCCATCCATCCATGCAGGCGACAGATAGACCGCATGTGTTTAACCGGAGTTTGCCAGGAGGAGTCCAGGCTTGCACAGCCCCCCCACCCCCAACCCTGTCCGGATACCAGGATGGGTTTATGATTTGTGCCAGGAGAATTGGGTCCCCGGCCCCCAGTGTGCCTGCCAGGCTGCAAGGTTCTTTGCTTCCCGAGTCCATGGCCAGGCAAACCGGAGCCACCGGGGCCTGCGCTCACTCGCAGGAGTGAGAGTTTTGAGGTTAGCATTGTAACAACGGGGCCAGATCGTGGGGCTTTGACTGACACGCTGAGGAATCTCGATTTTTATCTTAACGGCATGTGGAAGTCACTGACAGTTTTTGAGTAGGAGCGTGAGAAGCATGATACTGTGTTGGGAAGACCGAATTCAGCGCTCGTGCCAGATGGATTCCAGACAAGAGACTTAGAAACAGCCTATTCGTTAGGATTGTGTTCAATATCAAGTTACAGAAAAAATGGGACAGTGGCTTCAAGAAGGAAGCTTATTTCCGTTTTGTGTTCTCGAAGTCTGAAGGCAGCGTGTCCAAAGGGAGGGTGGGGTCAGGGACCCATCCCCCTCACCTCATTGCTCTCACCACATAGCATGCCTTCCACTTCCCTGGTGCCTCGTGGGGCAGAGTGGCTGCTGGGCCTCCAGCCGGGATGCCCTCATTCCAGCCCGCAGGGAGGAAAAAGCAAGGATGCTCTGTCCTAGGAGACGGTCACTAGGGTCGCCAACATTCAGGCAAACACAGTAGAGGAACACTTGGGCTTGGCCTTGGCAGTTGTCCCGTGCTGAATTAGAGCCACTTTGATGAAACATTTATTGACCTTTTTATTTTTTTATCAATAAATGCGTTAATTCAACTTTTATCTATTTTAAAAAGTTTTATTTGTAACATTCAGCACCCAGCACGTGAGGACTACAGACATGACCAGGTGCAGTCCCAAGGAACGGCTCACAGTCTAGGCAGGGAGACAGCTATGTCCGCGAGAAAAAGAAACCACGCGTTAGAGCAGATAAGAAACCCATTGTCAGGGGCGTGCGGGAAGTCAGTCCTCTTTGAGAAAATTGGAAAACATTGTATTTTATTTTTTTAAAAATATATTTTATTGATTTTTTACAGAGAAGAAGGGAGAGGGATAGAGAGTTAGAAACATCGATGAGAGAGAAACATAGATCAGTTGCCTCCTGCACACCCCCATTGGAGATGTGCCCGCAACCAAGGTACATGCCCTTGACTGGAATCGAACCTGGGACCCTTCAGTCTGCAGGCTGATACTCTATCCTCTCAAGGCCCCCAGCACAAAGGGCTGGTTGTGGGGGAACCTCCTTGCCTGTCAGTTTACTTGGAACAGGGATGCTTAGAAGCACCTACAGCTAAGAGGGTCGGAACAGTCTTCTCTCCCTTCCCGTACCAACAATAAGACTCATGGTCACAGGGAGAATAGGAGAATTGCTAATAGAAAAGTCAGAGCTGTTGTGTTTTACAAAAATATTCTCTCTATGCTCCCAAACGCTTTGTATGGAATCTGTTCAGATCGAATTAACCTCTATTTCTCGGCCCAACAATCCTCCTGTGCTCACAGAGAACTGTTTTTTGACTATCATTCTGTTTTCCAGTTAGAATTGGCTCCTATTCTACAAATGCTACCAGCTTTAAATGCCAAACAGAAACAGCTATTAATATTGGCGGCATGCACCGACATGCACTGACTTATTTTTTCTTGTTTCACGGCAATTGCATATTAAAAAAATATGGTGGTTTTTTTTAAAAACATATTTTTATTATTTTCAGAAAGGAAGGGAGAGGGAGAGAGATATAGAAACATCAATGATGAGAATCATTGATTAGCTGCCTCCTGCACGCCCCCTACATAGATAAATAGAGCCTGCAACCCAGGCATGTGCCCTTGACCAGAATCAAACCCATGACCCTTCAGTCCCCAGGCCAATGCGCTATCCACTGAGCCAAGCCGGCTAGGGCAATATGGTGGGTTTTGTTTTTTTTTAAGTTGTTTCTTTTTAATTGATTTCAGAAGGGGGAAGGGAGGGAGAGATAAAAGCATCAATGATGAGATCGAATCATTGATCGTCTGCTTCCTGCTTGTCTCCTACTGGGGATCAAGGTCACAAACGGTATGTGCCCTGATCCAGAATCGGACTGTGACCTCCTGGTTCATAGGTTGATGCTCAACTGAGCTATACCAACCAAGTGCATTGCTTTATTTATTTATTATTTATATTTTCTTTAGAGAGAGAGAGAAACATTGATGTGAAAACGAAATATTTATTTGCTGACTCCTGCATACCTCCTACCAGGGGTTGAGCCTGTAACCCAGAAATGTGCACTGACAGGGAATCAAACCGCTTTCTATGCATGGGAGGACATGTCGCCAGCTGAGCCAAACTGGCCGGGGCTGGCATTGCATTTAAAAAGAAATCTATCTTGTCTGATATTAATATTGCCATATTGGTTCTATGATGGCATAGATACAGTATCTTTGTCCCTATCTCTTTAGTTCCTTTTAAATACCTTTTTTTTGGAATATAACTTATACAGTAAAATTCATCACTTTTTATTTATTTATTGATGATAGGTATGCATTTGTTGCCATGTTGTTGTTTATATTTTTGAACTTTTTCTTTTTCTTCTTCTTCCTCTTCTTAAAGAATACCCTTCAACTCCTTTAGCTTTTTCTTGTCTGTGAAGCTCTTTAGCTGACCTTCAATTCTGAATGATAGTTTTGCTGGTTAGAGTAACCTTGGTCCTTGGTTAGAGTAGGTCCTTGTTATTCATCTCTTTGAATATTTCTTTTCACTCCCGTCTGGCCTGTATGGTTTTTGTTGAGAAATCAGCTGATAGTTGTACGGACATTCCTGCAGAGGTAACTGGTGTGGGGCCAGGACCTTTGCTTCTGTGGGGGGGGCCTCTGCAGAGATAATCACTTTCCCAATTAAAAAAGCGGTCCATGCCTCAGCACCTCCTACCAGTCTCAGTGTGCTTTCTTCTTTACTTCTCTAGTTGTAGGACCTCATTCAGCCAGCTTTCCAGGGGTTCTGGGTGATGGTGGTTCTGTATTTTAGTTGTAATTTTGATGTGGTTGTGGGAGGCAGCGAGTACAGGCATTTACCTACCTGCCATCTTCCTTTTCTCCTCAGGTTGGAATTCTTTATGTACACGAGACCTTTCCACTCAGCATCTGGTTTGGCCCCATTCTTCTCTTGTCCCTTAGCTTCTTTGCTTGTTTGGTTGTTTCTACACTTACCCTACCCCCCCTATGTGTGCCAGGCACTATGCCGCATGCTGTAGTTACATGCATTAACTCATTCAGTTAACTAATATTATCCCACATTCCCCTGAGGCTTGGGAAGGTTGAGGAGCTCACCCAAGGTCACCCAGGACAGAGCCAAGGTTCAAAGTCAGGTAGTCTGGTGCCAGGGTCTGAGCCCTTCACCACTGCGCCATGCTCCCTCTTAGTAGACGTGTGTGGGAGGTGGAGAGGCTGGCCCTGTGATGCCACCTTATGCCACCTATACGTGAATTCCTGGGAAAATGTATATATGTTAATTTGTGCCATTCACTATTATTAGACTTGAAAGACTATTGTTACCTGGAATCTTCAGATGTGTTTTTTTTTTTTTTCCTTTTTTCAAATTCAAGATCTGGAATGTGACTATGAATAATGGGTAATAAACTTAATGGTGAAGAAACGTCAGGATAGATTTTGTTCCCCCACTTACATTTTTCCGTTCAGTCTGATAGTGACCAAAGGGAGGAGAAATTCCAGCTATGCGTTCCCTGCCCGGAGTACCTACCAGCGGGGGCTGGCTGCCTGCGTTCTTACGGGTCACATGCACCGATGGTGTTTTCCGTCCCCGTGGCATGTGTGGGACACGGGAAGGCAGCCTGCTGCCCCCTCTCACTCTGTCCCCTTCTCCCGTTGTGTCTGTCACAGCCACGCCCCTCTTCCGATTCCTGAAGATGGAGAAGATGCTGGTGGGCTGCTTTCTGCTGCTCCTCGGGCAGACCCTCCTCCTCCCTGCTGAGGCCAGGCAGCGGCCGCGCGCCAGGTCCGTCTCCAGAGGCAGACACTCGCGGACCCACCCCCAGACGGCCCTGCTGGGTGAGTGACGGGCAGCGCCTGCAGAAGCAGGCCAGAATGGGTGGGTAAGGTACCCAGGACCAGCCTCCCCTCTGTCTTGGCTATCAAAGCGACAAGCCCTTTATAACGATGAGCCTGTCCGTGCAGCCGCGGGAGCTCCCCCGCCCCCGGGCCCCGGCTGGGTGTGCGGGGGGAGTGGGTGGGAGGGGGAGAGCGGGTTTCGCTGGCCATGAGTGCATCTTGACTTGCACACGGGCTTTTAAAAACGATATGACTCGTCTTTTCTAGTCCCATGTCTTCAAAAATCACGAGACGGAAGCTCGTGATTTTTCTCTTAAGATGCAAGGGCAGGATTTTCCCTCTGTAAGGCTCCTTGCTGGATTTCTTTGGATCAGGGTGTTTAGGAGGATTTTTCATGGTATTTGTGCAGCTAATCTGTGTTCCTAAGGCCCCGCTGCTTCACAGCATGGGGACCGAGCAGGGGACGTGCGGGCGACGGGAGCGGGCACAGAGAGAAGTGGGCACGTCCTGAGGCTTATGGAACAGGAAAAGGTCAGGGGCCTTGATTCCGACCCGGGGAACATGTTTTCTCCTGGTGCTTTTTTTTTTTTTTTTTTTTCTTTCTCTGAGAGAAAGGAAAGGTCACGGAGAACACACAGAATACAGATGAGTCGGACCCGGTTGCAAATATGAGCTCTGGTCAGCCTAGGGGGTGGGGGGAAGGGGAAGGTCGGCCGGTGGAAGAGTGGGTTTTAGCGTAGACCTGGGTTCACGTCCTGGCAGATGACGTACACGTAGGGAGTGTGATCTCGTTCGAGTTCATTTTCCTCCTCCCGAGCATGGGCGTGTTAATGCTGTTCTTGGGAGAGTTTTGTGAGGATACAGGGGTGGGCAAAAGTAGGCTTACAATTTTTTGTAATTATTGTAATAGAATACAATAATGAATAAATAACGAAACAAGAATAAACTCAGTATGTCACGTCCTTACCGCAGCACACCTGCTTTGATCACCCCTACGTATGTAAATGGCAGGGACGCAATGAATCCTGGGTTTGCCCGGGCGGTCATTCTGGGAAGTCGTTTTCTGAAACTGTTTTATATTTACGCGCTCTTGACCAGCCGCTGAGAGAACCGCTGGTTGCCTGGTAGCCTCTGTGTCCAAAATGACAATCAGATACCGAAGGGACCCGGAGGGTCCTGTTGCAAGAGGTCAGACTCTTTCCTGATGTTTACCTAGCTCAGTGGTCGGCAAACTCGTCAGTCCACAGAGCCCAATATCAACAAGTACCGCGATTGAAATTTCTTTTGAGAGCCACATTTTTCAAACTTAAGCTATATAGGTAGGTACATTGTGTTTAACTTAATTAGGGTCCCCCTAAGTTTGCCTTTGCTAAAAACTCAAGGGGCCAAAGAGCCGCATAAGACTCACGAGCCGCAGCTTGGCGACCCCTGGCCTAAACCACGACCCCATGGTGCTGGGCCTCTGTCTCCTCAGTCTCCTGCGAATCCCCGTTTCCATGCTGATGTACACAGGAGGCTTCGGCAGCTGCGGGAAGGACTGGGGGAGCTCAGTATGTTGGGTAAAGGGTTTTTAAAAACAAATTTCAAGGTGATACATGTATAAAGTACGTAGAGAACTGGGAATGTCTGACTCCTGGTCACCAGCAGTGGATGCACACACAGTCCAGATTCTTTCTTTCTTTCTTTTTTTTTTGTAAATTTATCTTTATTGTTGAAAGTATTACAGATGTCCCTCCTCCCCTCACCCCATCAACTCCCTCACCCGCGCTTTCCCCTGAGCCTGCGGTCAGCAAACCGTGGCTCACGAGCCACATGAGACTCTTTGGCCCTTGAGTGTGGCTCTTCCACAAAACACCACGGCCTGGGCGAGTCTGTTTTGAAGAAGTGGCGTTAGAAGAAGTTTAAGTGTAAAAAATATGGCTCTCCAAAGAAATTTCAATCGCTGGCTCTGTTGGCTAATGAGTTTGCCGACCACTGGGCTAGGCCTTCACACTGTTGTCTGTGTCCATGGGCCATGCATATTTGCGTACAAGTTCTTTGGTTAATCTCTCTCCCCTCCCCCTTACCTCTGAGATTTGTCAGTCTGATCCACGCTTCCATGTCTCTGGATCCGTATTGTTCATCCATCTATTTTGTTCATTAGATTCCACAGGTGAGTGAGGTCACGTGGTACTTGTCTTTCTCTGACTGGCTTATTTCGCTTAGCATAATACTCTCCAGGTCTCGCCATGCTGCCTCAAAGGGTAAGAGGTCCTTCTTTTTTTTACAGCTGCATAGTATTCCCTGGTGTAAATGTACCACGGCTTTTCCGAGTCTGGTTTATGATGGGGCCGCTTTCAGAATGAGCCATCACACAATGACCAAAAAAGCATATCCCTTCCCTTGGCTCAAAGTCAGTCAGTCACTCACTCAATAATCAATCAATCAATCAATCAATCAATCTCTGTCACACACAAACGCACACACACACACACACACACACATACACACACACACTCACACCCCAGGACCTTCCCCGGTTGGTAGCCTTCACTGCCGCCTTTGGCCCTAAGCTCAGGCCCAGAAGGGGAAGCCCCTGACGTCTGAGGGAAGAGCTAGAAGCTGTTTTGTCAAAGGCGTGAATCCCGCATCCGGTGTTGCCTCCTGCTTCTCATTTTGCCGGAGAATGCCTAGAGGACCCATAGGGTGGAACATGGCACATCTCCCTGCCCCAGAGAGAGGGGCGGGGGCTCGGCCTGTGAGCACGGTTGAGTAAGTGAGAACCAGGAGACTGGACGGCAGACACCACGACCTGGGCCTGCATTCTCCAGAGGACTCTGCTTTCGGTCTCGCTTTGACAGGGCACAGGGCGCGGAGATGGAGACGCCATGCTTGTTGTAGTCTGGAGTTTGAACAACCTTCTCTTCATTCTTAGAAGACGGTATCTTGTGTTGGATGGGTATGTTTTTCTTGGCCTTTGTTTCCTGTTCAGAACATTGCTTAGGCCACGTGGCGCTTTTTGTGTGGCTTTTTATATATGATGTCCAGCCGCATAATGCATTTCACTGGTTGCTCCATTGCGAGGGTGTCTCTGAAAGTTTAACAGAGTAGAAACAGAGTTGCATCTTAGGTTAGTTTTTGTTTGAATTTTTGGATTTTATTTTTTACTAGAGGCCCGTTGCATGAAGATTCATGCAATAGGTGTTCCTTCCCCTGGCTGCCGGCACCTGTTTTCCTCCGGCACCCGGGACCCAGGCCTTCGCTCCGGCTGCAGCAAAGAAGCCAAGCCTCTTCAGTCTCCAGTCTTTGCTCAGGCCAGAGCCTTCAGTCTTCGCTCTGCGCCTGCATATGCAAATTAACCCACCATCTTTCTTGGGTTAATTTGCATACCCACTCCTGATTGGCTGGCGGATGTTGCGGAGGTATGGTCAACTTGCATATTTCGCTTTTATTAGTGTAGAAGTTTCTATTTTATATCTTGATTTAGGTTGGAGTTCCTAGTAACAACCTGAGTTAATTAAGAAAATATAAGGCAGTGATATGCTCCTCCAGTGAATGATTACAGGCTGCTCCAGGACGACCCGTGAGGCAGGTCCATGGGGGGTTATCTCTCACTTCATTCTGTTGTCTGGACTTTCTGGGGTTTGAAGAACAACCACCTTCAGGAAGCATGCATGGGGGAGGCAGGCATGTAAAAAAAAAAAATCGTGGATTTGGTGGACTCTGTGCACAACAGTTGCGGCAAGCTACGTGACAGTCCACGCTGCCTGCTGAGGACTCAGTAAAAGGCAGGGGTTCCCAGATTTCTGGTCTCAGGACTCTTTTACGCTAAAACGTGATCGAGGATCCAAAAGAGCTTTTGTTTATGTGGGTTAGAGTTCGATCTGTCGCGACTTACTGGATCAGGAAGAGTCATCGAGAACTTCAAAAACTAGTAATTAATGTAAAAAAAAACAAACACCAAGAATAAACTCCTAACAGAACCTATCACAGAAATAAGGTATTTGTCTAAGAGACAGCATTTTCTAAATTTAAAAAAATCAGTGAAAAGAATAGCGCTGTTCTGCACTTTCACACATCTGTTTTATGCCTGGCTTAATGGGAGACAGCTGGGTCCTCATTTCCCATCCATTCAGTCTGTTATGAAATGTTGTTTTGGTTGGACTACACGAAGAAAATATGACCCCACACAGATATGTAGTCAAGAAGGAGGAGGAGGAGCATTTTAATATGTTTTTCATATAATTGTGGGTATTCTTGTTCGGTAGAAACTAGAAATACGGCCAATGTGTAGGCTGAAATGTGGAATCTAAAACACCATTAGACTCTTGCTACTTCTGCACTCGTTAGAGCCTGAGAGCGTAAAAGGCAAACACCGGTGCCATCGTAAATCAGCTCCGACCTCACGGGCCCTCCGAAAGGCCTTGGGGACCCTGAGCGGTTCCCGGAGCACCCTCTGAACTGGCTGGTTTAGGGAAGCTTTCCAGGTGAAGGTTTTTTAAATCTATTTTTTATTTTTTTGTTTTTATTGATTTTTTACAGAGAGGAAGGGAGAGAGATAGAGAGCTAGAAACGTCGATGAGTGAGAAACACTGACCAGCTGCCTCTTGCACACCCCCTACCGGGGATGTGCCCGCAACCAAGGTACATGCCCTTGACCGGAATCGAACTTGGGACCTTTCAGTCCGCAGTCCTACGCTCTTCCACTGAGCCAAACTGGTTTCGGCCAGGTGAAGGTTTTGACAGGGTGAGCTCCGAGGGTCCTGGGGGCAGGAGAGGAGTGAGGATGGAATGTGGGGGCGGGGCCTGGCCAGCCGTCGGGATGTCAGGCCTGCAAGGCGGGTGGTCTGTGGGAGCCGGAGACAAGCCGGGGGAGGCTGGCACCGGATCACGTAGGACCTAGATTCCCAGAGTCCAGGCTTCATTCCGCAGGGCTGGGAGCAGGCAACAGGATGGATCGCTGCTCACTCCCTTTCCACCCTCCGCGCCTTCCCTGGGCTCTGGCAAAGGCCAGGGAGAGCCTGCACGTCAGGCCACTCGGAGGACGAACAAGCACTCTCCAGCCCAGATCTTTCTGGGCAGCCGTGCTGGCAGGTGGAATTGGAGCAGCAGGGTTCCTGCACCCAGAGCATTCTCTCACGGCAACCTCAGATTCTTCCCCTCTGCACCATCCCCCACCCTCACCCCTACCCCCCCATCCTTTCACCAGTGGCACCGCCCTCCCCAGCTCCTCCCTCAGCCTCTCCAGGTGGCGCCGACTGGGAGTCACGCTGCTCCCGCACCCCGCTAATGACTGCCTGCTCTGCTTGTGCACACTTCCTTTTTATTATGTCACTGACACATGGGGGCGGGCCTATCTCCAGGGCAACCAGTGGGGACATATCAGCCTTTCCTTCTGAATCCTCACCCGAGGATATTTTTCTTTTGTTGATTTTAGAGATAGAGAGAGAGAACGGATGGGAGAGAGAGAAAGGAAAAGAGAGAGGGGGAAAAAACACTGAACCTGCAACCTAGGCATGTGCCCTGGCGGGGAATTGAATCTGCAGACTTTGGGTGTATGGGTGACACTCCAAGCACCTGAGGCACCAGCCATTAAAAAAAAATTTTTTTAAAAAATTGATTTCAGAGAGGAAGGGAGAGGGAGAGAGAGATAGGAACATCAGTGAAGAGAGAGAATCACTGATCAGCTGCCTCCTGCATGCCTTCTCCTGGGGATAGAGCCCCGCAACCCAGGCACGTGCCCTTGACTGGGATGAATAGAACCAGGGACCCTTCAGTCCGCGGGCCAGCGCCCTGTCCGCAGAGCCAAACCAGCCAGAGCCACAGCAGCCTTTTGGAAACCTTCCCCTCCTCGCCCAAACTCCCAACTGTGCTCCAGACTCCCGTCAGTCCCGGAATGCACACCTCCACCGGCCGGCTCTCCCTGTTCCGTCTGCCTTTTACGAGGTCTTACGGACGTGCGTGCTACCTCTTCCAAATTCACCAACCTGGCTCCTCCGATTTCTTCCAACTGACGTCGAAACCTTTCCCTCCCGGTCCGAGGCGCCCATGCAGGATTGGCGTTTGTGCGGTTAAGAGAGCTCTTGGTGCCACTATGACAGTAGATTCAAGGAGTGGGAGGCAGGGGGTAGGGGGGGGCGGGCGGGAAGGACATACGTCATGCTTTCAGCAATAAAGATTAAAAAAAGAAGAAGAAGTGGGAGGTGAAGAATGAAAAGGCCGCTGGCCCTGCAGTGTGCTCAGGGGCTGATGGGAGCTGACCCCCCTGCACCCCTCCTCTGCCTACATAAGGTGACCAGACACCCTACTTTTGGCGCGGGATGCATTGTTAAAAATCAGGACTGTCCCGCCAAAAGCGGGACGTCTGGTCACCTTACCCTACACACACTGCTAGGAAAAAATCCTGAGTGGGTGGGGTGGCTGTTAATCCAGAAGCCACAGAATTTAGTGAAATTCCTTCACAGCAGTTAACGCGCTACTAAAAATAAAGCTAAGGAGGACAGCCTGGGGCTCACGGGCTGCAGCCCCGGCTCTGCCGCCGGGAAGGCACAGGACACGATGAGGCGCTTCTTTCCACGTGTGCCCCCTCCCTCAGCACGCCTGGCGCCTAGACAGAGTGAGAGCGCAGGGCGTGTGCTTCAGAGGAGGCGGGGAGACCTGCTCCACAGCCAGGTGACGGAAGGCCTCGGCCGGCTGGAGGGCTGAGTGTGGGACTGTCCGCTCCGCTCGGTGTGGCCAGGACAGGTGTGTGCCTGCGTTGGGAATGATTACCATTTCCAAGCAAAGAGAGTGAGCTTTGACTTGCTCAGCCGTGGTGTATCTGGACAATGCTCTAACCAACTGAGCTACGCAGCAGGAAGGGCCTTGAGCCTACTGGTTTCAGACCCCGCTTGCTCCGGGACTAGGAGTGGTGAGTGGACCATGACACGCCCAGCTGTGTTCAGAGGTGTCGCCCTTGCTGCTGGCTGTGCCTGAGGTCACCAGGCCTCAAGGCCTGACCTTGGTCCTGCCCGTAGCAAAGACTCCGTGCCTGCGCCGACAGCTGGGGGGACAGCTCATTTGGACGGTTCGTTCGGATGGGCCCAGTCTTGACTTGACTTAATCAGCCAGTGACTCTGTGTGAGTCTCCTTTCTTCTCCATTTACCCATCGGCTAAGGGAGATGGTTGAAGTCAGTGAGCTCAGGTCTTATCTGGGGTGTGATGATGATCACTGCCGACTCCTCTGCCTTCCAGATGCCCCTTCTCTGGTTCCTCTGGCGGGCTGGCTTTCGTTCCCTCTGCCCAAGTGGTACTATACTCTGGAGGCCAAGGAGGGAGACGTTCTGAGAAAGAAGGGATGGGATAGTACGGTGGTCGGCAAACCTTGGCTCGCGAGCCACCTGCGGCCCTTTGGCCCCTGCAGTGCGGCTCTTCCACAAAACACCACGGCCCGGGCGAGTCTAGGTGGAAGAAGTGGCTTTCGAAGAAGGTTAAGTGTAAAAACATGTGGCTCTCCAAAGAAACGTCAGTCGTCGTCGTGCTGTTGGTATTCGGCCGTGTGGACTGATGAGTGGGCCAGTAGAACCAGGCTGGGGGGTGCGGGAGGGACCGTAGGACTGGGTGGGGCTTGGGTGTGGGTCAGGGTTGAGCTGCTGGCCAGGGCGTGGAGCACTGGCTCTCCAGTTTCATCGATGCAACCGGAAGCCCCGGGAAGGCTCATCAGAACACAGGCCACCGGGCCCTCTGCCCGGAGTGCCTGATTCGGCCGGTCTAGGTTGGGGCCTGCGAAGTTAAATTTCCGGAGACCTCAGTTTGAGAACTGCCACGGAAGAGAAACCAGGATATGGGATGTGGATGGGCAGGAGGAAACGATGTGGGAAGAGGCACGGCGGGCCCGAGCCAGAAGGACTGCGGGCCGAGGAACATCTGCAGGGAAGCTTGCAGCTGGAGAGGATAAACTGACTCGCCGGCGTCCACCCCTTCTGACGCTTTGCAAAAAAAAAAATAAAGCCCCCAGTATTTTCCTACCCCCAGGCTTTGGCAGAGACGGACCTCGAGCCCGTACAGGGAGCCGGCCTCTCGCAGCACGGGGTTTCCCAACACACGTCTGAGGAGCCGAGGGCCTGGTGTGTGTGTGTACCATCGGCACGGAGGGTCTTGGCTGCGGCTCAGCCCGGGCGAGCTGCTCCCCACAGAACGCACGTCCTCATGCATAGGCGGCTGCGTGTGTGTGTGTGTGTGTGTGTGTGCGCGCCAGCGCCAGCGTCCCTGTTAGCATTCACTTTTAAATAAACTCTGTGAAGTGCACTCCTCATTCCTATCTTGTGATGAACATGGGGAGAAACCAGAAAAGCATAGTATGTGACTTCCAATAAGCCACGAGGGTAAGAGCTTTCCTAGCCAGTGAATAAATAAGGTTCTTCCCCCCGCCCCCCCCCCCCCCCCCGGAGTCTTTCTCTTTCTCCTTTCCTCCCTTCCTTTTTCTTTTCTGTGCAACTGTGCATGTCCTTTCTTTTTTTTTATAGCTTCTCGAGCTCTTCTTTTTTTTTGTTGAAAACAAAAACACACAAACAAGAAAACAAGACCACAGGCCGAGAGTGTGATTGTGTATGCTCATCCCTGTCACCACACCAAGGCTTCATCGCAGTGTCAGCTCTCCAAGAAGTGGAATCTTTATATATATATATATATATATATATATATATATATATATATAAGTTTTATTGATTTTTCACAGAGAGGAAGAGAGAGGGCTAGAGAGTTAGAAACCTCGATGAGAGAGAATCATCGACCAGCTGCCTCTTGCACACCCCCTACTGGAGATGTGCCTGCAACCAAGGTACATGCCCTTGACCGGAATCGAACGTGGGACCTTTCAGTCCGCAGGCCGATGCTCTATCCACTGAGCCAAACCGGTTTCGGCAAGAAGTGGAGTGTTGAACCAGTCCGCCGGGAATCCCCTGACCAGCACTAGCTGGGTGTTCCGCCTCAGAACCCCCTGCCATGCCCTGAAGAAGAGCGATCTCGTGATGGCCAACCAGCTTTTTTGCCTCGTCCAACTTCTTGTTCCTGCTCCCATCTGTCCATGAACGTCTTCCATTTCTGTCCAGATCCCCAGAGCTCCTTCCTGTCTGCTAGATGGCATGCTGCCCAATTCGAATTGATTTTTGCTCAAATAAACTTTAGAATTTTTCATAGGCCTCAGCTTATCTTTTTTTCTCTCTCTCTCTCTCAGTTTATCTCTTAACACTCTCCTAAGCTCTCTCGCTCCCTCCCTCTCTCCTTTTCTTCTTTAGTTCTAGGATATTCTGACCTCAGCTTGCCTGTGTGTTTGGTACCCGCAGGGTATATGTGTGTGGGGATGGCAGGGTGGGGGTGTCTCCCAGTGGGGGACACGGGCGCTGTTCGCTTCTTTGATAGCTGGTGCTTATGGGGTGAGGGGGTGCATACATGCAGCCAGTCGTGCCAGGCACTGTGCTGGGCAGTTCACACTTCCCTCTGTGTATTACCCCCGTTTCACACGTGAAGAAAGTGAGGCTTAGAGAGGGTCCTGTATTGCTCAAGGTCATTCAGCCATTGAGAAGCCAACTTGCCATTTCCTCTGCTCGAACCCTTTCCAACACCCTGCCTTCGCCAGCAGCAGTGGGCCCAGCGTCAGGCATCCTTGGGTGGAAGCATTTCTGACCTTCTAGGCTGGGGTTTAATCCCCCAACATGCCTTCCCCCAGCACTGCCTACCCCCAATACTGTCCCGTGTCCCCCCGCTCCCCCCCACCCCCCCGCAGGCGCTGTCCTGCTCAGCGATTGTCTGCTGAATTGTCTGTGTGGTGTCGCCACCAGAGCTTAGCAATGCACCAGGTACACAGCAGGCACTCAGTAGACACCTAATCCTTTGCATTTGTTTGTTCATTAATTGTGGTAACATATGCATAGCACACAATTAACCACTTCGGCTGTTTTCAAGTGTACAGTCCGGTGGCATTCAGGACGTGCACGTTGTTGTGCAACCATCACTTTCCATCACTTTCCATCACCCCAGACAGAGGCCCGCCTCACCTTAGGAAACAGCTCTCCGTCCCCTGCCTCCAGCCCCACAAACCTCTCCTCTACTTTCTTTCTCCCTGCATTCGCCTACCCTGATGCCTTATCGAAGTGGAATGCTATGATCGTTGTTCTTTTGTGTCTGGCTTTTTTCACTTAATGTTTGCAAGGTTCATTCATGTTGCAGCATGTATTAGAACTTCATTTTTTTAAAAATATTTTTTATTGATTTTTTTTTTTTTTACAGAGAGGAAGAGAGAGAGATAGAGAGTTAGAAACATCGATGAGAGAGAAGCATCGATCAGCTGCCTATTGGGGTTGTGCCCAGAACCACGGTACATACCCTTGACCGGAATCGAACCTGGGACCCTTCAGTCCCCAGGCCAATGCTCTATCCACTGAGCCAAACTGGTCAGGGCAGAACTTCATTTTTTAAAAATTTATGTTTATGGTTGACAGTATTGCAGATGTTTCCCCTTCCCTCCAGTAGCCCTCTCAACCCCACTCCTGTCCCCTCCCTGCCTTCCCGCACAGACAACACTTTGGGGGCTTCGCTCTTTCATTGCTGCTGAATGGTTGCTGGACGCTTGGCTGGCTGGCCCTCCTTCGGCCACGGTGAAGGATGCCCGTGCAAACACCGACGCACAAATGCCGTCTGAGTCCCTCCTTCCCGTTGTTTGGATCCATGACAGGGACGGAGCTTCTGGGAGACGGGGCAGCTCTACCAGACAGAGGAACTGCCAGCCCTCCCACCGCAGCTGACCCCTTATACTCCCACGGCGATGTGTGAGGGTCCAGTTTCTCCAAATCTTTACCCACACTTGTTATTCTCCTTTAAAAAAAACAAACAAACAAACAAAAAAACCCCACAAAAAACAAAACAGCAGCCATCCTAGAGGGTGCTGCATTTTATTCAATTCAGAGAAGGGGCCCTGGCCCCTCCAGCCTGCCAGGGAAGGTTAAGAAGCTGGGATGAGCTGTACCCGGTTTGGCTCAGTGGCTAGAGCGTCGGCCTGAGGACTGAAGGGTCCCAGGTTCGATTCCAGTCAAGGGCATGTACTTTGGTTGCGGGCACATCCCCAGTACGGGGTGTGCAAGAGGCAGCTGATCGATGATTCTATCTCATCGATGTTTCTAACTCTCTGTCCCTCTCTCTTCCTCTCTGTAAAAAAATCAATAAAATATATTAAAAAAAAAGGTTGGGATGAGCCCTCACTAACCGGTTTGGCTCAGTGGATAAGCGTCGGCCCGCGGGCTGAAGGGTCCCAGGTTCTATTCCGGTCAAGGGCATGTATCTTGGTTGCGGGCACATCCCCAGTAGGGGGTGTGCAGGAGGCAGTTGGTTGATGTTTCTCTCCCATCAATGTTTCTAACTCTCTATCCCTCTCCCTTCCTCTCTGTAAAAAATCAATAAAATTTATTTTAAGAAGAAGAAGAAGAAGAAGCTGAGATGAGGGAAGCAGAGCCCAAAGCTGTAGCTGCTGTCTAACGGGAAATGGTGGACCCACCAAAGCCCAGGACTGGGAACCACGTCTCCGGCGCCCAGTGCAGCCGCTCCCCCCTCTTCCCACACGGTCGTGGCCACTCTCACGTAGACACTGGCCCAGCCAGTGGCCAGGCTGAGTCAGGGCTGGAACAAAACCACCAGCCCATCAGCCGCTGAGGTGAGGCCAGCCTCAGACACCGGCGAGACGGGCATGGCTCCCGCCTGCAAACCTCTGCCCCATGAAACCACCACCCGCCACGGCGGCTCCGGCGTGACTCACTCAGCACGGGTACCCCGAGCGCCCTGTGCGGTCCAACCCCGTGTGCCCTCGGGGCTCGGGGAGCCGTCTGGCAGGAGAGAGAGAGAGAGGAGTAACCTGCGCTAGTTCCCTTCAGGACAGAGGGTCTCCTGGACCGTCGCTTCTCCACCAGGAGCCTGCATCCTGCAGAGTCACAGCCCAGGTGGCTTTCTGGTCCTCACAGCGTCATCGCCCCCATTTCTCACTGAGCCCCGTCAGCGGTGACCCCTGGGCCTTTCCACGCTTGTCAGCCTGGTTTGGCTCTCTGGGCCAGGCACCGTTATATTACATGTAGTCACTCGTTTAATCCTCATGACAACCCCATGAGGCAGCTGCAATCATGCAGAGGAGCCAACCGAACGTCGGAGAGAGTGACGGGCCAGGGGGGGGTGGAGAGTGTGTGTGCTGAGGGGTGGGGTGGGGTGGGGGGGAGGGTGTCCTGGGAGACAGAAAGCTGCCCCACCTTTGCCCCGCGTGACCTGGCAACTTCGACGCGCATAGCCCGAGGGCTTTGCCGTGGCCAGGTCTGCCTGCAGTTCCGTTTCAGCTCATTTAAACTCGCCTGATCTCCGTCTTCAGGATTAGCTGCGGGGAAGGCTATTTGCAGAACAACAGCCTAGAAACCAAAGTCGCCCGAGGGTGTGAGGGATTCCTGAAGTGTTATTTCTGACTTCCATGGCAACCCCAGCGTTTGGCGTTCAGCTTCACGGAGTCAGCCACAGCAGCTGGGGCTGAGCACTCGCTCGAGCAAGCCCTGTGCGGGGAGGGAGCAAATCGCTGGCTCCCTGAGTTTCCTTGGGTGCAGTAAACGCCCTCCGTGCATTTTAGGGAGTGGGGACCTACGCCAAGTTCAGCGAGAAAGGAGGAAATGAAGCGTCGGACCGAAGCGGGGCGGAGAGGACAGGTTTCCAAACGAATGGGAGAGGGAGAGCCATCTGGGTGTCCGGGGGGAGTCACTGTGGAGAGAAGGACGGGCCCAGCACGCAGAGGTTCTGGGGGAGGGGCGGGGCGGTGGCCCCATTTTCACAAAGCTCGGTGGAGGAGGACGCTCGGTGAGCTTTGTGAAGCAGACTGGGCATGCCTAGTTGTATTTTTTGTCCCAGTGTATTTGGAGTTCTCAACAGGAACTCGCTGTGGATGAGTGGGGGCATCAGGAAGACAGACATACTGAGGAGCTGGGGTGGGACAAAAGGCCAGGGCAGGAAACCAAGCTCTCTCGGCATGTAAAGCAGAAAGGTTTCAGACACGGAATTAGGTGATGGGTTGCACGATTGTTGGAAAGGTTGGGGATGTCCGGGGACATCGCACAGAACCCATCCCTGGGATGAGGGTACTTCCATCGCCGTAACTACATCTGTGAAGCCAGTCAGCAGATGCTAGACCACCAAGTCTTTCTTTCTTTCTTTCTTTAAAAAAATATATTTTATTGATTTTAGAGAGGAAGGGAAAGGGAGATAGAAACATGAATGATGAGAGAGAATCATTGATTGGCTGCCTCCTGCATGCCCCCCACTGGGGATCTAGCCTGCAACGTAGGCATGTGCCCTTGATCAGAATCGAACCTGGGACCCTTTAGTCCCCAGGCTGACTCTGTATCCACTGAGCCAAACCAGCTAGGACCCACGTCTCTCTTTCTACAACCTTACTTGCCTACAGAAACAGCCTTCACCCCGCGTTCTACTTTGTGAGTGCAGCTAACTGGTATTACCTAATTCTTACCCAGAGTCCTAGCTGCAAGGGAACCTGGGAAATGTGGTTTTTGTCTTTAGCTTCTGCAGAACTGGCAGACTCATAGAAAGGGGTAGGAGTTCACGCTGACTGATATTCAATCAGTAGTTATTTCACTTGAAACTGGAATTATCTGAGGAGTGACAGGGGTAGAGGAGTTGGACACCTAAGAGGGATGCGTTGGAAGGGCCCAATCTCTGGCCCCAGATCATCTGCTCCACCAGCTGGAAGTCCCTCAGGTAGACTCACTTCAGGGTCCGATGACAAAGGGGCAGACACTCGACTTCTGAAGACAAATGAGTTGGCTTAAAATTCTCTGGTGTCTTCTTCTTCCTTTTTTTTTTTTTTTTTCTTTAATATATTTCATTGATTTTTTTACAGAGAGGAAGAGAGAGGGATAGAGAGTTAGAAACATCGATAAGAGAGAAACATCGACCAGCTGCCTCCTGCACACCTCCTACTGGGGATGTGCCCACAACCAAGGTACACGCCCTTGACCGGAATCGAACCTGGGACCTTTCAGTTCACAGGCTGACGCTTTATCCACTGAGCCAAACGGTTTTGGCATGGTGTCCTCTTTATTAGTGTATACACAGTGGATGTTAATTTACACCTGAGACCAGGCTGGGGACTTGGATGGAAGGGAAAGCAGGGGTGGGGCCAGGGTGGAGAGAATGAAATCAGGGCTGAGTCAGAAGCCCTTAGGATGTTCCCTAAAGGTGGACGGGCATATTGAAAACCTTTCAGTGGCCCCCCATGGACTCATATCTGAAGTCTGAACTTCTTAATAGAAGGCACATGCAGCCCTCCCTTCAGGCCCAGCCATCCCCATCCTGTCCTTTAAGCGTCAGCCAAACCACAGCACCCCCACAGCACGTGGACATGTGCACCCCCTGTGCTCTGGCCTCCAGGCCTTCGCTCGTGCTGCTCGTGCTGACCCTTTGCCTAAAATGCCCACCCCAACTCTGCCAGGGCAGTCCCTGCTCATCTGCAATAACAGGATCCTATCCTATATAATAAAAGTCTAGGTGGCATCGCACGATGTCAGCACAAGATGACCACTGCGACATCATCACAAGATGGCCACCCCAAATTGTCACAAGATGGCCACCACAAGATGGCTGCCACAAGATGGTCATGACAAGATGGCCGGCAGGGGAGGGCAGTTGGGGGTGACCAGGCCTGCAGGGCAGGGCAGTTGGGGGCGATTGGGCTGGCAGGGGAGCAGTTAGGCGTCAATCAGGCCAGCGGGGGTTGGTTAGGGGGTGATTAGGCAGGTAGGCAGGCAAGCAGTTAGGAGCCAGCAGTCCCAGATTATGAGAGGGATGTCTGACTGCCAGTTTAGGCCTGATCCCTGTGGGCCTAAACCGGCAATCAGACATCTCCCAAAGGGTCCCAGATTGGAGATGGTGCAGGCCAGGCTAAAGGACAGGATGGGGATGGCTGGGCCTGAAGGGAGGGCTGCATGTGCCTTCTATTAAGAAGTTCAAACTTCAGATATGAGTCCATGGGGGGCCACTGAAAGGTTTTCAATATGCCCGAATTCCTGTGCACGAATTTTGTGCACTGGGCCTCTAGTAAAATAATATAATATTGCAACCATCAGCTTCTCCGGGCATCGCCCCACCCACCGTCTTGGGACCAGTGCTCTAGTTGTTCATGTTGTCATCAATCTGTCTCCTCTACAAGGCTGTAAGCTCCTTCCAGGCGGAGCTCAATTCTTGTCCCTCATTCTCAGCACCTTGCACAAAGCGGGTTTGCAGTGTCTGCATCACTCCACCAAACCAGAACCATGGCTGGCATGTCTCAAAGACCGGCTCTGCCCATCCTCCTTCAGGGAACATTCTAAGGGCTTCTGACTCAGCCTTGCCTCTGCTGGTAGAGGGCTGTGTCCACACCCCTCCCCTTCCAGGGAGAGACGGGCTGCAGGGAGCCAGGTGCGACGTGTCCGGGCCTCTCCCTCCTGGCTCTCCTCTCTCTCTCTCTCTCTCCACCCGCCGGGCACTGCATTGCTATTCTCGGGCCCGGGCTCTGCTGCTGACTTCCATTGGCTGAGCTCTCAGAAAGCAGACCGGGCAGTGCCCAACTTAGGAAGTTTCAGACGCTTCCATGGGTCAGATGCCAGTTTGCGTTTTAAAAGCCACTTAACCCCGTTTTTCGCGTTGCAGAGAGAAGAAATCACCTCAGTGTGTCCCAGTCCTTTTTTCTTTTTTAAAAATATATTTTATTGATTTTTTTACAAAGAGAAAGAAAGAGGAATAGAGAGTTAGAAACATTGATGAGAGAGAAACATTGACCAGCTGCCTCCTGCACACCCCCTACTGGGGATGTGCCCGCAACCAAGGTACATGTCCTTGACTGGAATCAAACCTGGGACCCTTCAGTCCGCAGGCTGATGCTCTATTCACTGAGCCAAACTGGTTTCGGCGTGTCCCAGTCCTTTCTACCATCTCATACTGGAGGACAGGCCATGGGCATGTGTGTGTGTGTGTGTGTGTGTGTGTGTGTGTATTTGTGTGTGTGTGTGTGGGTGTGTGTGTGTGTGTTACAGTTCTAAGATATGAGTCATTGCTCAATTTGAGAAAGGCAGAATGGTGGCGAGAGGGGTTTTGATAAAGAATACCAAACCTATTCTGTAAGCCAGCGAGGTTCAAAACCATCAACTATTCTAGGGTGGAGAGAATATATATACTCAGATATACTCCGAGAGAATGTGCTTTTTAAAAAAATTATCTTTAATTTTTTTTAGTGGAACTTTAGCAAACTGCTTTACCTTGCAAGGAAATTCAATTCCCTGGAAACTGCCTTCTCCAGGGTTAACCTGGGGCAGCTTTCTCGTTGGCTCCCTCACAAAGGAAACTGCCCAGGGTTCTGGAAACCACGGTTGTGGAGCCTCATGCTGCGATGTCTCTTTCCTTTCAGCCTGTGGAACAGTGACCAGAGGAGACTGGTGTGATGTGGCATGTTTTCTCTCTCTCTCTCTCTCTCTCTCTCTCTCTCTCTCTCTCTCTCTCTCTTTCTTTTCCGTTTTGCTGGCGCGTGGTGCACACACTCCCCGAGGGCCTTGGAGAGCTGTATTCCTAAAGGAATTTATGACGGTCAGCAGGGACAACTGAAATTGGAGCTCGTCTCAACCCAGAATTCCCCGGCCCCAGGTCTGTGGCCTGGGGAGCGCCGCGGCTACCCAAAGATGCAGGCTCATTCACAGAACCTTCTTTCAACAAACAAAAAAGAAACAGAAAAAAGCCCTCGTGACATTGGCCAGTGCCCTTTGCTTAAAAACTTTGCAGTGCGACCTTGCTGGGGCGGCTCAGTTGGTTAGGTGTCAGCCCTTGTGCCAAGAGGTCATTGGTTCCATTCCCTGTCAGGGCACATTCCCAGCTTCAGGCTTGATCCCCAGTAGGAGACCTGCAGGAGGCAGTTGGGGGTGACCAGGTCAGCGGGGGTGAGAGGGGGGGAATTGGGGGGAGATTAGGCTAGCAGGGGGGTTGGGCAGTGAGAGGTGACTGGGTTGGCAGAGGGGGGCAATTGGGGGCAACCAGGCTGGTGGGGGTGGGGGGCAGTAAGGGGTGACCAGGCAGGCAGGCAGGCAGGTGAGCGATTAGGAGCCAGCGGTCCAGGATTGTGAGAGGGATGTCTGACTGTCAGTTTAGGCCTGGGATCGGGCCTAAACTGGAAGTCGGACATCCCCCAAGGGGTCCCGGACTGGAGAGGGTGCAGGCTGGGCTGAGGGAACCGATGCTTCCTGTGCATGAATTTCGTGCACCGGGCCTCTACTTTTAAATAAGCACTCCCAGGCATTTTTGATGTCATCAAGGCCTTCGGGATCCCTGTTTGGGCTCTTCTTTATGTGCCTCCGCTGGCCAGCCCTCCCAGCCCCCTCCAGCTCACAGGCAGGTATCTGCAACCTCTGCCTTTTCCGCCCTCCCACCTGCATGTGCGCATCAAAGGGAAGAAGCAAGGACCCTGACGGAGCTTCCATGTGCCGGACACTATGCTGGGTACTGGGAATCCATAGAAGACACCACCTGAGCTGGGTAGCTCCGTGTGAGGTGCTGGTGGGAGGTACCAGGGGGCTCATGGGAAGGCCATTTAGGCCACTGGAGGGGGTGCAACAAGGAAAGGTTTTCAAAAATAGGCGACCACAGAGCTGAGTCTTAAACCCGGGAGGCATCAAGAGGGGATGGTGTGTAGGGAACTAACACCCTTCTCTTTTTTTTTTTTCTTTTTTTTTTTTTTAATGCACATCCAATTTTAATCTCTGATTGACTATAATACACAAATCTGAACTATTTTATCTGGTTAAATTGAAAATGAGCAATATTATAATTTGTTAATTCCAAATATCAACTGTATCTATTTACTATGATTGTTTCTGCACTCCTAACAAGATACCCCAACCCAGTTAATTTCCTTTGAGACCAGATGTCCATCCTTTATTAGACATTCAAACTGGTCTTTAAATATAAGCACACAGATTCGCAAAGATGTATTAACTTAGAGTCATACCCTCTTGACCTTTTGCCTTAAACATTTCCCCAGAATGCTTTCTTAGTCTTCTTGTTGATCAAGCCAATCTACTCATGTCACTGCATTAATGTTCTCTCTACTTTGCCAGGCTGTCAGTCCTCAAGCTCCTTCCAACATTATAGACTCTCTAACACCCTTCTTGATATCCCTGGGGTGTCGGGTAGAGGGCAGGGAGTTGTGGGCCAAAGAGTTCATTCCCCTAGGAATGTCCGTGGCCTTTCTGCCAGCAACCGTCAGGAGCGTGGCTTTTGAAGAAATGGCTCCGACGGAACAGCTTCCGGAGGCTCGACAACACTGAGAATTTACAGCTGCCAGAGGCAGCTGTTGTGGCCAGTCAATGAAACTCACCAAAACATCCATTTATAGGAAAGTTTTGCTGCAAAGACAGGAAGGCTCAGGGCCATTTGGTGAGTGAGTCTCTCCACTCTCCCAGACCATGGAAGCCACTGAGGAGATGGCTGGCCATGGAGGTCGGGAGGGGTCAGATGGGAGCGACTGGAAAGGGTCTGGTTGACAAATAGGCTTCATTCCCCAACCCCCCTCCAGGCACCGGGGAGTGGGGACATGGGGTGCTGTGTGGAGGGGAGTCCGATGGCTGAACTTTGCTTTTGAGGCAGGGACACACACACACACACACACACACACACACACACACGGCTTGGGGTTTGCCATTCGGGTCTGAGATTTTACTCTGCGACCGGCTGTCGATCCTGGTGCCTCCTTCCCCGTGGGTTGTACCGTCGGGTTCTTGAGCCTGACATGCAGGACTTGACATTTATACCAATCAGTTTTCTTCTTGTTAGTTTTGACTTTAACTATTTTGGCCCTCAGAAATCCTTTCTGGTCCTGGCTCTGTGATTCAGCTCATTTGAAATTTCTCCCAGCATCGTATGTATTATTAGTGTAGAGAGAACAAGGGCCCCCCTCAACCCCCCCAATTTGGACAAAGGTCTGGAAAATGTTACTAAGCAGGGAACGATTTGCTAACGAATCCAAGCCATGTCTCAGGCCCCATTAGGAGCAAGTCCAGGGAGTCTCCCTAATACAATACAACAGCGTGTTCAGGGCGGTCCCCAGGGGTTCGATGGGAAGATGTGAGCAGAGCAGGACTGATTCAAAGAAAGCCATGGCTCAGCCAGCGCTGGGACAGGTCTGGCATACGGTTGCGCGGCAGCTGGCGGCTGACTAATGAGGAAACCGGGGAGGGAGACCTTGGCTGTGGCATCGCTAGCCCCGGCCAAGGACCCGGGGCCCCGGGCAAACGCCCTCCATACAGGGACTCGCAGGTCACAAGTCGCACTGCGGGCGGAAACCAAGAGAGTCCGAATTGCCTCTGAAATATCCTTGCAATCCCTTGCAGTCTCAAAGAGCTAGTAGTCACCGTCTGGGGGTATGCGGGGACAGAACCACAGGAGGTGGCGCAGGGACACATCCCCCAGCGCTAAGGCAGATGGGACGGTAGTGCTGTGCTTCGCGGTGGTCTTAGCTCTCCGTCTCAGTGCCTCGCTCGTTCTCTGATCAATTCACACACACCAAATGCTCACGGGATGCACTTTCCCTGAGCAATTTTATATTCTTTATATATATATTATTATTATTATTATTTCTTTAGAGAGAGGGATAGAAGAGTTAGA
Organism: Nyctalus aviator; assembly: GCA_036971965.1. Lineage (NCBI taxonomy): Eukaryota > Metazoa > Chordata > Mammalia > Chiroptera > Vespertilionidae > Nyctalus > Nyctalus aviator. The sequence goes on along the minus strand of CM072935.1, from coordinate 39,675,982 downwards.
AACATCAATGAGAGAGAAACTGATCAGCCACCTCCTGCACCCCCCCCTCCCCCACTGGGGACATGCCCACAACCAAGGCACATGCTCCCCAACCGGAATCGAACCCGGGACCCTTCAGTCCGCAGGCCGACGCTCCATCCACTAAAGCCAAACCTGCCTCGACAATTTTATATTCTTAAAATTGTAGGTATGCACCACGGTTCCAGATTGAGGAGACTAATTCTTATGGTACAATCTTCCTCTTTCCTTTGCTCTGTCCCCTGGCCCGCCTAATAGCTCTCTCTCCTGAATGGGCCTCTCTCTGGAAGTTTGTGTGCACGCTGATGATGTGGCCAGTCTTGTCTGCCCGTCCTTATTTCTCACTGAGAAATAATCAGCGTCTCCTAAGTGCAGTGGACCCATGAGCAACGCAGAGGTTAGGAGGCGCCAACCCCCTGCAGCTGAGATCATGGGTAACTTTGGACTCCCCCAGACCGAAGCCTTACCGATCAACAGTCACTAAACACGTACTTTGTATGTTATGTGTATTACATACTGCATAAATACTGAGAATCAAGTAAGCCAGAGAAAAGAAAATGTTACGAAGAAACTCACAGAGAAGAGCAAATACGTTTACGGTGTTTATTGAAGAAAATCCGCGTGTCAGTGGACCTGTGCAGCTTAAACCTGTGCTTGCAAGGGCCGAATGGAGAATGAGCTAATTTACCTTTTTTATTGTTTATTTTTTTTGTTTGTTTCTCAGAAGTAGATAAAACGGAGTACTTACCTCAGTCTTTGTGGTAGAGCACCAGGCACCAGAACCAGGCTGGTAAAAGGATTCAATTTCATGTGCCGCCTCCATAGATTGTAGGATCCCGAGGCCGAGTGCTGGCCTAGCGGGAGAGTGATGTCTGACAGAGAAAAGAAGCGAAGGGCATTGCTGAGCCTGCTTGCGGCCAGGCAGCCACGCAGAGAGGAAGTCAGCATCCTCCATGCGCCCCCTACCACTCCGTCTTTTTCATCTGCCTATTTCCCTGTATCCTGCTGTCGCCTGTCTGTATGCCTGCCTTCCACAACTGGGAGTCTTCCCAGAGCCCGACACTCAATAGTACTCACTAAATATTTTTGTTGAACGTCTGGCTTTTGGTGAATGTGGAATTTTCATCTCTTCCCCTAGAATCAATCAGTTGCATTGCTGACATCCAAATAGAGAATTCCCGACTCACCTGATCCATCCCATCTAGGAACGAAAACATACATGGTATATGTTTTCCCCCTTCTTACACGCCTGTTGGCTCATAATAATAATGATCTCTCTCTCACCCTCTTTCTTTCCTTTTTTAAAATATGTTTTTATTGACTTCAGAGAGGAAAGGAGAGGGAGAGAAACATCAGTGATGAGAGAGAATCAGCGATCGGCTGCCTCCTGCATGCCACCCTCTGGGGATCGAGCCTGTAACCTGGGCATGTGCCTTGACTGGGAATCGAACTGTGACCTCCTGATTCATAGATCCATGCTCAAACACCGAGCCATTCCGGCCAGACTCTCTCTCCCTCTCTTCCTCTCCTTCCCTCTCATTATAAAGCAGCCTTAATTTTTCTCCCCCCCGTGTCCCTTTGAAACTTTTGATGAACTAGTTTGTTTTCTCTGTCCCTTTATGACGTTTTCATCTGCTTCTCAGTGTTTCTGTTTCTTCTTCGGGAAATAACAACCAGTGATTATTCCTAGAACAGTTTTAGCTCCTGGCTCACTGCCACTTCCTCCAACGTTACTCTTGCCATAATTCTTGGTAATTTCAATATCCATACGAATGACCCCTCAGTAGCTTTGACGTTCTTTCCCCACCCCGGTATCCCTATCCTCCACCACCTCTCAGCTATTGCCCCTCTTATCATCCTCTTGATCCTGTGATTATAATGATTGCAGTCCCGCCATAGCCTCAGTTCAAACCTCCTATCTCCCCAGCTGCCCCCTTCTCATACCTCCTAGTCTTCCACCGTCAACAGCCCTGTGGCCTTACCTGGACTCTCAGTCCATTGGTCCTGCTGCTGCTTCTCTGGCCTTCACCCCCCTGTTTCCTCTACTCCCTGCTCCCCAGTCTAACTCCACAGGACGTCCTTGTAGTCTTCCTGTCCATGGCCTTGGCCGCTCTCCTGATTCATCATCACTCTCGCTTGGCTAAATGACAGCCCAGGTTAAACCAGCGTTTGCCGGTTATCCTCCTATGCCTGCAGCTGCGCCAGAACACACGCCATGTTATTGATCTCATTTCAGTTCCACCATCACCACCCTCCAGTCATCCCTCAGTGCTGCCCGGAAATCATGCTCTAGTGCCCTAGTCCAGTGGTTGGCAAACCGCGGCTCGCGAGCCACGGGCGGCTCTTTGGCCCCTTGAGTTTTTAGCAAAGGCCAGCTTAGGAGGACGCTAATTAAGTGAATAACAATGTACCTGCCTATAGGGTTTAATTTTTAAAAATCTGGCTCTCAAAAGAAATTTCAATTGTCATACTGTTGATACTGGGCTCTGTTGACTCATGAGTTTGCCGACCACTGACCTAGTCCATATAATATACCCTTACACTGTTCTAGAAATGGTTACATTTTTTCACTTGTATCATTCAATCCTCTACAGATTTTTTTTTTTTTTGTAAGCGCCCACAAACCATCTGCTTGTGGGAACGTTGCTGGGGATGAATATGAAATACTCCATTTTCTGAAATCCATCTCCCTTCCCCACTCCACCTGGGCGTTTGCCTGTTGTCTGGGCCACATCTCTCCTGCTCCCCACAGGCCCTCAGAGATCCCGGCCTCGGCTCTGTCGCTCCTGTCCCAGCCCTCAGTCTCCTCTGGCCCTGCTCCTCTGAGCTCTCAATGAGCACGTGTCAGGGGGATGAATGGGAACAGCTCACAGCCTGGTCTTGGGAGGCAAGCATCTGGTTTCATCCCTTTTATTAAATTAAAAAATACAAGTAGACGCTTAGCAGAGGAGAAGCTCTTGGCAGGAGGCACACAAGTCTGGGCCATAGCTCTCAGTCCTGTGAATCCAGGGAAGGAAAGAACTGGCTCCAGAGAGCCAGTACGGTCTCCATCCGCCTGCAGCTCGCCGAGGGCCGTGCGGTCCCAGTGCACATGCAGCACGCTGAGGGCCGTGCGGTCCCAGTGCACATGGAACACGCTGAGGGCCGTGCGGTCCCAGTGCACATGCAGCACGCTGAGGGCCGTGCGGTCCCAGTGCACACGGAGCACGCTGAGGGCCGTGCGGTCCCAGTGCACACGGAGCACGCTGAGGGCCGTGCGGTCCCAGTGCACACGGAGCACGCTGAGGGCCGTGCGGTCGCAGTGCACATGGAACACGCTGAGGGCCTTGCCGACCCAGTGCTCCCAGAGCATGCTGGGAGTGGCAGATCTAAATGACACAGTCCTTTCCGAGCGTTGCTTGGTGGTTAAAGCATGGGCTACAGAGCCAGGCAAGATTGATGGGATTCAGAACCTGCTCCTCTGCTCCCTGAGTCGGAGACCCAGGGCTCGTTATTTAACCTTTATGACTCACTGTCCTCATCTGCAAAATGGGACCAGTAACAGTACCTACACCCTGAGGGAGTTTGAAAAATCAATAAGCCAACCTAAGGAAAGTGGTCAGAACGAGGCCTGGTACTAACTAAGTGCTCCGTAAACAGTAGGCATCTATTATGACTATATTCTTCTTTTTCTTTTTTTAATCTTAATTGATTTTTTTACAGAGAGGAAGATAGAGGGATAGAGAGTTAGAAACATCTATCAGCTGCCCCCTGCACACACCCCACTGCGGATGTGCCCACAGCCAAGGTACATACCCTTGATGGGAATTGAACCTGGGACCCTTCAGTCCACAGGCTGACGCTCTATCCACCGAGCCAAACTGGTTTCGGCATGACTATATTCTCTTTTGAGCCTGACAGCAGCCCGCTGAGGTGTTATTATCCCCGTTTCACAGAAGAGGAGGCTGTGGGTAAAAGAGATTAAGGAGAAGCTCAGGACCACACGGACAGAAAGTGGTGGAGGCTAGGCTTGCCCTAAGATCACAGGACTCAGCCCGGCTGGCCTGGCTCAGTGGTTGAGCATTAGCCTATGAACCAGGAGGTCACAGTTCAATTTCAGGAGGGAGGCCCACGCAGGAGGCAGCCGACCCATGACTCTCTCTCATCATTGATGTTTCTATCTCTCTCCCTCGCCCTCACAAAAATAAATAAATAAATAAATAATCATAGGACTCCCCTGCCGAGCATTTCAGAGCTCCCTCCCAGCCCTGGATGACATCATTTTACCCTGATCACAGAGATTCACATCACTCCCTTCTCCAAACAAGCCCGGATCTTCCCAGGCAGATGGCACCAAGCATGTACTGTACAATTACACGGTCAGGATTGCGTTTAGCCGGATCCGGGAAGGCTGACTATGACAAGTCAGCAGCCCTGAGAGGGGGAAATCGCGCCAGGGCTGCACACATTGACGAGGATGTACTGTCTGCCCGGCTGCGCAGTCACACGGATGGGTGGATGGATGGATAGATGGGTGGATGGGTGGGTGGATGGATGGATGGATGGATGGGTGGATGGATGGATAGATGGGTGGATGGGTGGGTGGATGGATGGGGCGCGTTTCCCACTTTGGGGAATTTGTGGTGAGATGGTTCGGTGCCTTCTCGCCAGTACTTCTTCTCTGGTGGTCCTCAGAGTGTGGTCCCTGAAGCAGCCGTATCCCCTGAAAACTTGCAAGAAATGCAGATTTTCAGGGGCCGCCCTAAGCCTGTAGAATCAGAAGCTCAGAGAGTGTGGCCACTGGTCTTAGTGATCAGCAAGTTCTCCGGGGAATCGGGAGGCACCCCAGTGTGAGAACCGCTGACGGGGCCCTTTGGGGGACCACCCTGAGACGGTGGTGAGCCCTCCAGGGACCCGAGGACACGTCTTGAAGGAACCTGGGTCCCTTGGGCTGCCGGGACTCATGGTCAGCTCACAGCCGCAGCTCCCTGGTAACCTCCATCAGCATTGGAACCCTTGGGGTGTTTTTGCAGATGTCCAGGCGTTGGGAAAACCACGCGTTTGTTTTGACAGGAACACATCCATTCGGCACACGGTTCCCTGCAGGGTTCCCAGGCTTCCCTGTAAACCGATTGTGATGCCTGGTGGATGCTGACACGGTGACTAAGACTCACAGTAGGAATCCCAGTCCCGCCCTAACCCGTTTGGCTCAGTAGACAGAGCATCAGCCTGCGGACTGAAGGGACCCACGTTCAATTCCGGTCAAGGGCATGTACTACCTTGGCTGCGGGCACAACCCCAGTAGCGGGTGTGCAGGAGGCAGCTGATCGATGTTTCTCTCTCATCGATGTTTCTAGTTTTCTAAACCTCTCCCTTCCTCTCTGTTAAAAAAAAAAAAAATCAATAAAATATTTTTTTAAAAGAAATAAAGAAATCCCAGTCCCAGGAGGACTCCACTCCCTGTGTCCAAAGAGGAAGAGCGTCCTCAGAGGAAGAGTCGCTGTCTGCCTCCCTCCCTCCCTTCCCAGGGCCCTTCTGTGAGCGTGCCCCTCTGTGGCAGGGCCTGGGCCTGGTCCAGTCCTCAGCAGGTGGAGACCACTGGGCCACATTCTCCCTGACGTAAGTTCCCACATCAAAGGTGGGAGATACCGGGGAGCGGGGTCAGGTCATTTGGGATTCCTAGAAAGGGCTCAGCCTCGCTCCCGGATCTGGTCTTCTTTCTTGGAAAAATAAATACGCCAACATAAGGTCTGTATCCACGGCTCCAGCCCAGGGCCACGAGCTAGACCACGGCGCCTTCGTGCTCCTGAGACAAAGGCCCTCCGTCCGGGGTCTCTCAGGGTGGGCGCCGCCCCCGGGGGCTCAGGGCTGGGCCCCCGGAAGGTGGGTCTCCATGTTGCCTCCATGTGGCTTTTCTTTTTCTTAGAGATTTTCAAACTCTCAGCACCTCCATTTTCTCGTCTGCCTGATGGATGTGGTGGTGCTCCTCCTGGCTCTTGTCTCAACAGCTCGCTCTGCACATCAGATGAGATCATGAGGATAAAAGCCCTCTGGAAAAAGGATTTGAGCACATCCCACCAAGGCCAGGTTTTCCATGGATCTTCTCCCAGAGTCCTCCGGGACAGCGTCTGGGGCCCCCTGGGGCCTTCAGTTCACACAGCCCCCAATCCTACCCCCGGGTGTGGCAGGAAGCGGGTTTCCTGCCGGATACGGGGCGTTTGGGAGTGCGTCCGCCCCTAACGCGGTCAGACTTGGGAGGCTGCGGTGGGTGAGGTGAGGTGTCGGTGCAGGCGCTCGGGAGAGTCAGGCCTGGCAGGCCGGCCTGGACGGGATGACCTCATGGGCCTTTCTTGGTTCTCATTGTAATGACGGGGCTCCCTGTTTCCCCGTTGGCTTTCTCTCCGTGCAGCTGTGGTGTTTGGGAAGTGGGGCAATCATTTGGGATTCCTTTTCTAATCCCTATCGAATGCGGCCTTTTTCGCGGCAAAGACTGGGGAAGGGAGGAGGGGCTCCCGCTGGCCGGAGGCGGCCGTGGCTCAGCACATGCGAGAAATCCCAGCAGGAGTGCCCACGTCCGCCCTCCGGCTGGGGCAGGAGGCCTTTCCCCTCCCCCAGCGGCATCCTTCCCCTCCCCCCCCCCCCCCCCCCCCCCCCAGTGCAGTGCGGTCCCCTCGGGACTTCAGCCTCAGAGCCTCCTGCTTGGGTGCGTAAGGCGGTGGTTGTGATAAGGAAGAGACGGAGCGCCTGCCTTTTCCCAGTTTAACTGTGTCCTTTGTGGAAATGCTTCTTGGCAGGTCCCTTAGCCATTCCCACCGCTGAGTCTCTCTCTCCGCCGTGTTACTGCCGCAGTGGCCTGATCACCCACTGCCACACTCACTGGATTTTTTTATGACATGGCTCACCTGCAGAAGCCGGAAGTTACATGTGGCATCATGTACAGATTTCTCAGTCTGAATGTAAAGGCCTTTTATCACTGGCTGCGGGCAACCCCTCCGACTCACTTCCTCCCTGTGCCTCCTGGCAGTCCCTCCATCCACTCTACCATCCACCCTCTCCATCGGTGCCTCCTCTCGATTCACACTGTGCATCCACCGGGCCAGCTCGTATCCGGACCTTGGCCCCAGCCCACTAACGTCCCTGTTCTCCGCACAGCTGGCGTCAGCGCCACCCAGGTTCATGCCAGCTCAGCTGAGTCTCCCCAGGTAGACCGTGGTCCCTATCGTTGCCATCGGTCTCTATCCTAGCTTATTCCACGTTTCCTGCAGTTTCCGGGGGAGCTTCCGGGGCATACAATACAGAATGAAATCATTCTGACCCCGATCGGGGGTTTGGCCACCTGAGAACTGTATCGATGACTTTCTGGAAACGAAAGTGTTCATTTATCTTGTGAAAAGAAATAGTATTTGTTTGTAGCCGACACTCATGATCACCCAGTTGTAGCCCCTACAGCTTTCACATATGCCCTTACAACTTTTCCAAGTGGGAAGAGAAACCGACGGAGATCGGAGACTTTATTTTATTTTTATTTATTTATTTAAAATATATTTTATCGATTTTTTTACAGAGAGGAAAGAGAGGGATAGATAGAAACATCGATGAGAGAAAAACATCGATCAGCTGCCTCTTAAACACACACGCCCTACTGGGGATGTGCCCGAAACCAAGGTATATGCCCTTGACAGGAATCAAACCTGGGACCTTTCAGTCTGCAGGCAGACACTCTATCCACTGAGCCAAACCGGTTCCGGCTCTTTAAAAAAAAAAATAAAAAATTATATATATATATATATATATATATATATATATATTATTGATTTTTACAGAGAGGAAGGGAGAGGGATAGAAAGTTAGAAACATTGATGAGAGAGAAACATCGATCAGCTGCTTCCTGCACCCCGCCCTCCCCCCCACTGGGGATGTGCCCGCAGCCAAGGTACATGCCCTTGACCGGAATCGAACCCGGGACCTTTCAGTCTGCAGACCGGCGCTCTATCCACTGAGCCAGACCGGCCAGGGCCTTCCTCACACCCTTCTAACGCGTGTGACCCCCCCCTCTTTCCCCAGAGAGCTCCTGCGAGAACAAGCGGGTGGACCTGGTGTTCATCATTGACAGCTCCCGCAGCGTCAACACCCACGACTACGCCAAGGTCAAGGAGTTCCTCGTGGACATCCTGCAGTTCCTGGACATCGGCCCCGACGTCACCCGCGTGGGCCTGCTGCAGTACGGCAGCACCGTGAAGCACGAGTTCTCCCTCAAGACCTTCAAGCGGAGGTCCGAGGTGGAGCGCGCCGTCGCGCGGATGCGGCACCTGTCCACGGGCACCATGACGGGGCTGGCCATCCAGTACGCCCTGAACATCGCCTTCTCCGAGGCCGAGGGGGCCCGGCCCCTGCGGGAGAACGTGCCCCGCGTCATCATGATCGTGACGGACGGGCGGCCGCAGGACTCTGTGGCCGAGGTGGCCGCGAAGGCGCGGGACACGGGCATCCTGATCTTCGCCATCGGCGTGGGCCAGGTGGACCTCAACACGCTGAAGGCCATCGGCAGCGAGCCCCACGAGGACCACGTCTTCCTGGTGGCCAACTTCAGCCAGATGGAGTCGCTGATCTCCGTGTTCCAGAACAAGCTGTGCAGTAAGTCCCGCCCCGGGCTCTCCCAGGGGCATCGTGAGGGGGTCTCTCTACCCGTCTGCCAGGTTCAGTCTGTGCTGCCTCATCCCAGGGACACTGCCTGCGAGGGGCTCAGCAAAGGCCGAGGTAGACGTGGCGATTTTTTAAAAAATATATATATATTTTATTGATGTTTTACAGAGAGGAAGGGAGAGAGCTAGAAACATCGATGAGACAGAAACATCGATCAGCTGCCTCTTGCACACCCCCTACTGGGAATGTGCCCGCAACCAAGGTACATGCCCTTGACCGGAATCGAACCTGGGACCTTTGAGTCCGCAGACCGATGCTCTACCGCTGAGCCAAACTGGTTTCGGTGACTTGGTGATTTTTTGGCACCAAGGTAGACATGGTGGTTTTTGGGCACCGAAGGGTCTTGAGTTTGATTTCTGGTCAAGGGCACATACTTGATTGCCAGTTTGCTTCCAGTCATGTGGGAGGCAGCCAATTGATGTCTCTCACATTGATGTCTCTCTCTCTCTCTCTCTCTCTCTCTCTGAAAAGTAATGGAAAAATATCCTCAGGTAAGGATGAACTAACAACCAAGAAAGCCTGGGTCCACCTAGGGCCATGGTCAGCAAACTGCGGCTCGTGAGCCACACGCGGCTCTTTGGCCCCCTGAGTGTGGCTCTTCCACAAAATACCACGTGCGGGCAGGCGCGCACGTACAGCGCGATTGAAACTTCGTGGCCCGTGCGCAGAAGTCGGTTTTCGGCTCTCCAGAAGAAATGTCGATCGTTGCGCTGTGGATACTTGGCTCTGTTGACCCATGAGTTTGCCGACCACTGACCTAGGGGCTCCAGGAGACCTTTAAGCAGGAGATCATAATTTGTTGACTTTCATATGTGCCGTTTTGAGCAATTAGCATATGTTACCTCACTTTATTCACACAGCAAACCTGTGACGTAGGTGCTAGTTATAAATTCCCGTTTTATCGAAAAGGAAACTGAGACCCAGAGAGACTTCATGACCTGTCCCAGGTCACACAGCACTGAGTGGTGGAGTGGAGATGCGGGCCCAGGCATTCTGGCTGCTCTGAACCCACATTGTAACCACTGTGTGCTAATACAGACTTGGAAGATGAGTAGGAGCTTACCACTATGTAGTAGGGACAACTGCCTTAAGCCAGGAAAGGAATGATAATTCCTATTGTTTCTTTCTATTTCATTTAAAAACAACAACAACAACAGCAGCAGCAAAAAAAAAAAATGAGTCCAGACTTCCTGTTACTTGTGTGACCTGCTAAGGAGACATGACACAGCTTGAAAAGTGCTGATGAGGGACAGGCCCCCAGAGACAGGGTTTCAGAGGGGGGAGGGCTGCCATGCAGGTGCTCAGCCGGTGCAGGGTGCTGCTGGGTCTCGGCCTCCCTGGGGGTGGGGGACCTTGATCGAGCAGCCAGGAAGAGATGAGCTCCGGAGCCAGGCTGCCCTTGTGTGCGAGTCCTGGCTGACCTCTCACTGGCTGTGTGGACGTGAACTTGGACACGGCGGTGGCTTTATCCCCATGGACAGCGAATTCCCTCACCGGCCACGGCTGGGGTGGGGTGGGACTCCTCAGCGGCATTCTCAGGCCACCCCGGAGACCACCAGAGGAACTTGGAGTCCGGCTGCCCTGGGATGAAGCCCTGTCTACAAGATGACCGAAACCTACACATCTTGGGGTCTACCGTTCTGCCGCCCAGTGAGAGAGGACACAGGAGTTAGGGGCTGAAAAATGCGTGTCTATCCTCAGCCTTTGGAAACTCATTAGATCCTGGGCAGGGCTGCTTTTCATTAACCTTCTGGTACCTGCTTTATCAGCCTAGCTCTGTATTTAGAGCCCAGAGCTCATACCCTAATAGCCCCACCCCACGCCACCCCACCCAGGCCCGTCTCCACGTCGGGCCCTAAAAGTGCTCCTCAGACACACCTTTCACCCACCGATCCGGGCAAAGTCCACCCTCCCTGCGCCCTGAGAGGCCCCGTTGTGTACGTGGGGAGGGCGGGCTGGCTTCAACAGGTGCCGGCTTTCCATGGCCGGCCATCGCTCCTTTCAAGAGCCCCAGCCAGCCCCACCCCTCCATTAATTGTTCCTTTCATCACTCACGTATTCATTAATAAGCATTTATGAACATTCACATTTCCTGGTTAAAAAAAAAAAAAGCCGAAACGGGTTTGGCTCAGTGGTAGAGCATCGGCCTGCGGACTGAAAGGTCCCGGGTTCGATTCCGGTCAAGGGCATGTGCATTGGTTGCGGGCACATCCCCGGTAGGGGGTGTGCAAGAGGCAGCTGGTCAATGTTTCTCTCTCATTGACGTTTCTAGCTCTCTATCCCTCTCTCCTCCTCTCTGTAAAAAAAATCAATAAAATATATTTTAAAAAAATAAATAAATAAGACCCAGTCCCGCCAAGGGCAGTCTGCTGAGGAATGACTCCTTCTGCTGAACGCAAAGCCTGGACCCAGTTTCACCCGCTGAGTGGTGAGGCCCCTCGCGGCCCGGGGAGGAGGCAGGAGGGGGCAGGGCTGGCCGTCCTGCCAGTCACGTGGCAAAGGCCCCGCTCACGAGAGAGCCGGGCATCAGGGCCTGATGTTCCTGGACTCACTGCACACTCACCCGGCGGGTTTTACCCATGGAAACGTCTTACCCTACCTGAGTAAAACTGTTTGAGACTCTTTAGGTTGAACATAGTGGAAATTCGACTTGAACTAGGTTGAGAGAGGAGGGATTGCGTTATATTACCCACAGAATTACGGAGAAGGGTAACCAGTGGCAGCCCTGCCTTCTCTCCATCTCTCCCCTCTGCCACCCCCCGGACTCCTGGGGTCCATGGGCACAGAGCGTACCAGCCCCCCAGACGTACCTGCCGTGGGGTGGAGCCCCCCTTTTCTCAGTGCTGGTTCCTGGATGCCAAGAAAGGACTCCGATGGTCAAACCCCGTCCCACCCCGAGGCAGCCAGGAGAGGGGCTGCCGCAGGCCCTCACAGCAGCTCCCACAGTTACGAGGCGTTTGGGGTGAGAAGGGCGGTTTCCAGAAAAAGGGGGTGCTGTGCAGATGAAACCGTTTCAGTGCGTATACGGACGGTCCCCAGACACGCCACGGGTAAAGAAATAAGGAAGAAGGAGCTGCCCAGCTGAGCCGAGCGCCCTCCACTGTGTGGGGCAGAGGGGAGCTGGGGCGCAAAGTCCGGCTTTGAGTCCAGTGCTTTTCCCATGACTCCGAGTGATGGTCTCCTGGTTCCGGTGTCTTCAATGGTGCACAGCCCACACAAGCCCCAGTAACACGCCGTCGCTCTAAAACCATGCAGGAGTCTTTTCATTCCCCCGCCTGACAGGTGAAGGGAGTGGCGTGTAGGGAAATGAAGTCCTTCTGGCCAGGCCACGGGCAGTCGGGGGCGAAGCCGAGTGCTGGTCTGTTCGCAGGAGCCATTCTCTTCGCCACTGTGCCGTCTGCTCCCACAGGGACTTTCTCTGCCCCCACCTCCTGCCTGTCTTCCTTCTTTGTCTGCCAGGGTCCCCGCGGGAAGACAGGCACTGGGCCCATTACTTGGGCCCTGCACCCATTCTTTTTTGTTTTTTAATGTTCTTTGTTGAGTTTTAGAGAGAGACGAAGGGAGAGAGAGAAACATCAGTGGGGGAGAGACATAAGGATCGGCTGCACCCCCTGCACACCTCCCCCCTCTGGGGATCGAGCCGACACTGAGCATGTGCCCTGACCGGATACTGAACCAGTGACCTCCCAGGGCACAGGACGGTGGTCAGCCCCTGAGCCAGGCCTTGCCCCAGTTCTACGTGCTGTGTAGCTGGTTTCCTAGACTTTAGACCTCTTTCGTGATAAAGGAAAACAGTGACACGCTGAGGGTGGTTCATCAGGAATGCCCTGTGCCCGTGGGTAACGTGACTTGGGCAGTAGAAGAGAGAGCTCTCCCGGTGCGAAGCAAATTCGCATTAAAAACAGGAGGAGGAGTTCCCCCTCCCAGTTCTGTCAAAAGTTGGAGTTGGTCATGCCGAGTGCCAAGGTTTGGAGGGGGCTGGACGTACTCTCAGGCATTGCTGGGGAGAGCCACCTGGCAAGGCAATCTGTTGTATCTCTCAGACTAGGACGCACTCCAGGAGACTCGGTTGCACACGTGTGTCTGTGGAGGTGTGTTTGGGAATGTTCATCACCTGATTGCAAAAGCAAAAATGTGGGACCTGCTCAAATGCCGACTGATGGGGAAGGGGCCAAGTCCAGTGAGTCACATGACCAGTGGGTAAAGCAATTGGAAGGAATGAACTAGAGTCATGGTATTTGATCACATGTAAGATATATACCGTAGCTGATTCTCATTATTCGCAGCAATTATTTATACTAATAAAAGGGTAATATGCAGCCGAAGCCAGTTTGGCTTAGTGGATAGAGTGTCAGCCTGTGGACTGAAAGGTCCCAGGCAGGTTTGATTCTGGTCAAGGGCATGTACCTTGGTTGTGGGCACATCCCCAGTGGGGGGGGTGCAAGAGGCAGCTGATCAATGATTCTCTCTCATCGATGTTTCTAACTCTCTATCCCTTTCTCTTCTTCTCTGTTAAAAAATCAATTAAAAATATATATTTTTTAAAAGGGTAATATGCAAATTGGGTGCCCTCACAGTAACAACCAAACAGCAGGCTGTGTGGAGTGACCAGACCAGCAGAAGGAGGCAGTGTGAGGCTGGGCCAGGCCTCTAGTGTTCTATAAAAGTAACGGTGAACACAATTAGCAGCGAATACTGGTTCGTTGCTCTTAGGTGCAAAACAGGTTCCTGTCAGACTCTGGTCACATACTTGTCATCTGATTAATACATATCCTTGTTTTATGTGTGCTTTTTTGTTTAAAGACTTTATTTAATACCTATTGTTGATTCATTAGCTTTGACCTCAGAGCCCACAGCACTATTACTCATGCCTGCATGAAATTTATCTGGTGCACATCTTCTCCATACATGGCATCACAGCCTCTTGCGCTTGGGACACGGCACCCTTCACTAGCACTCAGCAAACCTCAGCACCACGCTCGGGGCCACCTTCCACAGCAAAACACCTGCAAAGAACACAGAGATGCCAAAGCCGGGGCCCTACGTAGACCTTGAAAAGGACACTTGCTTACACCTGAGAGCAGGACCTCAAGGCCGAGCCATGCCTTGATCAACCCCAGCCGGAAGCATGCGCCTCAGGCGACTCAGATGTTCCCTCACTCTGAGCATGTCCTGGAGGGTCTGAGAAAGCCCCGTGAGTATTGTCTGTAGGGTAACAAATACATTCTAGCCAGGAGGCAAATTCCCAAATGCAGAATCGGCAAATAATGAGTATCCACCGTACGTGTCCTCACATTTTAACAACTCTGAAATGGGGGTGCATCTTAGGTTCTGTGAAGAATGCTATATATTAGCATAGCTAGACTCTGTGAGTAATGGTCAGTGAAAACCAAGTTGAGGATCAACATATGTAGGATAAACCCATGTATGTAAAACAGAACAGAAGGCCATCATGCCTGTCCTTTGCTGCGTAATGGTTAACACGTCTGCGCACTCATTCCCCAGGTACTGAGCACTGTCCAAGCACTTTATTATTGATTATTTTAACAATTACAAGGCCCTTATGAGGTAGGTGCTATTATCTTCTCCATGTTATACTAAGAGATTACTACGGTTGCCCATGGTCACAAAAACAGACATTTATTTCACACCCAAGAAAAAATGATTGATTGTATTTACTTTATGACCTTACCTGTGTCTTACTTGTATCTTAGGAGCTTATAGTCGTCAACTCAGAATGATCATTCTAAATCATATTGTTATGAAATAAGTTTTACTCCCCTAGTTCATATAGTGCTCACCATGTTTCTTACTGAGAAGTAAGGAGACATATACCTAAGTTATACCATCGCTTGCATTGGTAGCTGCGTTTTTCTAAGCAATGGATTAATGGGATTGTTCTTAGCTTTTGAGAGCCTCTTTTATTTTAGCTTTTATAAATCTATTTCTACATATGGTCACCCTTCTTGTTTTTGAGAACACTTGTATAACTTGTTTATACTGATGTTGGTAAGTTTTAAATATGTCCAAGTTGCATCATTTTGAGTAAAGTCACAAATTAAAATATTTAAAAAGTAAGAACTTTTATGAGCTCCAGACAGATTTATGCAAGAAGTGATCTATCTGAAGGCTGAGGTACTTCAGAAACTAATTGCAGAAATATTTTAAAATGAGACATAAAGCTTATGAAACATGGAACATCTGAATGCATTATTTTACTCTCCAAATTCAGCATAACACTTTTGCATATTAAGACATTTCACTACTCTTGGGACTTATGATTCTGAGAAGCCGTTGATTCTTTTTTGGTTGTTGTTAATACTTACCCAAGGATATTTTTACCATTGATTATTTTATCTGTTTTTTAGAGAGAGTGGAAGAGAGGAAGGGGGAGAGAAACATCGATGTGAGAGAGAGACACATCAATTGGTTGCCTCCTGCATGCACCCCTACTGGGGCTTAGGATCAAACCTACAAACCAGGTACATGCCCTTGACTGGGAATCAAACCTGTGGCCCTTCCGTGTGCAGGGTGATGCACTAACCACTGCTCAGGGTAAAACTGTTGATTCTTCTCATTTAACGAATAGCTTTTCCTCCAGCTCCATTGCTGCCTACTGAAACCCACACATTTGCCAAAGCTCCCTCCGATAGCAGCAGGCTTCCTGATCTTCCTACCTACCAGTCGGGTATTATTCATTTAACCAGAACATTTCTCCTTTTGTCGGTCATTTAGACCTGGTTTTATTGGATATTGGCAATTGTATTCGGCTTAGCCTGATGTCATTCCCCTCCAGCCCTCCATGCTCCTTTATCTAGGTACGGCAGATAGCACCTATCTAGAACTGTCTCATCTGACCAGAGGCTGTAAACCCCCGTGAGGCTGGGGACCGAAGCTTGTTTCTCTTTGGGCCCTGCTCTCTCCATTCCCAGAGTAGGTTATGAATAAACTAGAGGCCTGATGCAAGAAGATTTGTGCAAGAATGGGCCTTCTTTCTCCTGGCTGCGGGCACCACCTTCACTCCAGCCGGACCCACCTTTCCACCTTCCCATGCTGCCCGGAGGCCTGGAGCGGCTGGGCAATGCGGAACCTCTGCGTCCCACCCTGCTCCCAGCTGCTCCATGCCAGTGTATGCAAAGTGACCTGCCATCCTTGTTGGGTTAATTTGCATACTCACTCCTGATTGGCTAGTGGGTACCGTGAAGGTATGGTCAATTTGCATCTTACTCTTTTATTAATGTAGATGCTGGCAGGGTACGTGAAGTTAGAGAAGGCGTCATCATTGCCTTAACTTGCTGTGTGTTTCTTTCCAGTGGCCCACATGTGCAGCCTCCTGGAGCATAACTGTGCCCACTTCTGCATCAACACCCCTGGCT
Organism: Nyctalus aviator; assembly: GCA_036971965.1. Lineage (NCBI taxonomy): Eukaryota > Metazoa > Chordata > Mammalia > Chiroptera > Vespertilionidae > Nyctalus > Nyctalus aviator. The sequence continues at coordinate 39,659,906 of CM072935.1, read as the reverse complement.
CGTACGTCTGCAGGTGCAAACAAGGATACATCCTCAACGCGGATCAGACAACTTGCAGAAGTAAGATTGCTTGGTTGGTGCATCCATACTGCCCTTCTCTTCTCTCCCGCTCCCCCTTCCTTTACCAGGCCCCATTTCATTCCTCCGTGGCCCCTCAGCCAGACAAGTCATTGCCTCTCTAACAATACAAACCAGGTTTTGTGATTCATATATTTTGTGTTGAACTCCCCCCCACACACACACTCTGCCATCATAGTGCCTAGGCCAGAGCTGAGCACATAGTAGGCCCTCAGGAAGAGTGTGGATGTGCCTGCAACCAAGGTACATGCATGCCCTTGACCGGAATCGAACCTGGGACCTTTTAGTCTGCAGGCCATCACTCTATCCACTGAGCCACACCGGTTTCGGCTGCCTAAACAGCTTTTTAGACACGCTCCATCCTCTCCCGGTACTTCCCCCTTCTCCTCCTGCCCCAGCCTCTTTAGGAACCAACCCCCCCCCCCCCAAGGAGTTTCTTCTCAGAAGGCTCAGCCCCAAAAAAGGGCTGGGGGGGGGGTCCCTCATGACATGGGCCTGTCTTCAACCCTCTGTTTTCCTCATCATTCCCTTTCCCTTGAATTCCCACTGATAAGAAAGATTTTTTTCTTGTTTCCTTTTCCTTCTTTCTTTTTTGTTTTTTTAACACGGGATTTTTCTTTCCTTTCCCTCCTTCGGTAGAATATTTAATCTACCGCGAAGAATAATGGCAATGCAACATTTAGAAAACTTCACTTGGCAAAAAAAAAAAGTAAACCTTCTTGTCCAACTTTCACATATTTTTCTCGCTCAAGAACCATACTAAATGTACTTTATTGCTTTCATTTTTCAGATATGTCCCTGACATTATGTTTCCCAAGATAGTTATGTGATTTAATAGCTTTTATATTACAGCTTAATCAAGAGGCTTGAGCTAGAAAAACAGTCATGTTATTAAAATAAGAAAGCTGTAACCAACATTCCTCATCAATTTAGATGCAGAAATTCTTAAGAACTTAGCAAATAGAATCTATATATAATCAAGTCTAAAAAACCCCAAGCAATATATATCTGTTAACCATATTAACAAAAAAAGACGTGATTATTTCAGTAGATGCAGAAAAAAAAAGCATGGGATATAATACCCAACACTCACTCATTCTAAAAACTTTCAGACACTTAGGAATAAAGGGGAAATTCCTCAACCTAAGGAGAGGCATCTGTGAAAAAGCCTATAGTTAATATCATACCCAAGACTGTGCTTGAGTCTGACTACACGCTTTCCTCCTAAAGTAAGGAACACGGCAGTATCTCCACTCTCCTTACGTCTGCTCCACACTGTCCTGGAGGTGCTAACTGGTCCAATAGTGAAATAGAAAGATTCCATTTATATAAAACTTCAGAGAATGCCAACTTTATAAAGTGGTTGCCTGGGGGCCAGGGCGGGAGGAGGGATTCCCAAGAGGCAGGGGAGAATTGGGAGGGTTTAGGATGATGGATATGTCACTATCTTGGTTATGGGGATATGTTGATATGTCACAATTATTAATTTGTGTGCTTTAAATATGTCACTTATACCTCAATAAAGCTAATATATATGCAAATACATTATGTATATACTAGAGGCCCAATGCAAGGAGATTCATGGAAGAATAGGCCTTCCTTCCCCTGATTGCCAGCACCAGCTTCCCTCGGGCACCTGGAACCCGGGCCTTGCACCTTTGCTCTGGCCCTACCGCGCCCCCCCCGCCCCCCATAGCAGGCATCCCACTCCGTCCCGGTTGCTCCTCACCTGTGCGCTGCTCAGAGGCCTGGAAAGGCCGCCGCCATCTTTGTCACGTCAATTTGCATATTCCCTCCTTATTGGCTGTGGACCAGCCAATCTTCATCATGGAGTGACAGTAAATTTGCATATTCCGTCTCTATTATATGGGCTATTCAGAACATGGTGTTTTGGGAATGTAAATAGTGCTGGGACAAAAGGCTACAAGACATCAGAGAGAGAGTGATAGGGCAATCAGGGAAGGCATTGTGGAGGGTCCCCCCCCCCCAGCAAGTTAAAGAGGGAAAGAAGAAAAATGCAGAGCTTGTTGTCAGGGAGATGCTAGCTAGACCACACTGCCTACTGGAATAGTTCGTTTGGGGCATGAGTGGGCGGGATGAGGGAAGAAATATAAACCCAAGGAAATGACGTGCCTATGTATGTCTGGCCTCCCCTTTGCTCCTTTCCTATCTATAATAATAAAAGTGTAATATGCTAATTAGATGGACGTCCTTCCGGATAACCTTCCCGATGAAGCCGGGGCTGTGAGGGAAGCTGGTGCCGGCAGCTGGGGGAAGGAAGGCCTACTCTTGCATGAATTTCATGCATCGGGCCTCTAGTTATTAAGAACTAGCTAACTACAGTAGTATCACATCCATCCACCTACTCACTTATTTGTTCAATATTTACTGACTGTTCTATGGGCTTCATGGGGGGGAGGGGCAGGAGAAAAAAAAAATCAGTGTTTCTCTTACATGTTCAAAACCCAAGAAATACTCAGATCTTGGCTTCCCTTGTGCTGGCCACATGGAGACTAAAATAGGAAAACTATGCAATTAGGTTGCAATTCTCATCAGCCCAGTCAATTCAGCGCACATGTTTCTTATACCCATAGCACTAATGAGGAGACCACAGCAACAATCTCTGCTCCAGGGAGGACTTGATGGCATGCGATGCGGGGGGACAGCTTCAGAGAGGAAACCTGGTTTTGAGAGAGAACCAGTGACTGCGGGAAAGGGCCCACACACACGGTTGGGCGCAGCCGGAGGCGGAGGATCAGAGTTCACGGAAATGCCGAGCTGGTTTTGCGTGGTGGTGCTCACCGACCCTGCAGACGGATGAGTCTCGGAGGGAGAGCGGGAAGGTCAGGGCCTGAGCCTTGGGGCCGCCCACCACGGAGTGTGGAGCATGCAGCCTCAGAGTAAACAGCAGAGACCGCCCAGGCAGAGGCAGGGACCTGCTGAGCCGAGAGCATGGGTCACGGGCTCCCACGTAGCTGAGCTGCCGGGCCCCGGGACTGCGAGATCCTTGCGTGCAGTGTGCTCTGGCTGTGCGGGGGAGCAGGATTTGAAAGCGGGGTGAGGGTGGGGGGGAGGGTAATCTGGATGAGTAGGGCCCCGTGGGAGAACTGCATTGACTGAATGCGAGGGGAGAAATCCCAGCTGTGAAGGAATTATTACACGGCAGGGAGACGTGAGTGTGAACCTTGTATGTAGAGCTTCTGTGATTTCTTATTTCCAAGTGGTTCTCAAAGTGGGGTCCCCCGACAGCAGCTTCAACGCTGTGGGGAAATCTATTGGAAATTCAAATTCCCAGGCCCTACGCTAGACTCAGAGTGAGGCTTAGAAATGTGTTTTATTTTATTTTACTGATTTCAGAGGGAAAGAGAGAGGGAGAGAGAGGGAGAAACATCAATGATGAGGGAGAATCACTGATTGGCTGACTTCTGCACGCCCCCTACTGGGGATGGAGCCTGCAAACCCGGGCATGTGCCCTGACTGGGAATTGAACCCTGACCTCCCGGGTCATAGGTACGTGCTCAACCACTGAGCCACCCTGATGGGCAGGGATGTGTGTTTGAACAGGCCCTCCAGAGGATGCTGAGGTACCGAAGCTCGGGTTTGGAAACCACTAACCTACATGTTTTAAAGTAGCTCTCCCCCTGGGAGGTCCCGTCAGTAGGAGATTTACAGAGGATGTGGTGCTGTGGCAGTCCTCTGCACATTGCCAGGCTCTCTGCCAGGCTACGTTTATAATCATATTCGCTCACGTGTATGATTTTGATCAACTGAATTCAATCAGATTTACTTACGTTCTAAGTCTTTATTTTGGGGGCCCCCCCGCCTTCTCTTCCAATCTCGACAGGAAACGGAAGTCTTGATAGCGTGCAGGTGAACTGGTGGAGAACGGATGAGACAGACAGAAGGGCGGGTGCGAGCGCAGCTGGCGGGTGCCTGGCGGGCAGGTGGCTTTCCTCCGGACCCGGGGCTTGTTTTTGCTTCTCCCGGGCCGAGACGCGCAAGGCCGATGACTCACAGTTACCGTCGAAGGCCTTTGAGTCCAGCTGCAGCTGCCAGAATAAGATGCGTGCTCTCAGGCACGATAAGAGGAGGGAACCGGGCCCCCCACACGCAGGCTTGGGGTTTTGCCTGTGTCTGTGGAGCCGTCACTTTGACGAGCTTTTGAGTCTGAGCAGGTGGCGATCCCACTGGTTCCCACCGAGTGAAATCTATAATAATAATGAAAAAAAGTAATATGCTAATCGGACCGGACGTCCTTCCAGACGACCTTCCGGGTGAAGCCAGGGCTGCGAGGGGAGCTGGGTCCCAGGTGCCGGAGGGAAGCCAGTGGCGGGGGAAGGAAGGCCTACTCTTGCATGGATTTCGTGCATCGGGCCTTGGAGCAGCCTTAATCATACTCTTCTCTCCTCCGCGGTGTGGTTGACCAGTGTTGATTTTCACATCTTAGCGTAAATAAACAGCAGGAGCATGTCTTTAAGGGTGTTCATTCTGCTTTAAACTCCAAGGGGGAGACTAAATTGTCACTGATGTCAACCGTATGCCAGGCGGCTTGCCTAAACTTCTGAAACGTCAGTAAAAGCCCTCGGGTTTCACCCAGGACGACGTCAGCCACGGCGGCCGGTCTGCCCCATGCCCTCGTCTAGGGGGAACCACACGGAAGTTGTCCGAGTGTTCTGGGCCAGCGTTCGGAGGTCACAAGGGAAGGAAGGCACTGACATCTCCGGTGCGTGGGAGAGGCTGGCGGACACGCGGAGGAGGGATTTGGACTCAGAGTTGTCAAATCCTCCCTGATTTATTGCACCGGGGAGGGCTGAGCAGACACCGTTAGCATCCCTCCTGAACTTCTCCGGGAACTCGGAGAAACAAGCACATTTTGCTGGCTCTCAGCTAGCGCGAAGGATTGCTCTCTGGCGAGGCGCTGCTTGAGTTTGGTGAGATCTTTCGTTATAAAACCCAACATGTCCTATGTTGCTGTATCAGGTCGATTCAGAGTAGAACTCACAAACCAACACTCAGCCAAAGATACAGAGCATTACTTAAAGGAGTCAGGATCTGAGGTCTGTGTGTAGGGTTTTCATAGGCAATATTCTTTCATTCGATCTGATCATCTGACTCCTATCTAAGGAAACGTCACTTCCCTTGATCTCCTCCTCCTTTTTCATATTGCCTCCTTCAGGTCCCTGTGTAAAATAATCTTTCCAGTGCGGTCACCTTCTGGCCACACTGTTTAAAACAGAAGCTCCTCCCTCTCCACACTCCCAGTTCCCTTCTCCTGTTAATTTTTTTTTTCTGCAGCACCTAGAGCATCTAACGCAATACATGTTTTTTACCTGTTGGTTTTGTGTATGCCTGGCTCCTCTCAGCGATGACTGTGGAGTGGGGAAGAGGTGTGCAGTCCGGGCCGTGAGCTGGTGGGAACTGGCTCCATAGGGACAGGGATCGAGCGATTGATGTTTCACATCTGTTTTATTCACTGTTGTTTTTCTAGCCGTTTGAACAACTTTGACTAATTCAGCCGGTCATTCCAATATGTAGGGTGTCCTCCAGACATGGACACACACACACACACTTTGAATAAGTGTAAAGGCAGTGTTTATTAAAAATATATTTCCTTTTCAAAATGGAGCTATCAGCTGTTAAAGCACATATACATTTTGGGAGGCTCACCCCACATTTTAAAAAATTGACCAGATGTCAGACACCATGCTAGATATTTGAGCTAAAAGGCTGAACAAAACAAGCACTGCCTTGTATGATAGGAGAGACATTAAATAATCTATTGCAAATTGTGTTACATTTTAATTGTGGTAGGAGAAACTGTGGCCGAAACCGGTTTGGCTCAGTGGATAGAGCGTCAGTCTGCGGACTGAAAGGTCCCAGGTTCGATTCTGGTCATGGGCATGTACATTGGTTGCGGGCACATCCCCGGCAGGGGGTGTGCAGGAGGCAGCTGGTTGATGTCTCTCATCGACGTTTCTAGCTCTCTATCCCTCTTCCTTCCTCTCTGTGGAAAATCAATAAAAAAAAAAAATTTTAAAAAGAGAGAGAGAGAGAAACTGTGCAGGGGGCCTGAACCTCTAATGGGCTGGTGGCTGTCAAGTCCATTAAGCACCTGTTGTATGAAGCACACGGTCTTATTCAGCATCCTGAGGAAAGAGCAGACATCCTGTCAGTCTCCGAGCTTGCGGCCTGGGTGAGATCAGCGAGGGAGGATCGCCGGTCAGCCCCGTGTTCGTGTTGCATGGATGTGGGTTCACTTGTCCGCTCACAAGTCCCTGTTGAACCCCTGCGATGTGCCAGGTGCTGGGCTGGGTACCGGGGATGCCGCAGACAGCAAGGCAGCGGGTCCTTAGCCGTCACGGTCCTTCTCCGGGTGTCTGCAGCTGGGGGCCGGCTCCCAGATGTCCTTGTGCTCTGAGCTCTCTCTTGCTCGAGATGAGGAGAGGAAGGAGTGCTGTTCCCGTCCCTCTCATCTTCCCATGACCCCGCTTCTGACGGAGGAAGAGTATTTTTAGGACTTGAGGAGAGCTGGGAGGCCGGGGCCTCTGTTCCTTCAGCAGACCGGACACGCATGGAGCGCCAGCTACATGCACGAGAACATGGAGCTAGGCTCTGGGGAATCCAAACTGAGGCAGACCGAGCTCTCGTGCCGGTGGAGCAGACAGACTGTGACGGGGTCCTTCCAGTACCCTGAGGAAAATTCAGAGGAGCAGGAGTAGAGCCATGTGTACCGTGCCAGGGAGTCAGAGGAAGGCTGGGTCCAGCCAACCTGGGAGGGCTGCCTGGAGGAGGTGACATGGGACTGAAGTCATGAGCTACGAGTGGAGGGGGTCATCAGGCGAAGGAGATCTGGAAGGGTAATGGCAGCTCCGAGTCCAGTGCTTCTGCTGCCCCCATGGTTTTATCACTCTTCAGCGAAACCCTCCTCCCCTCTTCCCCCCGCCAGGCTGTGAGAAAAAGAAGTGCTGTTTTTCAAAAGCATAAGGAATCATCCAAAAAAAAAATTAAAAAAAATCTGCATTTGTTTCAAATGGAAGTGACCGCTGCCAAAAAACAACAGTTGTTTTGTCAGGATCTGGTCTGTATTTGTTCCGTTGTCTTTGTTTAATTCATTTTATCCCATGGTTTCCCTCGGGGCCGGACAGATCCCTGGTGGCCATAAATCCCCAGCCTCCTGGACACAGCGTAAGAGGCCGCAGCCAGGAAGCCAACAGGCAGGCTTGCTGTTGGTGGGACTGTCCTTCCGAAGTCCGGGCCCCGATCCTTCTGTTCCTACCACCCTCAGCGCCCTCACGGGTGTCCCAGGGGACCACGGACTACAGAAGTTTGTTTAAAGGAGGAAACAGCCCAGCCAGCATGGCTCAGAGGTTGAGTGTCAGCCTATGTACCAGGAGGTCAGGGTTCGATTCCCGGTCAGGGCGTATGCCTGGGTTGCAGGCTCGATCCCCAGTGTGGGGTGCACAGGAGGCAGCCGGTCAATGATTCTCTTTCATCATTAATGTTTCTATCTCTTCCTGACCCTTCCTCTCTAAAATAAAAAAAAATAATAATAATAAAAATTAAAAAAAAAAAAAAAATATATATATATATATATATATATATATATATTAAAGAAGAAGGAAATGGCCCTAGCTGGTTTGGCTCAGTGGATAGAGCATCAAGCTGTGGACTCAAGGATCCCGGGTTCGATGCACCTTGGTTGCGGGCACATCCCCAGTGGGGACTGTGCAGGAGGCAGCCGATTGATGTTTCTCTCTCATTGATGTTTCTAACTCTCTATCCCTCTCCCTTCCTCTCTGTAAAAAATAAATACAATGTATTAAAAGAAAACCAAAAACATCAATGAGAGAGAAACATGGATCAGCTGCCTCCTGCTGATCCCTCCGCCACTTCCCCTTCTCTACTCTCACTTCCCTGTCAGCTGGGTCCTTGACTGGGGACAGTAATCCCCTTTCTGAACTGCTACTGTATTGTCAGCATCGCTCGTGTGGGTGTCTAGCATGCTCTGCCTTGTCTTTTAGAGATTCAGGGTGCATCTATCTCTCGCTCCCACTCTAGCCTTTGGACTAGGACTAGACCCTTTGATCTAGTCCTAGTTCCACTGGAGTAAATGCATTCCTATAGTGCATTCTTTTTTTTCTTCTTCTTTTTTTTTTTATATGTTCTCTCAGATGGGCCTAGTTTGTTCTGCCTCAGGGCCCTTGCACGTGCTGTTCTTGTAGTCAGGAATACTCCTCCTCAAGCTTCCCATTACTAACCCCTAGGACACAAGCTGGTGACTGCAGGAACCCCTTTGTCAGTTAGGCTCACCCCCGGATCCCCAATGCCTGGGACAAAGTAAGGGCTTTATTGATTGAATAAAGGAAGAGTGTCCTACAATTCCAACTTTCCTTAGGTCTCTGGCCTAGGCTTGGAACTAGCTGTAGATTTTGTTATTCTTTAATAATTTCTGCATGAGCGGAAGGTTATTTTGGTTACTGGTGTTTTCCTTGTATTGGAAATCTCCATTGGATTTCCCAATTGGAAATCTAAGGTACAGTTATTCTGGTAAGAGATAAAGGAATTTGCATTTAGAATTAAAAAAAAAAAAAGTCTACTTTATTGATTTGGGTTGAAAGTACATTCTTTTAACATTTTATAACCAGAATCCTTATTTGTGGGATCTTAGACTTAAGCATTTTTGATGTTATGATGTAGGTTTTATTTTTTTTAAATTCTTTAATGCATTTAATAGGTAATGAATTGATCAGCTTTTGTCTTTTAATCAATTTGATGTTTTATATTTATCTAAAAGCATAATAAACTATAAAGTTCAAAGACCTAGGAAATTACATTAAAGTATAGCTGTTGGATTCAGGCATTAATCAAACATTCAGTTTATTCAAAGCTGTCATATTAACCGGAGAAAATTATTTTTAATATATTCAATCCATTTATTATCTTGACACCCCCCCCCCTAACTTTAATGGTGAAATTACTGGAAGAGCTGGTTATGAAACCAAGTCATTCTCCTTATGGGAAATAATGGCATCCTGTCAGCCTTTTTCTGCAAAGGAGAGACTGCAGCAGTGATAAACTGAAAATGCCTTTAACCTTCCACCCTCTGATCTAGTCCTAGTTCCCCTGCAATAAATGCATTCCCATAGTGCATTCTTTTTTTTTTTTCTTCTTTGTATATGTTCTTCATTGATTTTTTTAGAGAAAGAGGAAAGGAGTAGGAGCGAGAGATAGAAACATCAATAAGAGAGAAACATTGATCGGCTGCCTCCTGCATCCCCCTTACTTGGGCTCGAGCCCAAAACCTGGGCGTGTGCCCTGACCGGGAATTGAACCGACAACCTTTCGGTGCACGAGATGACATTCAACCATCTGAGCCACACTGGGCAGGGCCTGCAGTGCATCCTTCCATTGCATTTTAGTAAATAGCCAGGGCTCAGTGCTGTGCGGACATAAGATAAACGTTTGGCCCGAATAGGACTGACCACGAATAACCATACATCCATTTCTCCCTGGTAAACTTGGTTACCTCGCGGACCGCCTCTGGCTTCCCGTTTTCCTCCTTTGTCGCTGGGATGAACACATACGCGGCAAAGAGGGTTTTCAAAGCCCCTTCTCCTGGACGCGTGGAATGAGGAGGAGGATGGCCAATGGGGCCGGTGCAAGGTTGGGGGTTAGGGGCTCCTCTTAGACCTGCCTTGTTCTGGGTGGAATAGCAGGCCTTCCTCGATGCCCTCTCAGCTTCCCTCTACACAATGGGGAAGACAGCGGCAGATTATTCCGTATACATTGCCGGGACTGCCTACAAAGCACTCGGTTCTCTAAGAGTAGGGATGGGACCAGAGGCAGACAGGTGCAGTGCCCGCCCGTGGCCCTCACAGCCGATCACCGTGCCTCCAGAGCACTTTCAGTGGCACGCAGGGAATAAACACGGATGTGAGCTTAAAACTACTTGATTGCGTTTCATAGAGGTGAATAATTTCAACGTGGGAAAATGTATGCATCCACACTCACCAACGTGTGAACAGCGGTGGCCTCTGGGGCGAAGACTGCATGAAAGGCGGGAGGGAGGGGGACTTACAGGTGGGTTTTCTTTTATCGGTGGCTGTGTGTTTTCCATATTTTCCCCCATGATCGTATATGAATGCTTACAACGTTTTCAGGAGTTATGTTAGCGTGTGCTGCGCGGTTGCGTGTTGCGTGCTCTGTGGGAAGGCCCGCGGCCGTCCTAACGCGGTGACTTTGCTTCAGTCCAGGACCTGTGTGCGGCCGAGGACCACGGCTGCGAGCAGCTCTGTGTGAACCTGCTGGGCTCCTTCGTCTGCCAGTGCTACGGCGGCTACGCCCTGGCTGAGGACGGGAAGAGGTGTGTGGGTGAGTACTCCATGCCGCCTGGCGGGGGGAGGAAGGGCTGGTCTGCCCCCCATATCCAGTCGCTCTCCCGTGAGTTTTAGCCAAGTGCTCAGTCCTCTGGTCTCGTGGTTGGAATTGGAACTTGGAAGACTTCATTCGAGCCCGGCGTTGGCCTTTTCTCATTCCAGGGCAGCTTTATGATAATCTGTGTAAACTAGAGGCCCAGTGCACACAGTTCATGCACGCGGTAGGGTAGGATTGGGGGTTGGGGGGGGGTTTCCCTCAGCCCGGCCTGCGCCCTCTTGCAGTGCAGGAGCCCTGGAGGGATGTCCAGCTATGGGGAGCGGCCTAAGCCATCAGTTGGACATCCGTAGCGCTGCCCTGGAGGTGGGAGCACTGCGCTCCCCAGCTGTGAGCCCGGCTTGTGGCTGAGGGGCACACTGACCACCAGGGGGCAGTTCCTATGTTGAGCGTCTGCCCCCTGGTGGTCAGTGCGCATCATAGTGACTGGTCATTGCGCCATTCGGTCTAGTTGTGTATTAGCCTTTTATTATATAGGATATCGTTGTCTGTGATGGCAACCCTTGGGAAGGCCTGGGCGGGCTTCCATCCAGCGAACATGGGTGGGTGTTTGGGATGGCCTGACATAGCCACAGCTCATGTGTCACGTGTGTGAAGGTCACCTGGTGGCGTGCTGCCTCGTGGAGTGGCCCTGAAGGCATGGGCAGCCTTCCACAGAACATCATGGAGGAAAAGGACTCCACTGGTATCAGAACTGGAGCCTATATTTTCTGACTCTAAAGCCTGCATTTTCTCATTCGTATCCTATTGTGTCTTGCTCCACACGGAACCATGAGTGAATTTTTTGTGTGCATAGAATTTACAACAAAGCATGAAGTAGAGGTGACGGCCTGCTCTTTGCAGGGGAGGGATGAGCATCCGGGGTTTGTTTGTGGTTACGAGCCGATGGGATGAAAGCCTCCTCAGTAGAGGGCCACGGGCTGGATCAGTCTCCTGAGCGTTGGAGTTGATGTTTTCCTTTAATCTGCTGGTGGTGACCACGCTAGGTGGCAGGGCACCACGTCCACTAGCACTGGCAAAACAGAAGACAGCACAGGAAACACCAACTCTGCCCTAACCGGTTTGGCTCAGTGGATGGAGCGTTGGCCTATGGACTGAAGGGTCCCAGGTTAGATTCCAGTCAAGGGCATGTACCTTGGTTGCAGGCACATCCCCAGTTTGAGGTGTACAGGAGGCAGCTGATCGATGTTTCTAACTTTCTATACCTCTCCTTTCCTCTCTGTAAAAAATTAATAAAATACATTTAAAAAAATAAAAAGTAAAATGACTCAACATTACATTAAAAAAAAGAAAAAGAAAAAGAAACACCAACTCGTATGGTTTTTGCTCCATTAATGTTTATCATGCAAGCAACGTACTTTTGGTTTTATTTTATTTATTTTTTAAATATATTTTATTGATTTTGTACAGAGAGGAAGGGAGAGAGATAGAGAGTTAGAAACATCGATGAGAGAGAGTCATCGATCAGCTGCCTCTTGCACACCCCCCACTGGGGACATGCCCGCAACCAAGGCACGTGCCCTTGACCGGAATCGAACCCGGGTCCTTCAGTCCCCAAGCCGACGCTCTATCCATTGAGCCAAACCGGTCCCGGCCAAGCAACGTACTTTTGTCGTGGAACTTAAACAGATGAGAGAAAATCACTAATAGTTTGTTGTATTTTTTTTTTTTTTTTACCAGACTTTGCCCCATATAAGTTTCTACCTCAAGACATCTTTTTGTTAATGTTTAACAAAATGAGGTCACACTGTTTTTCTTCCTTACCAGTTAAATGCCTAGAAAGTTGGGGTGCTACAGAGGAGAAGGAAACCAGGCCATGGGGAATAAGAGCAGGAAACAGGGTGAGGGTGTCTGGTAGAGGACGGGGAGGGGAGGGACAGGGATGGTCAGCCTGTGAGGGTGACAGTGAGTAGATGGGACGGGGGCAGTGAGGCCACAGGCTGGGGCCGGGGTCTGCCTTGGCGCTTGGGAAACTGGAGGGCAGCGAGAAACCCAGCTCTCTGAGCTTTGCCGGATAATTGCCTAATTGTCCCTTGAAGTAGAGAACCTTTGTGTGTCTGAGGATTATGCTATAACTTCTGGAATTTGACATTTATTGAAGAGCAGCAAGCATGAAAGTAGATGCGTGGTTGCCAGGGAGCTGTTGTGGGCTGTGTTTATTAGAGAAGGCATTTGAGATGTTATCAGCATTGAAGAATGTCTGCCTTTTCTCAGAGGGGCAGACCAAGGAAAGGGGTGGGAAAAGGGGAGGGGGCCATGTGCGACCCAGGCCTAACCATCCATCAGGTGTTCCTGTCATCCTCCTCCTCAACCAAGAGCCAGACCTGTAAGAGGCTGGGAGTGAGATGATTAAGCGACAGTAGACCTTTGTTGCCAGTGGCCTTGGTTACTCTCTCTAGACTGAACTAATTCTCAGAAGGTCAGTTGCTATTTAGTGGGGCTGAGTCCAAAGCAAATGACAGAAGTAATAGGGGCTACAGAAGGGACATCAGGATGGCTGGGGTGGGGAAGATCCGGGCAAGGAAGGAAGGGTAGCAACTGGACAGATGTCCAAGGAAGAGGAGGCACAAAGGACATGATGGTGTGGAGGTGGCCGTGCTCTCAAAGTTTGGGGGCTGAGGCTGCCTAGGAGGGGCAAGCCTTGAGCTGGTAGATCAGGAAAGCTACACAGGCAGCCCAGCCCGAGGATATCGATCTGAAGATTATCTGCTAAATTGGAGACTCCCAGCTCTCAGACTTAGAGCAAGAGCTTGAGAGGAGAGCAAAGGCTTGGAGGGACCCTGGAATAATCCCATCAGCAGCTGGCCAGGTGGCCTGTATGTAGATGAGCAAGGAACCTTAAGCATATGGTGACCAGCCCTAACTGGTTTGCCTCAGTGGATAGAGCATCGGCCTGCGGACTGAAGGGTCGCGGGTACTATTCCGGTCAAGGGCATGTACCTTGGTTGTGGGCATATCCCCGGTGGGGGGTGTGCAGGAGGCAGCTGATCGATGTTTCTCTCTCATTGATGTTTCTTTTTAAAAAAAATATATATTTTATTGATTTTTTACAGAGAGGAAGGGAGAGATAAAGAGAGCTAGAAACGTCGATGAGAGAGAAACATCGACCAGCTGCCTGTTGCACACCCCCTACTGGGGATGTGCCGGCAACTCAGGTACATGCCCTTGACCGGAATCTAACCTGGCACCCTTCAGTCCGCAGACCGACGCTCTACCACTGAGCCAAACCGGTTTCGGTTCATTGATGTTTCTAACTCTCTATCCCTCTCCCTTCCTCTTTGTAAAAAAAACAAACAAAACAAAACAAAACAAAATAATAATATGGTGACCATATATCCCAGCTAGCCCAGGACGATCCCAGTGTATGCCTTTTGGCTCAGTTCTCAGTTGCACGCCCTCTCACTTTCAGATGGCTTCCAGATTGACCATAAATTATATGCTTCTGCTAGTTAAGGATCCTACGTAAGCTTGACTTACACGGTTGAGGAGACCAGGTCTATTGAAGCAGAGAATTCCTGCAGGTGTGAGGTAGGAGCTTATGTTTAAGATACGAGGAGAACCAGACTGTTCAGAGCTTTGAAAATCACGGAAAGAGTATGGCCTTCCCTCTGAAAAGGAGCTACCCAAGGACTTGTATTGGGGAGTGACAATAGCAAAGCCCCCTCTTAGGAAACTTAACTTTGTGGGTTCCAGGAGGAAGGTGTGAGGGGTGGGAAGACCATGGGAATCTATGGCCATGATCAGGTGCGAGGGGACAAGAGCCAGAGAATGAGTAGTGATTGGAGGAATGGAGAGGGACGGAGTTAAGGACGAAAGAAGATGCTATAAATATTAGTTATTATATAATACTACTATAATACTATAATTATTCTATTTAGTTATTGTTGTTTGTTTCCTACTGTGCCCGATTTATAAATTAAATGCTATCACCGGTATGTGTGTACAGGAGAAAACAGTGAATGTGGTTCAGTACTCTCTGTGGTTTCAGGCATCCACTGGGAGTCTTGGGATGTACCCGCTGTGGTAGGGAAACGGCTGTCCTCTTTCTGTTTGTAAAGGAGAGAGAGGAGAGGGGAGAAATTTCAGACACAATGACCGAGAGAGGATGTTGTTGACGTAGATGAGGACTCGCAATAGCAGAGGCATCGCTGGGTTATACACGTCAGTCACCTCCTTTCCTCTGTCCCCTGAACGGGGCCTCTCTCTTCAATTTTGCAACCGAGGGAGTTATGCCAAGAACCCCAACACGCATCCAAGGATGTCAGGGTTGAGTGGACTGGAACTCTCTTGGCCTTACAAGGCTTTTAGGTTCGCAGGCCTGGCAGTTGGCTCCTCCACGTTTAATGCTGAGTTGATGGTCTCATCCGCTGCCCCAGGGAGCGGCCTGCAGGTCAGGGGGGACTTGACACCAAGTCTCAGGACCCAGCAGTGCCTGAATCCCGTCTCTCCCTCTCCTTTCCTCTCTCTCTCTAAAACCAATAAAAACATATATTTAAAAAATTGCATGCCATTCTGAGTAGTGTGATAAGACCTTGGGCCGTCGGATTCTTTCCTGCCAGGTCACGCATCGAACCGGTGACCTTTTGGTGCCCTGGATGATGCTCAACCAACCGAGCCACACGGGCCCGCATGCCACCATTAGCTTAGCCTTAATTTTGCAGCTTAATGGATGCAAGCCTGCCTTGCGATGGTCTTGGTTTGCATTTCTTTACCGTTTAGATACAATGCTTTCTGTGTTCTTTAGTGTATCTTCGGTGTAAGTGACCTGAGCCAGGCTCCTGGTGTTTTATATCTGCGGGAGGGAGGCCTTGGGTTCGTATTTATTTACTCAGACCCTTTTGGGGGCAATAGTATCAACCCCTATTTCTGTTTCTTGTAAGTCTGCCTCCATGCCACCGTCCCCGCCCCGCCCCCCCCCCCCCCCCATTGGTGCTTCCATATAAACGCTCTGTGTTTTCGTCCTTACAGCCGTGGACTACTGTGCCTCAGAAAACCACGGGTGCGAGCACGAGTGTGTGAATGCCGAGGGCTCCTACGCCTGCCGCTGCCCTAAAGGGTTTTCTCTCAATCCAGACAAAAAAACGTGCACGAGTAAGTCACAGGCAACAGCCAAAAAGACGTGTCGGGCTGGGCCCCGTATCCATGGAGACGTCCCAACCATAGAGAAGCGTGGGATTCTGCGCGGAGGAGTACCCTCCGTCCCATTCCTCCTCTGCCAGGCCTTCCCGAGCTCGTCCTACATCGGTGGCCACACTCTCTCAGGGTCACCCTCCAAGGCGGTTAATGAAGGTGTCCTTCCCAGAGACCAGACTCTGGGGGCAGTCAGACCGGTCTGACTCAGCCTGGCTGTGCCCGGCTGTGTTGTTGTTGTTTTTTTAATTAAAAAAAATTATTTTATTGATTTTATTACGGAGAGGAAGGGAGAGGGATAGAGAGCTAGAGACATCTTGATGGATCCTGGAAGAGAGGGAGAGGGGAGAGAGAGAAATATCAATGTGAGAGAGACACATCGATTGGTTGCCTCCTGCAAGCACCTCAACCGGACGCCGAGATCAACTTGCAACCCAACTATGTGCCCTTAGCCGGGGATCGAACCCATGACCCTTCAGTGCCCAGGTCAACGCTCTAACCACCGGGACACCTCAAGAAAATTCTCTTCTTGCCCGGCCCGGCTTGGCCCAGTGGATAGAGCGTCAGCCTGCAGACTCAAGGGTCCTGGGTTTGATTCCAGTCAAGGGCATGTTGGTACCCTGGTTTCGGGCACATACCCAGTTTCTCTCTCATCAGTGTTCCTGACTCTCTGTCCCTCTCCCTTTCTCTCTGTTAAAAAAAAAAGAAAGAAAGAAAAGAAAAAAGAAAAAAGAAAATTCTCTTCTTGAGGCCCATATCCCTAAATATGGAAAATTGTTAAGACTGAAAATCCCTTGGTTTTCCTATCCTAGGTTTATTGTTTTTATTATTATTATTATTAATAATACGATTTTCCCTTCTTTCCAGAGATAGACTACTGTGCCTCGCCGAACCATGGATGCCAGCACGAGTGTGTGAACACGGATGACTCCTATGCCTGCCGCTGCCTAAAGGGCTTTTCTCTGAACCCAGATCAGAAGACCTGCAGAAGTGAGTGTTTGCCCGGGTGTTGGCAAGGGGCTCGTTCCGCCCAAAGCTCCACAAGCTTCCTTTTTTTAATTTTAATTTTATTATTATTATTTTTTTTATTGATTATGGTATCACATAATTGTCCTCATCCCCCCCCATTCCCATCCCAAATCTCTCGCCACATATGTCCCCGCCCCCCTGTTGTCCATGGCCACCAGGCAGGCCCATCTGCATGCACACAAGTCTTTGGTTGATCGCTTCCCCTTACCCCCCACCCTCCCCTACTTTCCCTCTGAGGTGTGAGAGTCTGATCGCTGCTTCTCTTTCTCTGGGTTTGTTTTTGTTCATCAGTTTATGTTGTTCGTTATTTCCTCTAGATGTGTGAGATCATGTGATCCAAGAAATATCCTTGTAAGAACCGAAACTGAGACAAGCCATAATGGTTATGCTGAGAGGCAAATGAATCAGTCGGTAGTGAGTTCCTTTCTGGGCCAACAGTTCTTTTGAGTCCCAATTTACAAGTTTCCTTTTCCTGGCAGATCTCAAGCAAGACACACGCAGCACTGATGTCTCCAGCTGCTATCCTGCCCTTTATTTTACCGTTGTCTCGTGGTCCTGTGCTGGGATGGCTTTTAGAGGTTGAACAGACGGGTCTGCCCATTGGGTTCACTTAGCAACGTCGAGCCCACCTGGAAGCTCTCGCCTGCCCAAAGTGGGGGTGCACCCTCCCTCTTCCTTGCCCCCACAGCATGTGTGTGGGACTTTGAGAAAGAAATGATGGGACCCCGAGACAGGAGGTCACAGGAGCTGGTTTCTTCCCAGTCCTGGTAGCTGCTGAGAATTGCAGCTCTAGCCCCTTGGGGATGAAGGAAGGAAAAACATACGAGTCCGGGCAGCGCCGTCCCATTCACGGGCACATGGCGCCAGCAGGAGGAAACTCAGGATGTGCAGAGTGACTCAAAGGCCTGTGGGCTGGCACTTCAAAGAGGATCTCTTTACATCAGACGAGGCTGTTCCTGAGGGACCCCTAGACTGGAAATTCCACAGGGACAGAGATTCTACCCTTTCCTCAATCTTGGATCCTCAACAACTCGAAGTTTTGGCCCATGGAGGTCTGACACAGTTTACTGAATGGATGAAGCGTCCATGGGTCTCTCTGTTATTTGAACTCAGTCTTGTGACAGAGACGGCCTTTGGAAGGCATGCAAGTTGTGAATGTTTTCCAGAAATACTTTCATCGTCAGTCCACACTGAGGCACACTGGATAGCTGGCGTTCTCCTGACGGTACGGTGCACAGAGCGCTCGGGAACTCCCCGTGGGGGTGTGTGTCCCCATGTGTGCCTTCACCCACCTGCTCCCGGTGGGGTGTACAGCGGTTCCACACCTCAGGGCCGAGCGTTCAAAGGTTTGTCCGGAGATCGCTTTTGTAAAGCGCTGGTGGGCATATAACAACCCAGCCACACCATGTCCTGCTTGTAGTCTATATCCGCTTACACACTCACCCCTCTGAGCGTTCAGCCTTGTGCGCGGGCAGGTGGCTTGCAGAGCCCACCCTTTGAAACGGAGCCCCTCTTTTTTTTTTTTTTTTAATTTATTGATTTTTTACAGAGAGGAAGAGAGAGGGATAGAGTGTTAGAATCATCGATGACAGAGAAATATCAATCAGCTGCCTCCTGCACACACACACACACACACACCCGCACTGGGGATGTGTCCGCAACCAAGGTACATGCCCTTGACCAGAATCGAACCTGGGACCTTTCAGTCCACAGGCTGACGCTCTATCCACTGGGCCAAACCGGTTTCGGCTGAAACGGACTCCCTCTTACAGAAGATAATTCCCATCGCCTTGCCAGGATGCAAGCCCTGGAAACACGCAAGCCTCGGCTGGGAATTTTAGCTGAGAACACACAGAACGTAAACGCAGGCGGGCGGAATGGTTTCCATTAGACCACACATGCACACAGCCTGGCCACTCCTCTCTGCCGGTCACACCTTTTTTTTTTTTTTTTTTTTTTTTTTAGGGTAAATGTGTCCATGGTGACTACGCCCAGGGAAAATCTCTTGCAGTTGGACTCGCATTTGCGGACCAAAAGCTCTTAGGCGGGGGATCATTAGGTGTGGTTCCGCTCAGGCACTCGTGCTGCTCCTGCGACCTTCTTCGCGTTGCTGACGGAGGGGAGAGGGAACAAGTCAGGCGTGGGGTCCGTGGAGCTCTGCCTCTCATACCAGGCACCCGAGACCCCTCCTCCCGCCACGCCCTCCGCATCGGCCTGGAGAGGCTCCAGGGATAAGAGTAGGGCCCAAGGCAGTGCACGCATCATTATCGATAGAGGAGGGAGGCCGCCCAAACCGGTGTGGCTCAGTGGATAGAGCGTCGGCCTGCGGACTGAAAGGTCGTAGATTCGATTCCAGGCAAGGCCATGGTACCTTGGTTGGGGGGTGTGCAGGAGGCAACTGGTCGATATTTCTCTCTCATCGATGTTTCTAACTCTCTAACTCTCCCTTCCGCTCAGTAAAAAAAATCAATAAAGTATATTTAAAAAATAAAATAAAAATAGAGGAGAGCCAAAGCCGGTTTGGCTCAGCGGTAGAGCGTCGTTCTGCGGACTGAAAGGTTCCGGGTTCGATTCCGGTCAGGGGCATGTACGTTGGTTGCGGGTACATCCCCAGTAGGGGGTGTGCAAGAGGCAGCTGGTCGATGTTTCTCTCTCATCGACGTTTCTAGCTCTCTATCTCTCTCCCTTTCTCTCTGTTAAAAATCAATAAAATATATTTTTTTTTTTAAAAAGAGGAGAGAGGCCAAGAACAAAAGGGGGAGAGGACGTGACCTTCCAGGCGTAGTTTGCTGGGCCTGTTTGCAGGCTTTGGCCCAGCCCAGAGTCCCAAATGCTCATTAACGGAGTGTATTCAGCGGTGATAGCTCCAGGCACCCTGCTCTTTCATCCCAGGGAGATGGAACTTGTTCCTGAAGCCCATGTCCCCCTCAGCCCTTCTCCCAGCACCCAGCCGCATCGCTGCGTTTTCCGGCGTCTTTGCTGCCGATGCAGCCCTCGGCTCCTGAGAGCAGCCCCTAGGAGCTGCCCCCACTCATGTCGGCGGCAGCGTCCAGCTGCTCAAGGAAGCGAGCGCTCACTGTCTCTCCGAAGCATAACGTGCCACGGGGAAGCAAAGAAATGGGCTTTGAAATCTGGAGTTGGTTAGCAGGCGTCTTCGGATCTCGAGAGCATTACAAATCTTGAGCTAAGGCTACAGCCACTTACATTTTATTTAGTAGGCGGTGAATGGATGTGGGCTATTTTCAAATTTAATAAGAAATCTATTTTTCAAAGGAATCTGATCTCATCCAATTAAACTGTGGGAGAGGGTGGGGGGGAGGGAAGAGAAATGTTCCAGCAGAATCCTCCTGAAGAAAAGACCTCTGGCCGGGACTCATTCTTCTGCCTCATCTGGCCACAATTTCCTTTTCTGAAAAGCGCTGTCAGCGATTTAAGGCATAAACTATGAAGGCGGCCGTGCAAAGCACAGACTCCAGGACTGGCCTGGCTGCTGGACGTGGATCAGTGAGCGGGGGCCGGAGTGTGTGTGTGTGTGTGTGTGTGTGTGTGTGAAAGCGGATGTGGGTGTGACCCATGTGCTCCAGGGTTGCAGGTGCTGGTACCAAGCTGGTACGCCCTGTCGCTGGAGACTGGGGTGGGGTCCACATCTGGACGGAGCTGGGAGGTGTGGGGGCCGGTCTTGGCAGTGTCATGCATCCTGGCTGTGTGGCCCGGGACAGACTGCTTTACTTTTCAGTACCTAGACCCGTGGTCGGCAAACTGCGGCTCACGAGCCACATGCAGCTCTTTGGCCCCTTGAGTGTGGCCGGGGCGGGTCTGTTTTGTGAAGAAGTGGCGTTAGAAGGAGTTTGCCTACCACTGCGACATGGGTGGCGGTGGTGGCGGCGGCGGCGGCGGCATCCGAGACGCCTCTTCTCCCAGGTGCTCGATAGGGATGCTGACCTGGTCTCGCTGGGGACGAGGGTGAGCGTGCGGATCCTTCGTGGTGCCGCCGCCACGTCCTGCGTCTGCTGCATCGCTGGGTGTCCTGCAAGACGAGCCTTTGTTTACTCTGCTTTGTGCTGCCCAAGGTCACTGTCAAATGCTCGGCGGGTGGCCCAGGGCACAAGCAGCCCTCGTGACCAGGTTAGCTGGGAGAAGAGGCCACTGGGCGTTCCCAGCTTTTTCGTAAGGGGCTCGGCTGGGGACGGGGGCCCTCAGCCTGCTGTTCAGCTCTTTGGCCACCCCAGGGGGAGACCCGGCGTGGAGCGACCGCGTCAGTAAGGCGATCGGACGTCCCGCGTTTGACGGGACGGTCCCGATTTCTAACGATTTCTTTCCAAAAATCGGGACTTTTTCAAAGCGCCGCGGGACGTGGGGCAAGTTGTTAGAAATCGGGACGTCTGGTCACCTTATGGCTTCAGGCGCCAGGTTCTCCTTCAGACGAGCTCCGGAGAGCCGAGCGGGGTTCCCCGGGCCCCACGGAGCAGCTCATTTCGGGACCGGATCCTGCGAGGGGCTGGCCTCACCGCCCCCCCCGGGCCGGCCCAGAGCCTGACGCGGGACCTGCCTTTTCTCCCCCAGGGATCAACTACTGCGCGCTGAGGAAGCCGGGCTGCGAGCACGAGTGTGTCAACACGGAGGAGGGCTACTACTGCCGCTGCCGCCCCGGCTTCCGTCTGGGCCCCGACGGCAAGACCTGCAGCCGTGAGTGTGCCCGGGCGGGGGTGCGGTGCTGGCCGGCGGGCGGGGAGGGGCCACGCCAGGCCCCTGGGCTCACCAGCAGCCAACAATTCCTGGAGTTCCTGGGTGTCCCGTGGGCCGGGTGACCGGACAGATGTAACCTTCCTTGCCTCAGTTTCATCGTCTGTAAAATGGGGCTATACCTACCCCCCCCCTCCCCGCCCCCCCAGAATGCCTTGTGAGGATTAAAAGACTCACTACCCAGAGAACACTTAGAGAAGTGCTGCTGGACGTGTCCTAAGCACTCAATCAATATCAGTGAGTGTTGTCGTTTGCTGTTAAGAGCAGCGATTAAGTCAGACCGTCCCGAAGCCAAGTCCGATGCTCTCCCGAACGCTGGGCAGGTGGCCCAGGGCACAAGGAAAACACACGGTTACAGAGAACAGTTCACGGATATCACAGAGCCCAGGGGGCGGGGTAGAGGGGGCGGCGGGGGTGCGTGCCGGCCCCGGCGTGGGACGGGCGGCCGAGGCACAGAGCTCGGGACGGACTGGAGCTGCCACGGAACTCCGCGGAGGGCAGAGCTGCGACACATGGGGGTCTTGGGGGAGCCCCTTTCTCAATTTTCTTTTTTTTAAAATATATTTTATTGATTTTGTACAGAGAGGAAGTGAGAGAGATAGAGAGTTAGAAACATCGATGAGAGAGAGTCATCGATCAGCTGCCTCTTGCACACCCCCTACTGGGAATATGCCCGCAACCAAGGTACATGCCCCCGACCGGAATCGAACCCAGGTCCCTTCAGTCCCCAAGCCGACGCTCTATCCATTGAGCCAAACCGGTTTCGGCTCAATTTTCTTGTGTCAGGAGCACAACAGAGCTCCCTGCGGTGATGTAAACGCACGGAAATGTGCCGGCTTTGCCAGCTGGACGGCTCCGGCCTTCTCGGTGAGGCCTGGCCCGCGTGGTCCATGCCTCCAGGGGTGGGGGCAGCTGAGCCCCCGGGGAGAGGCCTGTGGCCCTGTGGGCGGGAAGCCCAGCTGGGAGAGGGGCCTGGTGGCCCGGCCGGCACAGAAGGGGGCCCTTTGTGTGGCTTTCCACCCGGCGAGCCGCCTCGGGCACAGAGATGGACTGGGAGCGAGAACAGAGCAGCTGGTCAGCGTTGGGACCTCAGGCTGCCGGGAGGGGAAGCCTGGAGTCCAGGGCAGTCCTTGGGGAACCTGTGCCCTCCAGCCCTCAGAGGGGACAGTGGGGAGGCGTCTGAGGGTGGACCTCACAGGCCCTGGGGCTTTGGGACCAGAAAGCTGGCTCGGCCCTGCGTGCGCCTCTTGGCCTCTGAGCCCTGCAGCGGGAGCGGGAGCAGGAGGACCCCCGTCCACAGGGAGGCGCCCGGTGAGGACGGCTGGAGTAGACGCGGCCTTCTCCCAGGAGGGTGGGGTCTGCCGCTGACAGGGCTGGCGGGTCCCCGGGGACAATCTGGCCGAGCCCACCTGCGGCTCCCAGGGCCGTGGCCCGTCTCTCCCTCCCAGCGTTCCTGGGGGGACCCAGAAGAGCCAGCTCAGAGGAGCGGCCAGGAGAGACTGGGCTGTTTTCTCTCTCTCTGGGATCTGATAAGAAGGACCCCCTAGCTAGCTTTAAGAAAGTATAAGGCAGCCCGAAACCGGTTTGGCTCAGTGGATAGAGCGTCGGCCTGCGGACTGAAGGGTCCCGGGTTCGATTCCAGTCAAGGGCACGTACCTTGGTTGCGGGCACATCCCCAGTAGGGGGTGTGCAGGAGGCAGCCGATCGATGTCTCTCTTTCATCGATGTCTCTGACTCTCTGCCCCTCTCCCTTCCTCTCTGTAAAAAAAATCAATAAAATATATTAATAATAATAAATAAATGAATAAAAAGACTGTGCGGCCTGTGCCCCCCGTGCCCGCAGGCGTGGACCACTGCGCAGAGCAGGAGCACGGCTGCGAGCAGCTGTGCCTGAACACGGACACGTCCTTCGTGTGCCAGTGCTCCGAGGGCTTCCTCGTCAACGAGGACCTCAAGACCTGCTCGCGTGAGTGGCCCTCGCCAGGGGCCGGGGTGCGCGGGGGCGAGAGTGTGAGGACTGCGGGGGGCGGCGGGGGGAGCACCTTTCCTCCGCCCTTAGCTCAGGGCCATCAGAGCCCGCTGGGGGAGGCGGGAGGAAGCCCAGCGCCGCGCTGACACCCCCTGCCTGCCCGTGGGCTCCCCAGGGGCGGACTACTGCCTGCTGAGCGACCACGGGTGCGAGTACTCCTGCGTCAACACGGACCGGTCCTTCGCCTGCCAGTGCCCCGAGGGCCACGCGCTCCGCAGCGACGGGAAGACCTGTGCCAGTGAGTGTCCCGGGTCCCCGGGCGATGGGCGATGCCAGGGAGGTGCATTGTGGGACCGGCAGTGCCCGGGCGTCCCTCCCGGGTGGGTGGGTTTCCCGGACAGTTAGTGTGCGGAAAGCCGCTCGGCGATGGGAGCCTGGTGCTCCCCGACCCTCCTCCCCCTCCAGACTCCTCTCCCAGCCCCAGGAGGTGGCCTTGCCCATGCCTGCAGTGGCAGGCCCTTTGAGGCTGGGCAGGGCCCTAGGTCTTAGCTCTCCCTTCCCTACCCCCGCAATCTGGCTGCAAAGGTAGTCAAGCCCAGCCGGTGGCACCAGGATAGTAATACCCTGGGCCCCAGCTGCCTGCTGGCTTCCTGCTGGGCAATGTGCCCTCCCACCCCATATCCCCATCCCTGCACCCGGGGAGGCCCCTCCTGCCCGTGAAGCCGCAGCCCCCATTAAGCCAAGAGCCGGAGGTTGCCGGTGGAGAGCAGTCGGTTTACACTGGTCCCTGTGGGTCCAGAGCCGGTTCTGGGAGAGGGGGAGACTCCGGGAAACCGTCCCTCCGGCCGGCCGCCGCGATGGTCCGGCTTCCGATGCCCAGGCTGGCAGCGGTGCTTCCCGGGTGCATGCTCCTTGCAGCTGGCCCCAACGTCAGCTTCCATTCATTGTAAGAAAGAAGAGCTCCCAGACCTTTCTCTAAAAAACCATGCTGTTTCTGCCCTGCAATCCCATTTCCAAGATGAAAACAAAAACAGTCATCTTGAGGGACGGGATCAGAAGCGGAGGCGTCACCTTGCCCACCCTGCTGGTGACAGAGTCCGGTGTCCCGACCCCTGATGCCATTTGTGGCCACAACCTGGTCTACCCAGCTCTGTATGTGTACACTCACCTGTCTATCCAGCTCTGTATGTGTACACTCACCTGGTCTATCCAGCTCTGTATGTGTACACTCACCTGGTCTATCCAGCTCTGTATGTGTACACCCACCTGGTTTACCCAGCTCTGTATGTGTACACTCACCTGGTCTATCCAGCTCTGTATGTGTACACTCACCTGGTCTATCCAGCTCTGTATGTGTACACTCACCTGGTCTATCCAGCTCTGTATGTGTACACCCACCTGGTTTACCCAGCTCTGTATGTGTACACTCACCTGGTCTATCCAGCTCTGTATGTGTACACTCACCTGGTTTACCCAGCTCTGTATGTGTACACTCACCTGGTCTATCCAGCTCTGTATGTGTACACTCACCTGGTTTATCCAGCTCTGTATGTGTACACTCACCTGGTCTATCCAGCTCTGTATGTGTACACTCACCTGGTCTACCCAGCTCTGTATGTGTACACTCACCTGTCTATCCAGCTCTGTATGTGTACACTCACCTGGTCTATCCAGCTCTGTATGTGTACACTCACCTGGTCTATCCAGCTCTGTATGTGTACACCCACCTGGTTTACCCAGCTCTGTATGTGTACACTCACCTGGTCTATCCAGCTCTGTATGTGTACACCCACATGGTTTACCCAGCTCTGTATGTGTACACTCACCTGGTCTATCCAGCTCTGTATGTGTACACTCACCTGGTTTACCCAGCTCTGTATGTGTACACTCACCTGGTCTATCCAGCTCTGTATGTGTACACTCACCTGGTCTATCCAGCTCTGTATGTGTACACTCACCTGGTCTATCCAGCTCTGTATGTGTACACTCACCTGGTCTATCCAGCTCTGTATGTGTACACTCACCTGGTCTATCCAGCTCTGTACGTGTACACTCACCTGGGCAGGGGAGCCGACTGCCCGCCCAGCGGGGTGTGCCCTGAGTGTGCGGCCTGGGAGAAATGGGTCCCTGGTTGGAGACAGATTCTGAGTCTCGGCAGATGGGTTCCCATCTTAGAGCGTGCCTGTGGCTGCCTGCCCAGCGGCCTCCTGGGCCGCTCCCGCCGGCTAGGGAGGGCGCGGGCAGCCGGGGTGCGGAGAGCATGGGTGTGTCGGATTGCATCGGCCTCTGACAGCATGCCAAGGCCAGAGGCATGGCTCTCTGTTGGTTTGTTTTAATCCCCCATCCTCTTAGATGACTCATGCCCGTCCTGGGTCCGCCCTCTTACTGTGGTCACCAAGAGCGGGCTCCCAGAGGCTCGCAGGCCTTCTAAGAAATTCCCATGGTCCTTCCACACAAAGGCTGCCCTTTTCCTTAAAACTGCGTGCCCCCTTCCTCTCCCTCCCGCCCCGCCCGGGGCCACACCGGGGTTAGGCCAGGGACGCTGAGAAACGTTGCCCAGTTTCTCATGTAAAGTGTGTTTGTAACCAATGGTACCGTGACACCGTTCATCTGAGCCCGGCCTCTGCCTCAGGGGTCAGTGGCAGAGTCGGGTCTAGAACCCGGGTTACCTAATGTAGGATCTCTTGCCCTGAGTGAGTGAGATGCCCTCTAAAAGTACGGCTCAGCCCTAGCCTAGCCGGTTTGGCTCAGTGGATAGAGCATTGGCCTGCAGACTCAAGGGTCCCAGGTTTAATCCCAGCCAAGGGCACATGCCTCGGTTGCAGGCTCCATCCCTGGGCCCCAGGGACGGGGGTGGGAGGATGGGCAGGGTGGGAGGCAAGCAATTGATGTGTCTCTCACATCAATGTTTCTCTCGGTCTCTCTCCCTCCCTCCCATTCTCTCTAAAAATCAGTGGGAAAGTATCCTCTGGCTCGCTCACTCCATCAGTCTCTAGGTGAGGACACGCACATACACACACACACACACACACACACACTCAGTGTGGCTCCATTTGGCTGCTGCTTGGTTTGCCCGAGCCAGCGCCCCCTACGGAGCTAGCGAACATTTGGCCGCTCCTGCTCTCAGTATAAAAAAGCCGGGAAGCAGTGCCGTTCTGTCTCTCGTCCCTGGTTACCCTCCGTGGCTCTCTCCCCCCTGGGGTTTGCGGTTGGTTTTAATAACCTCCTACGCGGAGCCCCAGACACAGGATTGCTGTCTGTCACCGCCGCAGAGGTGCGAGTCCACCGAGCACCACTGACGTCTGTGACTCACCAGATGTGGAATCCAGATGTGGGGAGCACGGGCTGTGTCAGCACGCAGGGCTGCCAGAGGGGCCCCCAAAAACCTGCACCATGTCCTGAAACGTCTGGTCACAGACTGTGGACCCCATTCATGACCAGGGCTTGATGACATGTGTGCTCCCGAGAGGAGGAGGGTCCAGTGTTCAAGGGCAGTGCTTTCTTCCCACCTGAGCGTCCTCCTAAGTCCTCTCACCCTTTTAGCGGTGGTTCCAGGCGAGGCTGCCCTCTCTCCTGTCTCTGGGTTGGAGTCCTTAAGCGGGGGATGGGAGGGGGGTGGGGTGGGGGACAGGTGAGGTGCAGGGTTCCTGCAAACCTTGCCAATGATTCTGTCTCATTCCAAGACTGTCAGGAAGCAGTGAAGGCTGGAAAGGGGACTCAGGCTGAGGGGGTGGGAGGATGGATGGGAGGGAGTGAACGTGGGTGTGCAGATCCCGTCAGTAAACGATGCCACAGCCCCAGACACAGGTGATGGCGTTTGGTTCACGATGGTGGAGGCACAGAATAACCTGGACACTTGGGAGGGCCTCTGAATGGAAGGGCTGGGTCAGATTATGTCACCCGCTGCCCAGCCACCGCCTGCGATCCCAGGTGATCTGCCCCCGTTCCTGTCCTGCCAGGTTGCCTGGGTCAGACCGGTCTCTTTGCCTGTCCTGAAACACACCAAGATGCGTCTACCTCTGCAGTTTGCAAATTCTTTCTTGGGGGCGCTGTTCCCCCCCCAGATTCCATACACGCAGACATCTATCTCTTCAGGCTCTGCTCAGTGTCCCCTCGCCTGGCTGTAAATGGCAGGCGCTCCCCGGCTCCAGCCCCCAGCCTGCTCTTCCTCCAAAGCACGTTTCCCCATGTGACACATATTTGTCTGTCTATTGATCGTCTTCCCCCCGTTCCCCCGCTTCCTTCACACCCCTCCTGCCAAAAGTAAGCTTCACAGAGACAGAGACTCTGTTTTATTGGTGTCTCCCCTGCCAGGAAGAGTGCCTGACTCACACAGCGTGAAATATTGTTAACTGAGCGAACGGATGGATGAATGGGCTAAGTGTGACACACACCTACATATCTAGGTAGATACTGGTATGTACACACGTTATCTACATGATAGGATAACCAAT
Source organism: Nyctalus aviator (assembly GCA_036971965.1). Taxonomy (NCBI): domain Eukaryota; kingdom Metazoa; phylum Chordata; class Mammalia; order Chiroptera; family Vespertilionidae; genus Nyctalus; species Nyctalus aviator. Next base: position 39,632,072 of record CM072935.1, on the reverse strand, counting down.
GCAGTTGGACTTACTTTCTGATACTTAGAGGCCATCAGTACCTCGCCTTTGTACATTGTCATCTCGTGTCTTCTGTTCATTTTCCCTGTGAAGATGATGAGGATACTGTTCAGTTGATGTGCTCTTTCTAGACACTGAGTGGCCGGATTATTTTGATCTCTGAACGCATAACAATCTGGCCACTGAGTGTATATGCTATATAATAAAAGGCTAATATGCAAATTGTCCCCTCGACCAGGAGTTCGACGAGCAGGCAGTCCGGCCAACCGTCCATAACACCCCTGCCCCACAGGCTGGCCAGACCTCACCCATGCATGAATTCATGCACCAGGCCTCTAACACACACACACACACACACACACACACACTGAGTGGCCGGATTATTATGTGTTCAGAGATCATATAATCTGGTCACTCGGTGAGTTACGAGTAGACATGCTTCCTGCTTTGAAATGTGCATTATGGAATTAGATGCTGTTTTAGTTGAAGGCGTCTGAGGTGCTTCTGAAGAGTGAAGAAGTCACTGATGTCTGGATTGTTTCCTCCCTCTGCTTCTCTAATCCCGCTTGGTCCTCAGAACTGGATGCTTGTGCTCTGGGGGGCCACGGCTGCGAGCACTCCTGTGTGAGCAGCGGAGACTCCTTCGTGTGCGAGTGCCTGGAAGGATACCTGCTCCGGGAAGACGGGAAAACCTGCAGACGTGAGTGTTTATCGGCGTTGGCTCCATCGTTGTGTCTGACCTCTGCCGGAAGCCCGCCATCCCGGTCCCGGTGTCATCCGTGGCTCTCAGTTCAGTGCCACGTGACCACCAAAGGCCATGTGGGGTCCTGGGTGGGATCTTGGGCCGGAAAAGTGACAGCAGGTAAAAATTAAGGAATTGCAGCCCTCGCTGGTTTGGCTCAGTAGATAGAGCATCGGCCCAAGATGCGGACTGAAGGGTCCTGGGTTCCATTCCAGTTCGGGGCACATGCCCGGGTTGTGGGCTCCATCCCCAGTAGGGGGCGTGCAGGAGGCAGCCGATCAATGATTCTATCTCATCATTGATGTTTCTGTCTCTCTCTCCCTTTTCCTTTCTCTCTGAAATCAATAAAAAATATATATATTTATAAAACAAACAAAAAATTAAGAAAATGCAAACAAACTATGGACTTTAGTGGATATTAGTCGTTGTATCAATATTGGTCCGTGGATTTTATGACATGTATTATGCTAAACGAAAATGTTATAGGGAAACCGGCATGGGGGTTTACGGGAGCTTTCTGTACTATCTTTTCAAGTTTTCGGTGCCTCTAAAACTCTCCTAAGCAATAAAGTCCAGTACAAAGAACACAAGCAAATGCTCACATGAAAAACGCCGTGGCCAGAACTGTAACGGAAGTTGCTCACTTACGCCTGAGGCAAGAGGCAGCGTGGCTTCTTGGGAAGATGTACAATCTGAAACCCAGGATTCTATCAACTTCTGTCTCTGCCACTTATTACCTGGGCAAGTTGCTTAACTCCTCTGCACCTTTCTTTTAAAAATTATTATTATTTCTAATAATGCTGTTATTTCCGGGAGCACAAATCCCTCAGAGAGACCACCGTACAAGGAGGCCATTTTTTAAAAATATATATTTTATTGATTTTTCACAGAGAGGAAGAGAGAGGGATAGAGAGCTAGAAACATCGATGAGAGAGAATCATTGATCAGCTGCCTCTTGCACACCCCACCCACTGGGGATGTGCCCGCAACCAAGATACATGCCCTTGACCGGAATCGAACCCGGGACCTTCCAGTCCGCAGGCCGACGCTCTATCCACTGAGCCAGACTGGTTTCTGCAGGAGGCCATTCTTACGTCTCAGAAAGCAGAGCCTCTTGGATGGACCCAGTTCCATCTCTGTGTAGTCCAAGGGGAGTGTGACCCTGAGCAGGAGATTCCCGTCCCTATCCATCCCCCTTTCCTCAAGCTGCTCAGAGCACTTTTCAAAGGGCAAGTCGTGTTTACAGAGACGGGTAACTGGAATTACGACACTTGTTTTTCAGGCAGGAAAGGGAAGGCTCCAGAGGGTGACATGACTCTTCTGAGTCACATGACGTGTCAGGGTCAAGGCCAGCGTTAGATTTCAGTGCTGCCGATCTAAATGGAGGTTTAACTTCCTAAGTGGTCAGACCAGCAGTGTTTCCCTTCCAGTAGAAGAAGCTGCACCTGCAGAAAGCAGCTGAGGGACTGCACTTTTATCAGACACTGAATGCGATGCCGGTGAGTGAGGACAGTGACGACAGGGAGGACGTTTGAGTTAGCCTGAATGAGAGCCCCCGAACTTCACCCTCAAGGTCACCCTCCTCCCCACGGACCGCTGAGCTCAGGGAACCCCGAAGCCCGGGGCTGAGACAACAGGACCCTCTGAGGTGAATCTGGGGAGCCTCTACGTTGATGAAATTGTTTTAAGTTGCTCTGCTGTCCTCAGGGAAAGACGTCTGCCAAGCAGTAGATCACGGCTGCGAGCACATGTGTGTGAACAGCGGGGAGTCTTACAGCTGCAGGTGCTCAGAGGGGTTCCGGCTCGCTGAGGATGGGAAACGCTGCAGAAGTAAGTGACCTCCCGGGAGAGCTGACTTGCCCCTCATGAGACTTGGTTACATGACGTCATTTAGACCTTCCTTTGCAGTTCATCACAGCCACAGGCTCCTGCCGTGGGCACTTTGGAGGGCTTTGCCAGTGAACAGCACAGCAGACCCTTAGATATTAGGAATTTCTCAGTCGAGGTCCTGAGACGTCAGGCTCTTTGCTTCTTTCCGTCCTCTCCCCGCTGTTGGTCCTCCTCATAGGAGCTCTGTGGATGCTCAGAGCCTCGCAGTGCCCGGCTAATCCTGGGACTGAATTAGAATCTCTGTGAGCAAGCATGATGGGGCTCAGAGGTTAATTGTGGTGCTTTTTCTTCCTGAAGGCCCTCGGAAGTGAAGGTAGTGTGTATGTGTGGGTGGACGGACAGACGGATGGATGGATGGATGGATGGCTGGAAGATGACTATGGGGTTTGGCAAGTCTGATGTCGGCAGGGTAGGCTGGAGCTCCAGGGAAGAGCTGATGTAGTTCTAATCCAAAGGCAGTCTGCTGGCAGGATTCCCTCTTTTTCAGGGGGCATTAGCCTTTTTTTTAAAAAAATTTTTTAATTGATTTCAGAGAGGAATGGAGAGGGAGAGATAGAAACATCAATGATGAGAATCATTGATTGGCTGCCTCCTGCACGCCTCCTACTGGAGACTGAGCCCGCAACCTGGGCACCTAGGCAAGTGCCCTTGACTGGAATCGAACCTAGGACCCTTGAGTCCTGTAGGCCGTTGCTCTATCCACTGAGCAAAATCAGCTAGGGCTCCCCCCCACCCCCCTTAAAGCCTTTTACTGATTAGGTGAGGTCCACCACAATATGGAAGATACCCTACTTTACTCAAAATCTACTGATTTAAATGTTAATCTCATAATAATAAATACATTCAGGCCGAAACCGGTTTGGCTCAATGGATAGGGCGTCGGCTTGGGGATTGAAAGGTCCCGGGTTCGATTCCGGTCAAAGGCATGTACCTTGGTTGCGGGCATATCCCCCGTAGGGGGTGTGCAAGAGGCAGCTGATCGATGACTCTCTCTCATCGATGTTTCTAACTCTCTATCTCTCTCCCTTCCTCTCTGTAAAAACCAATAAAATATATTTAAAAAAAAAAAAAAAAAAAAATAAATAAATAATAAATACATTCAGGACACCGCCCCCCCCCAGGCCCTGACTGGAAAGGGGGTGTGTGGGGGAGGTTGGTACAGAGATGGAAAATGGACGGCTTCGGCCATCTCTCCTGACATGACTGCTCCACCCAGCCTGTTTCTTCTCTGACGGGACTGCCCGGCTCTGCGTTTTCCTCAGGGAAGGATATCTGCAAGTCGGCCCACCATGGCTGCGAGCACATTTGTGTTCCTCGTGGCGATTCCTACATCTGCAAATGCTCGGAGGGATTTATTCTGGCTGAGGACGGGAGGCAGTGCAAGCGTAAGTGATCTGAACTTGGCTTTCTGCTTGACTTTGGCTTGGGAGGAAGCGTCTGCATTGGTGCAACATCCTGACGGGCCCTTTGGCAATTATTTATTTATTTATTTATTTATTTATTTATTTATTTATTATTTATTTATAACACATTGTTTAATGTCAGGAAAATCATGTTCAAAAGTCAGAAAAACGAAGTGGACCTCTGGCAATTATTTAAAGGCAATTCAGCTGGCAGGAGTTTATCCCGTGGCTGTGTGTGTGCATTCCCAAAGCTGTAGACTGTCTATAAGAACGTTTTGTGCAGTATTGTTTGGATCAGCAAAAAATTGGCAACAAGGTCAGTGTCCATCCCTAAGAGACTGATCAGGTAAATTATGGCGCAGCCGTACAGTAGAAGACTAGACAGCTGTTAAAAAGAGTGAAGCAGCTCTAGGTGTATTCCCAGGATATTTTAGTTGAAAAAAGCATAGACCTGAATGGTTTTTTATAGGATATTACCATTGATATATTTTATAAGAGGCTCGCTCTACCCTACCATATATGGTGACAGAGAGGACA